>JAZKJV010000996.1:1680000-2179831 GCA_037367405.1 Ottelia alismoides
AAATGGCTGTCTGGATGGAGGTCGTAGGAGTCTCTATTTCGCACGAAATTTTAATGACATAATATAGGGATATAATGATGAAATTCCACGGAAGAAAATTTCAAAAAAAAATAAAAAAACCGGGCGAAATGGGGCGGGGGGAGCCAAGTTAGCTCCCCCCAGGGGGCAGCCCCATTTATCCCTCTATATATATATATAGGGTAAAATGGGGCTGCCCCCAGGGAGTAGCCAACTTGGCTACTCCCACCCCTATTTTCCCCGAATTTTTTTATTTTTTTGGAAAATAAAAATTTGTATATTCATCATTATATCCCTCTCACATTCTATTAAAATTTCGTCAGAAACAGAGACTCTTAAGCCCTCCATCCAGACGTCATTTTTTTAACGGTCGTAGGATTTTTTAAATCGACCATGTTTGGATGGAGGCCGTAGGAGTCTCTGTTTCTGACGAAATTTTAATAGAATATGAGAGGGATATAATGATGAACATACAATTTTTTATTTTCCAAAAAAATAAAAAAATGAGGGAAAAATAGGGGTGAGAGTAGCCAAGTTGGCTACTTCTTGGGGGCAGCCCCATTTACCTCTCTCTCTCTCTCTCTCTCTCTCTCTATATATATATATATATATATATATATATAGGAAAATGGGGCTGCCCCCTAGGGGGAGCTAACTTAGCTCCCCACCCTATTTTCTTCAAATTTTTTTTTTTTTTTGAAAATTTTTTCCATGAATATTCATTACTATATCCCTATATTATGTCATAAAAATTTTGTGTGAAACAGAGACTCCTATGGTCTCCATCCAGACAATCATTTTTTTAACGGTAACAAGATTTTTTAAATCGACCCCGTTTGGATGGAGGTCGTACGAGTCTCTCTTTCGAATGAAATTTGAATGACATAATATAGGGATTTAATAATGAATTTACACGGTTTTAGATTTCAAAAAAAAAAATAAAAAAATTTTGTAAAAAAGGGCGGGGGGAGCTAAGTTAGCTCCCCTTAGGGGGCATACACATTTTACCCATATATATATATATATGGGATAAATGGGGCTGCCCCTAGGGGGAGCTAACTTGGCTCCCCCCGCCCATTTTTCACCATTTTTTTATTTTTTTTTGAAAATTTCTTCCATGAATATTCATCATTATATCCCTATATTATGGTATTAAAATTTCGTGCGAAACAGAGACTCCTACGGCCTCCATCCAGACAGTCATTTTTTAACGGTAACAGGATTTTTTAAATCGACCCCGTTTGGATGAAGGTCGTAGGAGTCTCTGTTTCGCGCAAAATTTTAATACCATAATATAGGGATTTAATAATGAATTTACACGGTTTTAGATTTCAAAAAAATAAAAAAACTTATGTCAAAAAAGGGCGTGGGGAGCTAAGTTAGCTCCCCCTAGGGGGCATACACATTTTTCCATATATATATATATATAGGGTCATATGTGGCTGCCCCCTAGGGGCAGCCAACATGGCTGCCCCCGCCTTATTTGGGCAAAATTTTTATTTTTTTTGAAAAATAACACCATTTACATTCATCCCTATATCCCTCCTATATACCATTCGAATTTCGTCAGAAACAGAGACTCATAAGGCCTCCATCCGGACAGTAATTTTTTAACGGTAACATGATTTTTTTAAATCGATACCATCGAGATGGAGGCCGTAGGAGTCTCTGTTTCTGACGAAATTCGAATGGCATGTAGGAGGGATATATGGATGAATATACATGGTTTTATTTTTAAAAAAAAAATAAAAAAAACGCCGAAAAATGGGACGGGGGCAGCCCCTTTTTTTCCATATATATATATATATATATATATATATATAGAGAGAGAGAGAGAGAGAGAGAGAGAGAGACGAAAATGGGGCTGCCCCCTAGGGGGAGCTAACTTAGCTCCCCCGCCCTATTTTCTTCAAATTTTTTATTTTTTTTTGAAATTGTTTTCCGTGAATATTCATCACTATATCCCTTTATTATGTCATAAAAATTTCGTGTGAAACAGAGACTCCTACGGCCTCCATCCAGACAGTCATTTTTTTAACTGTAACAGGATTTTTTAAATCGGCCCCGTTTGGATGGAGGTCGTAGGAGTCTAGGTTTTGTATGAAATTTGAATAGCATAATATAGGGATTTAATAATGAATTTACACAGTTTTAGATTTCAAAAAAAATAAAAAAATTGTGAAAAAGGGGCGGGGGGAGCTAAGTTAGCTCCCCTAGGGGGCATACACATTTTACCCATATATATATATATATATATATATATATATATATATATATGGGTGCACTTCAAAGGATGTGGGGTCTCACCAATATTGTGGTGAGCCATCAATCGGATTCGTCAGATCACAATCTGACGGTGGCATCAAAAATATTATCCGAAAGGGTATTTCTGTCATCTCGTTTTTTTTGTAAATTCGAATTTCATTTAATGGATTTGAATTATCATTTAATGTTTTCTAGATTTGGTATTTTTGAAACATACCTTTATTGGTCTTTTTCCAATTTTACGCCGAATGAATTGGATTAAACCATATCTTTGTAAACACCCGCGAGTTTTTGTGAAAATGTATGTTCTTTTTGTAATTTCGGTAATCGTTTTTCACATTTTCGTTTATAAGTTGGTAATTCTATTTTATAAATGGTTGCATTCATTTTGTAAACTTTAACGAGTTTTTGTAAGAGTAATTATCCTCTTTGTAAACTTCGGTCTTTTTTTGTAAATGTATATATTCATTTTGTAAAATTCTGTGACTTTTTGTAACTGTATCGTGCTCTTTTGTAAAATTCGCGGAGAGCTCTGCAAAAATAAGATAAAACAACAATGAGATTTGTAAAAAAAGTGAATCAATATGTAAATCAAAAGGTTGATTATGTAAATTATTAAACAACAATGTAAATCCGTGCATTACCATTGCACATCCACCAATCGACCCCTCTTTCGCCTGGAGGAACCTCACAGCTCTCGACGAAAGCCCCTTCACCATCGCCAGCACCACCACCGAGCTCGACCCTCCTTCTCCATTGTTGTCGTCAACCACAGGAGCCCCACCCATTCGCCAGGAGCCTCGTCGGAGAAGAAACATCACCCGCTCTTTGCGTGTAGGAGAACCTCTGTCAGGAGCTTGGTGCCGATCATCGCGGCCGCGCCTCGTGTTCGCAACGCCGTCCCGTTGCCATCCTTCCCCCGTCTGCCTCCTCCCTCATCGTCCGATCCCTCTCCACGCGCGTACGTCCGATCCCTCTCCATGGTGGATAGGATCCGCTCCGGTGGCCTCCACTCGCGTATGCCCGATCTCTCTCCACGTGCTGCCGCCGCCCTATTTCCTACACGATTAGGAATTAGGTTTTGAAAATATGGAATGCAATTGATGGAGATAAATGTGGGTTGTCACATTCTATATTTAGAATGTGATAAAAAGACTAAAATAGGTTTTCGTGCATTTAAAAAAAATCATTAATATGTCATTAATTACAGTCACGCGATAAAAATTAGAAGGTTGATATTGAGGGCTCACCACAATATTGGTGAGACCCCGTCTCATTTGAAGTTTCTCCTATATATATATATATAGAGAGAGAGAGAGAGAGAGAGAGAGAGAGAAATGGGGCTGCCCCCTAGGGGTAGCCAACATGGAGCATTAACTCGTCTGATGAAAAAAATGAATGATAAAGATATTGTTCTACTTGCAAGAAAGTTCAAGAAATATAGGAGTAACAAAAGGAACTTCAACTCAAAAATATAGCATAATGAAGAAGCACTCGCATGCTACGAATGCAAGAAGAAGGAACATATGAGAAGAGATTGTCTTCTACTGAAGTAAGAGAAGGAAAACAAGAAGGAGCAATCCAATAAGAAATTCAAGAAGGTTGGCAAGAAGAGAGCATTACAAGACACATGGAGTAACTCATATTCAATTGACTCAGATTCGGACTAAAGCGATAAGGAATTAGCTTGCCTTGAATTGATGGCTAGAAGATGAGGTAACTCGAGAAATTTATACTGAACTTTTATATAATTTTCAAGAAGACTTCACAGAATCAGAAAATTCTAAGTTAGAGAATCAAAAGCTAGTTAAAAAGAAGTTAGGTCTTGAAAAAGAAACTTCTAGTGGAGGATCATCTTGCTTAAAAGATAGTATTACTTTTCTTCAAAAATAAATTAGTAGTCTTAAATTGAACTATAATAAGCTTGTAAATAATTTTTCTAGGTTAATAAAACAAAAGGAGAATTTAGATAAACTGTCTAGTTCCAAAAGAAAATTAGGTGACAAAAATGGCATATGATTTACTAGTAACTTCTATCTCATAATAAGTTTCTTAGTCAAATTGGAGAGAAAAATTTCGAACACTCCTGGTCTCAAAAGATGGGTATCAAAAGATCTTATCAAAACTTTGTTTGTAGGTGGAGAGAATTGAGATCACGAGAAGTGGATGCATACACAATCTCAAACTGGATTAAAATGCACAAAGCATATTGAATCAAGAATGACGCCAACCTCAAAAGATGCAGGAAATTGGTGGATCATGTATTCAAGATGTTCAAAGCATATAACACGAAACAAAAGGTTGTCTAGCATCCTGCAAGAAGGATGTTCAATCACATTTGGGAACAAGCACAAGGGTTGTATTATAGGTATTGGTCAAGTTGGTAATGTTAAAGCTATTTTTGATCATGTATCTTTATTTAGTGGTTTAAGCATAACTTACTTAGTGTAAGTCAAGTTTGTGATAAAGGTTTTAATATTTTATTTTCATTAACCTGATTTAAAAGTATTGATGAATCTAGTTAATGAATCCTTGTTAATTGAAAAAAGGTTTTTAAGATGGTTGTCTTGTAGAATTTAACAAAGATGATGCTTTTGATTGCTAAATTTCTAGTAATAATGAAGTTAATATTTAGCATATAAGATTAGGTCACTTACACCTAAGTATTCGAACAAGTTGATCAAGAATAACTTAGTAAGTCGACTGCCTATCAACATGATTAACCCCAAAACATCTTGTGATGCTTGCACGCTAGGAAAACTTCATAAAAGCTCACTCAAAAGCAAAATATTAGTTTCAACATCTAGACCCGTAGAATTACTTCACTTAGGTCTATTTGAACCAACATGAGTAGAAAGCCTTATTAGTTATAGATACTATCTTGTAATAGTAGATGACTACTTTATATTCACTTGGACCATCTTCTTAAAAATAAAAGATCAAACAATAGTATACTTTTTTAAACTTTACAAAATTAGTTCCAAAGAAAACAATGAAGAATTCCATAAAATTCGTACATATCATGGAGGAGAGTTTGAAAATGAACAATACACTAAGTTTTATGAAAAATATGAAATAAACATGAATATTCTTTTCCTAGAGCACCTCAAGAAAATGGAGTTGTAGAAAGAAAGAAAATAACTTTACATGAATGTGCTAGAACTTTATTAATAGAATATGGTTTACTTAAATACTTATGGGAAGAGTCTACTAATACTGCATGCTATGTACGAAATAGAGAATTAATATGATCAGTCCTTAAAAGACAAGTTATTAACTTTACAAAGGTAAGAAAGACGAGTTATGAACTTTACAAAGGTAAAATTCCAACGATAAGCCACTTTAAAGTGTTTAGAAGTAATTATTTTACACTAAATACAAAGATAACTTTTATAAGCTTGATGTTAAAAACAAAAAATGCATATTCATTGGATACTCTAATCGTATAAAGCTTATAGAGTTGTTAATAAGAACACACTAGCTGTGGAATAATCAATGCATATAAAATTCTATGAAAATATGAAAGAAATAAATAGTCAAGAAAATATTATTGAAGATGAAATACAAACATTCATTGATAAAACTAATAAGATAAAAGATACAAATATACATAATAATATACCTAAAGAATTGATCTTTAACAAGGAACACCCTAAGACAAGTAATTGGAGAAATGTCAGATAAAGTTAAAACATGATCTCAACTTAACATTAACTTTGTACTCGATGCTTATGTATCGTAAATAAAACTTAATAAGATAGAAGATGCACTAAAAGATGAATCATGTATAATAGCAATGTAATAAGAACTTAATTAATTCACAAGAAATGAAGTTTGAAAACTTGTACCTAAATCAGGAAACACCTCAATAATTGGAACCAAAGGGGTTTATAGAAACAAATCAAATGAGGAATTAAGTGGTTAGGAATAAAGCCGAACTAGTTGCGCAAGATTACAATCATCAAGAAGGTATATACTTTGATGAAACCTATACACTTTTAGTCAGACTAGAATCAATTAGAATGTTGCTTGCTTAAGATGCTCGCATAGATATAAAATAGTATCGAATGAATGTAAAAAGTACTTTTCTTAATAATTATCTAAAATATCACCCTGACTTTGTTTGTACATTGAAGAAAGTTTTATATGGACTTAAACAAGAACCATGAGCATGGTATGATATATTAAAATATTTTCTCTTATCTGCTAACTTTGAAACTGAAAAAGTAGTCTCAACGTTGTTTATTAAAAATTCAAAAGATCTTTTAATAGTTCAAATTTATGTTGATAATATTATTTTTGGATCTACTAACGAAGATTTGTGCAATGATTTCGCTAAGTTGATGCAGGAGGAGTTTGAAATAAGTCTCATGGGAGAACTCAATTTCTTCCCAGGCTTGCATATCCAACACCTACCTCAAGGGATCTTCATAAGTCAAATGAAGTACACTCAGAAACTTTTTAAAAGATTCGGGATGGAGAGTAGAAAGGAATGACAACAGTGATGGGAGCTTAAGCAGGGCTTAATGCAGATGAAAAGGTAAGAATATTGACGCAACTTAATATTGAGGTATGATTGGTTCATTGTTGTTTCCTACTGCTATTAGATCAGACATACTTTGTAGTACTTGTCTGTGTGCTAGATTCCAATCGATCCCTAACGAAAGTCATTTAAAAGTTGTAAAAAAGATTTTAAAATACTTGAAAGATATTTACAATTATGGCTTGTTTTACTCTAGATCAGTATACCTTGCTTTAAAATCTTATAGGGTTCGTTTGGTTGCTAGGTTGGGTTGGGTTGAGTTGGGTTGGGGTAACCCCGTGAATAGTAAACTGTGAGGAGGATTGGGAGGGATGGAAGGAGGGGTACACCGATGTACCCTAACCCAACCCTGCCCAACCCTGCAACCAAACGAAGCCATAGTGATGTGAATTATGCTGGAAGTAGAACTAGTAGGAAGAGTACTTGTGGGACGTGTCATTTCTTTGGAAATACGCTGGTCTATTGGTTTTCTAAAAAGCAAAACCACATAGACCTATCAACAACAGAGGTTGAATACACATTTGCATTCCTTGCATGTTCGTAAGTGTTGTGGATTAAGCATACCTTAAATGACTTTGGATTAATTGAAAACAATAAAAATTATTTATGATAATACAAACACTATAAATATTTTTAAGAATCCTGTATTGCACATTAGGACTAAACACATTGATATTAGACATCACTTCCTAAGAGAATGTGGTCGAAAAGGAAAATATTCCTCACACTTTGTAAAGATAGAAGAACAACTTGCTGATATGTTTACCAAACCCATAAACCTTGAGAGGTTTTCCTATCTAAGAAGACACTTAGGTTTATGCCAACCTAATGGCATTTCCTAGCTACGTAGATCTTTCTTTTAAAATGAAGTTTTACAAAAAGGGAAAACTAAGTGATCCTTTGGTTTCAGGTGAAAGAGGTGAAAAAAAAGAGGAGCAAGAACTCCTTAAGATATGGGAGAAGTTTACTGGTAAATCTTTTTGATAATGACTTGGAGAGGAAAAATGTTATTTTTTATTGGGGTATCAAAGAAGGGAGATATAAGATTAAAAGGGAGAGAGTTTGAAAGAAAAAAATAAAGAAAGAGATAATCATTAAATCAAATAAAAAAATATAGCTAAAAAGTATGAAAAGCAAAATAAAGTTATGTCATTAACAAAAAAAGAGGGAGATTTTTAGTGACTTAAATTTTGCTAATGATTTTGTTGTATATTTTTTTGTAGCTTGATTAACTTTTCAGGTAGAAGTTCAATGATGAAAAGTGTAGAAAAGTTAGAAGTTGAATCACAGCCTAAAGTGAACTAAAAAACTCAGCTTGAGGGCTCAAGGTTTAGAATCAAATTGCAAAAAGATTCAAAGAAAGAATCATTCCCTAAAACTCAATTTTTTGAAGACGTTGGATGACGATGTGACTTATAACATAGTTTTTATTCTATGCTAAAAAATATCTTATAACTTTTGCATATTCTTGATCTTCATGCAAACTTAAGACAAAATCATCAAGTCCAGAGAATTGCTTTTTTGGACATATGAATGATTACCTTGACACCCGACCAGTCACCCTTGATTGACCACCTTGTTATTTATGATCGATCAACCATGATCGATCATACTTTTGACCATGATTGATCACTTTTAATTTCAGACCAAAGATCAAATATGATCGACAACCCATGGTCAATCACTTGTTTCTCATGGTCAATTATTTCATGGATTCTAGAAATTAGAATGTTGGACTTCCTATTTTTGGTACTAATGGCTCTTTTGATGCCAATATAAAAGAGACACAATGGATTATTGCTTGAGACACACAATCAAGAGATACATCTTCTACTTTCAAAAGAAAAGAAAGAATATTGTTCTTGTGCGATATTCGAGTTCTTACAATATTTCTGCACTTTCGAACTCTCTTAATTCCAAGTTGTCGAGGTTACTTTAGTTGTTTGTGCTCGTTGTGCTATGTTGTGATCATCATCATCCTCGAGCATATTCTGCATTGGAAGTATAAAAGCTAGTGAATTCGAATTCCATTGCTTAACTATTTTCTGTTAGTATTTTTGTATATGTATTTGAGTTATGGATTCCTTTATCTGAGAGAGATAAAATCATCCTTTGTGAGTTATCCACGGAAGGGTACAAGTTGTACGTGAAGTTGCGCTAGTCTCGAACTAAAGTAGCGTTGGGATAGTGGGAACAAGCGTTGCCGAGAGAGCGAAAAGGAAATTCTAGAATATGATTCTGAGTCATGATTTTCACCTACTTGGTTTCCACGTAAAAATCATTGTGTATTGTATTTTGAATTTTTCTACCTCTAACTTTATGATCTATGAATTAATTTTAATTGACTATTGTTATTGGGATATTTTACATCGCACATACCTGAAGATTTTTATCACTACAATCTTTGAAGATGTTTATTACTGCAATTTGATTTCTGTCTATGTAGGAGTGGTAATGATTAACCATTCCCGTGCATAGTATAGTTTTATTTGTACACATCATAACGCATATCAAGTTTCTTAAAGCTAATGCACAAGGACACAATACTTTAACATGCCATCCATTGATTGTGTAAAATTATTGGAGTCATAAGATTTGTTGGTATACTTTTAAATTTTAATTTAACTTTGATTTATGGATTGGATGGTACTGATATTTTTGAAGTGTGCTGTGTATTTTTCGCTGAATATCCGCGTTGTTCTGTACTTTCCATATCCATTTATTTATTATTTAGGATTTTTTGTATTAAAATACCATGTGCATTTATAATCTCCTCACAACAATATTTTTTACGCCATTATATGCTACAAATTTGGTATAATATTCCATAAAAATATTTCAAAAAACCATAAAAACAAAGCATAGTAGGAGATGCGTAGCCACAACAAAAATAAAATATTATAGAGAGAAAAAATAAATAAACTTCTCAATAAACATAAAAACTCGTAAAAACTAACACCGGAAAACTAAACCTATGCATGCCCTCTAGGGATATAACGGTCGGATATGTATACAAATATAAATATAATCATATCCTAATCCATATTAAAATACGAATACCAATGCGGATACGAATATTGACGGATGTGAAAAATGTGTTACCAAATCTTTAAAAATGAATACAAATGTAAAACGAATACGAATCAGTTACAGATAATAACAGAAATTTTTAATAGATTAAGTTAAATATACATGTTTAAGATGGTTTACACGTAAAATAGATATACTGAATATAGTAATTTCATAACAATTATAACATCAATGGTGGATGCAATCATAAAATGTTTTTACACACAGTAATAAATAAACTATTACTATACTTACGTACAAAAAATGAATATGTATGGGAATATAAATGCGAATATTAGCGAATGTCAAAGTGATATCCATATTTGCATTTATTTTAAAATGAACACGATACAAATGTCAAAATATGCATAAAACGAATACGATACGAATGTCAAAATATGCATAAAATGAATACGATCGCGGATCGGATACGAATATATCACTACAACAGTTCTGATCTATGGTGATAGACTGTGGCGACAAATATTATCTACCAATATAGCTCATTGTAACAGCAAATCCATGACATAATTTTGTCTCCCAAAGCACCTGCTAGTTGTTCCCGTCAGTGGGATTGCTTTGCAGCACACATTCCGCCCCCTTTTCCAACTACAAGAAGGTTCCTCATTACCCATTGCAGCCCCAGAAATTTTACCTTTGAACCAGGGTCTAAAAAAATCAGACCGGACCGGTCGGTCAGACCAGTTGGACTGAGAACCGGCTCTGACCCGGTCGGTTCAGTCGGTTTTTTGTAATTAATTTCAAAAAAAATAAAAAAAATAAAAAACCAGGTCGGACCGATGGTCAGACCGGGTCGATCCGGATGATCGGATCGGGTTGACCCAATTTTGATGGTTTGGTAAATGTTCAAAAACAAAGGTTAAATAATGAAATAATGGGATTTTCTATCACTTGTGCCCTTCTTAACTTCTATGATATAAGTTATGTCCCTCTCTCTTTTGGAATATATGTTCTGCCAATACTTTTTTAGAGTAATTTCGTAGAAGCAACTATAAATAAATGATTACAATATTATATTCATATAAAATTCTAGAAAATGTGGCTAACTTTTGTAGAGTTTTACTCAAAATAGACGATCATGTTATTCTATTGAAAGATTGGACATTTTAAACGATTATTTCATTGATATATAAATACATACTTATATATATATATATATATATATATATATATCCAGTTTTATCGGTTGAAAAAATCGGTTCGATCGGTCTGACCATTAAATTAAGCCAAGTTTGATTTTTTCCAAGTCGATAAGAATGATGACGTCATGCTGACATCATCACCGGTCCGACCGATTTGGACCAACGGTCCAACCTAGTTGGACCAAACCGAAAACAAACTGGTTCAAATACCAATCTGGTTTTTAAAACCTTGCTTTGAACAACTAATGTCGTAGTAAGTATATCTGTGTCCTAGTAAGTATGAATACTTGTAGAAAAGGTCAGTAGTCCCTGTCGCGTGTAAACCAAGTTAACTTCTGATTATTGGATGTGTTAGGATTGGACTCTTTTCCTTGTGCTCTTATTTTGATTGTTCATTGCTGTTTAGGAAAATAAAGAAAAATGTGGCAGCCACCTAGCAGATTAACTTGTTCGAGATAAGAAGGCATAGTAGGTTTCTGAGATATAACACACATCACCATTAAAAGGACATCTTCGATGCAAACCATATTCTGGCTTTTCTCAAAGAACATAGACAAGGCCTTTACATTTGATGCTTCCTTCCTTTGCCTGCATCATATAATAATAATGCACATATATAGTAAAATCTATTATAAGTGGAAGGTATAAAACAAGGCTAGTAAATTACAAATCAAAATGAAAAAAATTACTTCAAACACATTTCTGAAAAGGCTTAGTAAAAGAAGGCGTATTTTGTGAATTTCTTCCCAATAAAATTGCCGTATAATATCCATTTTTTTGGTAAACTACATAGTGTTGTCAGCTGCTTAAAGTTGTCGTCAAAATGTTGAATAAGAAGCATGTAAATCCTCGTATATGGAGTGCAACAAGAACTTTACATATATATTCATCCTTATATCCCTCCCTATATCCTCGTATAAGAAGCATGTAAAATTACTTTTTATTTTTTTTTTGAAAAATATCGCCATATATATTCATCCCTATATCCCTCCTATATGCCATTCGAATTTCGTCAGAAAGAGAGACTTCTACGGCCTCCATCCAGACAATCATTTTTTAACGGTAACATGATTTATTAAATCGACACCATCTCGATGGAGGCCGTAGGAGTCTCTGTTTCTGACGAAATTCGAATGGCATATAGGAGGGATATAGGGATGAATATACATGACGATATTTTTCAAAAAAATATAAAAAATGTCGAAAACAGCGCGGAGGAAGCCATGTTGGGGCAGCCCCATTAAACTATATATATATATATATATATATATATAGAGAGAGAGAGAGAGAGAGAGAGAGTGATCCTATGAGAGAAAAAAGTTGTAAGAGCATGAGAGGGGTGATTCTCGACCACATGATTCACCCAGGAGAGAGAAGACCAAGAGAGAGAAAACATAATCATGTGGTCCAGAATCATTCCTCTCATGCTCTCACAACTTCTTGCTCTCATAGGATCACTCCTATATATATATATATATATATATATATATATATATATATATATATATATATATATATATATATATATGAAGAGTGATCCTATGAGAGCCAAAAAATGTGAGAGCATGAGAGCATGCATTCTGTACCACATGATTCTGTTTTCTCTCTCCTGGTTGGATCATGTGGTCCAGAATGCATGCTCTCATGCTCTCATAGGTTTTGGCTCTCATAGGATCACTCCTCTCTCTCTCTCTATACACACCCCCTCCCCGATGGTGACGATGGAGATGAGGATACAGAGGAAAATTGTCGCAAGGGATCATTGGTGGAGATGGATCGCTGGTAGAGATGGATTGCTAGAGGGAAAGAAGTTGCCACCGTCGAGGCTGGTATGGGAGATTGGAGAGGGGAGGGCGACTTGGAAATAGGGTTAGGGTTTTAGGTCATGATGTGGAGAGAGGGGAGAGCATGCTTAAGTCTACTTAAAATTTACACGACGGAATTAGGAAGCACAAATCCATCACAATCAAATCTGTCGTCTAAAAACTGTCATATTAGCCCATTTCTGTTGTAGTATATCCGTTTTCATCCCTAATACCCTCCCGCTATTGAAGGCATTTTGATACTATGAAGCCAGCTCTAATGGTCAAGGAAAATTATGGTGACCACTAAAAATGAGAGGGTGAGGGGAAAGAGACACAAAAACACACGTCTACCTTTCATGGAGATGTTGGATCTTCAACTTCAGCAAATGTGAGATGTGCAATTACTTGGCTTAAGGTCTCTCCTTATAGAGTTGAGGACTCGATTCCTTCTTCAAATGGAATGGGTCAATCCCTTTTTTGTAGAGGCAGCCTTATTTCTAGGCATGTCTTCCACCTCCAAAGGTTTCCTTGTACTTTGAGGATTTTGTGGTGAAGGGGATTTGTTGATGTGGCATAGTAGTATTAAGTCCATGTCCTTTCTTGTTGGCTCGATCTTGTTTGTTGGTTGTGACAAAATCTTACATATGGTAGGTGTCATGGTGCGTGGGAAGCATCAATAGGCAACATGAATGGCATTTACAGGTCGTGTTATTTTTATTGCTTGTTGTTAATCATAAAACTTGGTTATTATTTTTGGTGAAGGCGAGGGATGAGGCCTCTCGCATCACGGAAGCATGGAGATTGGATCATATTCAATATGTGTTGACTAGTTATACTAGCCGGTTATTCAGCAGAAATTAAAAAATAGATGAAACCACATGGCTTCAGAACAATTCTAAATATGTTTCATTAAAGCACATGAGTATTAGGGTTACCTAATGAAGCGTTATTGCGATATATAAGTCTCTAAGAGAAGAGAGCTCATGTCTCAAGTACGATCGAACGAAGAGAGCACTTACGAGTGAGTGGATAAGATGTGTGTTTCCTACAATACAAAACAACGATCAGAGTAAAGAAACTCATGTTTTCATCATACGAAATCCACCACCTTCTTCGAGAGCACGGGGCATCGAAGAAGACGAACATCCACGAGCAATCAATCCGGCAGCACGACAAAGGTCGCAACCTCCACAAACCCTAGGCAAGGATGACTATTAGGGTTTGGGGGAGAGAGACGAGATGTATGATGTATGAGAGAGAGAATTATTATAGTTGCTGCAAAAATTGCATTAACCAATAAGGCTAGGGTTTGCTTTTCTTTTCTAATATATTGGATGGATAGGATGCACTTCCAATGCACTCATAATAATAGTCAATGGTCTAGAATAACTTGCAATATCCAAGACTACATGTGGCTCCAACCACAATTAGGACTAGAAGTTGATGAATAAATTATCAACTCTATTTTCAATGTGATCTTCAAGATTACATGCAAGCTCCAACATACATGTAATCTGAAACATTACTTGTAATCTCAAATAGTAAATGAAATCTTCTCATATATAAAGATGGAAGAGAAAGATATACCATATAATTCCTTGTCTGGAAAAACAAAAGAAAGGGGGATTTTCTCACCAATAATCGAGGACGGTATAAGATTGACTAGATAACAAGCTCTAAGGACACCATCTCCCCAAAAAGAAATAGGAGCACAACTCTGAATAAGTAGGGTTCGAGTATATCAAGAAGACGATGATGTTTTCTCTCAGCGACTCCATTTTGTTGAGAGGTGTACACACATGTGGTTTGATGAATACCTTTTTGACGAAAAGTATTGTGAGAGAGAACGAGTGCGAAATTCCAAAGCATTATCAGTACAAACATATTTCACATGGGAGGAAAACACATTTTACACTTCATTGATAAGATTCCTGGTAACACCACCTGCTTCATATTTATTCTTTAATAGAAAATCCACGACAAGCGAGAGAAATCATCAACTACTACAAGATAAAACATGTCCCTAGTGATCAGGGACACGACTTGGACCTCAAATATCGACATGAAGTAATTCAAAAGGAGAGCTACTGCTCCGACACTGATGACTAGGGATGCTAGCTATATGATGCTTTCCCAACTGACATGCTTCACACCGGAAGGAAGAACCCAGAGGCAAGAGATTACACATCTTAAGAAGGAGAAGGTGACCAAATCGTAGATGCCATGTATATGGAGAGACAGATCCAGCTACATGAGAGGAGATGCTAGCATATGAACTCTAGTTCAGACGATAAAGACAATCCTGCTCAGAACCACATCCAATCACCCTGCCCGTTAGAATGTCCTGAAATATAAGAGAAGATGGGTCAAATATAGTGCGACATTGCAAATCCTTTGTAATCTGACGAATAGAAAGTAAGTTCATCGAAAAATCAGGGGCATGTAAGACATTTTGTAGATGCACGGAAGGTGACAAAGTAACCTCTCCCTGTCCAATAATGGGTGAATGAGTCCCATCAACTATTACCACTGACCGCAATGGTAGAATCTCCCTATATGACATAAGTCTGACTCTGTCGCGACAGAGATGGTGTGTGGCGCCAAAGTCCATAATCCAATCGGAGACTGCAAATCTAGAACATGATATAAGAGCATAAGCACTACCTGTCGTGCTGGCCGTGGCATAAGTACTGGCAGAGGCTGGCGCAACAATATCTGAAGAGCCTCCAGGAGAATCTGTAGAAACATGAGGTATAATATCTACCAATCTCACAACAAGTTTCTCGAACCTCTGATCCGAAGTAGATGCTGACATGGATGCAACATGTTCGGCTACTCGCGCTGAGGCTATAAATCCATGCTTAGAGTAGCATGGATCCTCAGAATGGCATGTACGATGACAAAAAGTGCATGGCTGATGAAAACGACCACCTCAACCAAAAGGTCCACGGGCACATAATGAAGAAGAGCAAGCTCACCCTCTAGAAGAACTCATTGCCGATAGTGGTGGAGTAGAAGCACTGGATGAGACAGAAATGCGGCTAAGCCTCCGATAGAAATCCTCCATAGGAGGAATGGTAGCGTCAGCAAGTATCTGTGATCAGACATCATCATATTCAGGATTAAGGGTCGCAAGCCGGACTCCCATCATGGTAGCATTCCTAAATGTCTTATGCTGCTCGGGAGTGTCCGTGAGAGGAATAGTGATGTAGAGTTTCTTAAACATCCCCAGCACGGATGTATACAAGGAGTGAAGCGGTCGCCCATTCTGCTTCATTGTGAATATGTCGTGCTGGGGTTGTAACATCTTGGTCTCATTCCGCACCTGTGAATATGTCACGGCCAGTATGTCCCACATCGCCTTAGCGGTGGGCTGATGGAGAACATCATTAGCAATCTCCATCGACAACGTGCATGACAACCAGACCTTGGCATATGAATCATCAGCCTCCCAGGAGGCATAGATCCTAGTCTCCTTTGCCGACTCTTCCTCGATAAGAATATGCTTTTTACCGCTCGACTTCATGATGCTTATGAACTGCATTGCCCAGAGCTCATAGTTCATCCCATCCATCTTGACTATCGGCGTGGGATCTTTGAACGTGCCTATGGAGGGCATATCAACTTTGTGTTCTAACATGTCGTCGGAGACGAAGAACTAGAATTTGTAGACGAAAAGACAAGTGTCTACATAAAACTGCATAGGATTTGAGTACGTATGTAGACTTTACGCACTCGAATCCATGGATATGGCGGAAAAGGCGATTGCGGCAGGGGTCGGCTAGAGAGGAGCCGGCAGGTGGTCGCCGACTAGAAAGGGGCCGATGGGAGGAGGGGGCCTGACGGCGAAAGGGGGTCCGACAGCAAGAGAGGGGCGACGGCGGAGAGAGGGGGGCCTGGGAGGGAAGGAGGGGAGGGGTCGAGGAGAGGGGCGGCATGGCGAGGAGGTGCGACGCCAAGGAGGAGGGGCGGTGCCGAGGAGAGAGGAGGGCGAGAGGGAGGGCGGCGGTGGTGGGTAGGGTTTAGGGTTCTAGGGTTTTGGCTCTGATACCATGTTGGAAGAAAGTTGTGTATTATTCCAAGGGAACCCCAGGCTCTCTTATATAGAGACAACCCATGGGTAAATTACGTAAGATGGAACAAAGAAAATACAAACTGATAAAAGATACATCGACTACATAATTATTTCTACACATACCAATTGGCTTCTATCGAATTATACTATATACAAAGAACGAATATACTTTTGACCGCATATGGAAATACATGTCTATAATACCTGGTTATTGTAGATTTTTCATGCTTATAATCATACAACTAATAAAAAACTACTTATTTATTTATTTATATTTATTTAACGATGGAAATGGAATGTCATAAGGGAATCTCTGATACAAGAACGATTATAATTGAATGAATCACTTATTTTCACTCTTTTATTTTATCCTCACTTAAACCACGTCCCTTGTGTTTAAGGTATTAGCTCATTTGAGACTTAAAATATATGACTCAATTATCCATCAAATTAAGCGATGTCATTGTTAGAGTCCTTTACAATTGCAATTTTTATGAGAGGAACATTCTCACGAAGAGATCAGTGTGAGATTTACGAGAGGACTTGAAAAGCACGTCCTGGCAAAAATTGATTTCCATTGTAAAGATAAGAGAGTATGAAAACACATGTGCATCCATGTGCATACACATACGTATAAATATATGCATACATACACATATATTTTCAGCACACACACATGCATACATACAAGGACGGATTTAAGGGGGGGGGCAAGGAGGGGCAAGTGTCCCCCCTAATGTTGATTCAGCAGACTATAGAAAGCTCTGAAAGTGCGGTTAATTTATTGAAGGTTAAGGATAAGGAGTAGATCCAACAACCCAGGGATATAGATATAATGGGATGGCCCCTGCTGAGTAGAAGATGAAGAGAAGATCAGGGGGGTCATACTCGTCTTTGACTTGACCTCATTGCCTAAATTGACCCTCTCTCATTGCCTAGCTCCGACTCGTCTACTCCCTAGGACCATGATGCGAGGCTAGTTGTTGAAGAGAGGAATCTTTCATCTTATTATATTAAGTTGTTCAACTCCATTCGGCTTGCCTAGGACTCGATTTTGGGATTACATATAATTTTCTTCCTATAGATTTTTAAGGTAAAAGTAATCATAATATTTCAAAATTTTAATGCTTCATTTGGATTTTTTGAGGGTAAAACTCGTACATTCCCCCTAATTTCTTTTGAAAAAGTTCAATAATTTTTATCAACAGATAATATGCCTCTTAACATAAAATTCCTACAAAAAATAGATTTTACCTCAAATCAACCTATATTGGATAATTTCTTCAATTGATCAGTTTATAATAGATTCCTACCCGAATCTTATTGGTTATCCATATTTTAGAATCGAACTATAGAATGAATCAATCTTCCATCCAATCTCATTATCACTTATACAAATACGGGGTCTAATTCGCAATAAAAAAATGTTTTTTTAAAAAATCATTTATTCTCAAGTCTCATATATTATTCATTGGTCATATTTAGTATCAAGTAAAGTGGTTAAATGCACATATATTCTTGATTTGCGTGTTTTTCTTCATTGACATTAATATTTCTTGTTATTGATAAAAAAGTATACAATTAGTATCTTATATTTTTGACTTGATACAGATTCAGAACAAGTGTAGTTTATATTGTAATTAATCAAAATCCATATACTTAATTTGAAATAATTAAAATACTTGAATATAAATTATTTAAAATAATATAAATATCATTCACAAAAAATCCCGACATTGTGGAACATATATGATACCAATCTATGTAAAATTGAATAAAAAGATATAGTTGATTAAAAATAAATCAAAATTTACCATCGTTATATAATGAATAAGTTCAAAATTGATGAAAATATACGTGAAAACTATAAATATAATTTATCCATAACAATTATTAAGTGTTGTATAATGAATATGATTGTACTGTAATTGATAGGCATATTTTTTAAAATCCTCATGCCCCCTCCTCAAAAATGTTCTGGCTCCGTCCCTGCATACATACATACACTACAACAAAAAGGAGATATAATGGTGTTTTTTTCAAAATCTGACATTAAATTAGCACATATAACGACGATATTATTCGTTGTTTGAGTTTTCGTACTTGAAATTAGCAACGAATAGTATATATGTCACTATCTCATTAGCAACGGTCCATATAGTGACGCTTATCCCTTACTATTTTTCAAAATATCAACTAATCATCGCTATTTTTTTAATTCAAAATTTAGTGATGATTATTAATTAGAAACTTAATAAATAACAACGGATAAGTGTCGCTATGTGGACCGTTGCTAATGGTATAATGACAGATATGATATTTGTTGCTAATTTCAAGTACGAAAACCCATTTCGCAACGAACAATATCGTCGTTATATATTTAACAACGGCTAATTTAGTGATGGATTTAAAAAAATGTCACTATAGCTCAATTTTATTGTAGCGATATATTATTGTGTGTTTGTATATGAGGAAAGGGATCCTACTTCATGATGTAGATAACTTACCTATATGATGCTTATTTCCGTCTCATTTTTTATTTTTTCAAAAAATGCTTCTGTGGATTTTCATAACTATATCCCTCTAATATGTCATTCAAATTTCGTAGAAATAAAGACTCATATACCCTCCATCCAGAACAGGTAATTTCCAACAAATCTAAGACCGTTAAAATTGCCTATTTTGGATGAAGGGCATAACAGTCTCTATTTCTGACGAAATTTGAATGACACATTAGAGGGGTATAGTTATAAAATTCATGGAAGTATTTTTCAAAAAAGTAAAAAATAGGGAAAAAATAAAAATGATGTAGGTATGTTACCTGCATCATGAAGCAGGATCACTTTCCTCTTTATAATATATATATATATAGGGAAAAATGGGGCTGCCCCCTAGGGGTAGCCAACATGCAGGGACGAAGCCAGGATTATTAGCTTGGGGGGGCTATATAGAATCAAAAGACATGTTTTTATGAAGATTTTTCTGTAAAAATGATGTGATCATTTCTTTTTGATCTAAAATCATGATATTTTTAAAGATATCAATGGGATTTTTCGAACATTTTCCATCGTTTCTCGAAATATGAAGGAAAATATGCATTTCTCTTTTTTTTTATAATTTGTTAATGTTCTAGAATAAATAATAACAATTATGCTCTAATATTTTGAACTTTTTGTATAATCTTTATTTATTTTCTGTCTACAGATAAATAAATTAAATAAATTCTAATGTGATATATGGATAATTTAACTAATAATTTAAAAACAAGAACATATGGATAGGATACTCTAGATAGATATGATCCATTTAAGAAATTATATGATAATGATTAAGAAAAAACTATTTTTGAGATAAAAAAATTAATATCAAAAGATATATTGCATGAATTATTGAATTTCAACAATGGCATATATATTCTCTCATGAAATTCTATCAATCATGATTTGTTTAACAATGCCATCATGTATTATAAGGGACAAATTGTCCAGAATAAAATATTTTTTATTTAATAGAAAATATAATATCTAAATTTCTATGTTCTAAAGTTCATTTTTGGATATATTGTCACATCCTCAAAAACCATCCAAACATTCAAATAATTTTCCAGTTGTGATTTACACTATAACAAAATGGATCTATAACAATATTTTTCAAAATCTATCACTGTATCATCCATTATTAAATATATACTGATGATAAAATTTGTTGAAATTTTTTATGTTTGAAATTAGCAATGGATATTATATATAATGTTATATCATTCATGATGGTGCATATACAGCGACATTTATCGATTACCATTTTTCAAAATTTTAACTAATCATTGCTAATTTAGTCAAAATTTAGCAACAATTGGCTAGAATTTTGAAAAATAGTAATGGATAAATGTTGTTATATGGATTATCGCTAATGATGTAGGAATGGATATGGCCTTGATCGTTAATTTCAAGTATAAAAATAATTTCGTAACAAATAATATTGTCATTATATGTTTAAACAATGGATGTTATAGTGACGGATTTTATACCATACCATCAAACCTTTTAAATTAATTCTTTTATTTTGTAGAGAGATATTATCACATCATTAAGTTTTACAAGTAAATCATTGCTTCCAAAAATATTTATATTTTATCTTCTTATAAATATAAATTATACTGTTTTTATATAAAATGAAATTCAAGAGAGTACTATTCAATAACAAACTTGCCTCTAGTGTAATATGAAAAAAAATATCTATTAAAATGCTCAAAATCATAAACAAATTCCCATATTAAGTTGTTTTAAAAAATGAAATCAGCAACATATATGGAGAAATTATTTCGCCTTACACATAAGAAATTTTGAGAAGTAGTCGAGCAAGGAAGAGAAAAAGATGCAGAGTTTAGGGATGAAAACAGATCGGATATGCCTATTCCTATTTCCATATTCGCTTCATCTCTATCAAATACGAATACAGATATGTATATGATTTGGATATGCATTAAAGAAATCATATCCCTAAAAATTCGAATACAAAGTTGAATCGGATATTTATCGAATCCGAATATGGATCGAATAAAGAGCAGACCCGAATGCAGATCGAATAAAGAGCCAATCCAACTATAAATCGAACAAAGATTGAATCCAAATATGGATCCAATAAACATGGTATTCGAATAATGATATAATAAAGACCGCATACGAATATAAATTGAATTTTTTTATCAAGGTTCATATGATTTTAAAAATGACACTGAAATATAAATAAGTTGCATTATGACAAAAGCGAGACGACCTGCATTATTTACCGTAAGCAAAAAGAGGATATGGTTTTGTAAATTTTGTTCGTATCAATATTCTCAAACAAATGAAAGTTTATTTATATCATTAATATATAGTACTATATAATTTAATTATATTACTAATATAATAACACGATGTAGTAGGTTATATTGTATTAACTAATATATAAAATAATATTAAATATTATATTTAGATATTCGGATCTAAATCCGGATATTCAAGTCATTATCATATCCGTATCTGTATCCGTAAAGTTTTTACAACCCATATCCATATTCAATCCGTATTCGATTAATATTCGAATACGGATATCCGTATCCGGTAATTTTTTCGAACACGATTAGCAGATATTCATATATATCAATATATGTTTTCATCCCTAACAGAGATACAATGGACTATTTATATATTATTACACATACAACTATATTTTTTGAAATATTTTAATTGAAAAATGAATGATTGGCTATGTAAATGGTAGTTGATATCCGATAATATATTATTTTTTCCATTGGTTGGGGGGGCCAAGCCCCCTCCCGCCCCCCTTCCCTTCGTCACTGCCAACATGGCTGCCCCCACTCCATTTTTTCGTAAATTTTTTTATTTTTTTGGAAAAATAAAACCATGTATATTCATCCTATATCCTTCCTATATGACATTCGAATTTCGTCAGAAACAGAGACTACTACGACCTCCATCTATATGCCATTTTTTTAACGGTCGCAGGATTTTTTAAATCAACTCTATTTGGATGGAGGCCGTAAGAGTTTCTGTTTCTTACGAAATTCGAATGACATATAGGAGGGATATAGGGATGAATATACATGTCGATATTTTTCAAAAAAAATAAAAAAATTACCGAAAAATGGGGCGGGGCAGCCATGTTGGCTGCCCCCAGGGGGCAGCCCCATCAACCCCATATATATATATATATATATATATATATATATATATATATATATATATATATATATATATATATATATAGGGTAAAATGGGGCTGCCCCCAGGGAGTAGCCAACTTGGCTACTCCCACCCCTATTTTTCCCTCATTTTTTTATTTTTTTGAAAAATAAAAATTTGTATATTCATCATTATATCCCTCTCACATTATATCATTATATACATCATTTTTTTAACGGTCGCAGGATTTTTTAAATCGACCATGTTTGGATGGAGGTCATAGGAGTCTCTGTTTCTGACGAAATTTTAATAAAATGTGAGAGGGATATAATGATGAATATACAAATTTTTATTTTCCAAAAAAATGAGAGAAAAATAGGGGTGGGAGTAGCCAAGTTGGCTACTCCCTGGGGGCAGCGCCATTTTACCCCCCCCCCCCCCCACACACACACAGATATATATATATATATATATATATATATATATATATATATATATATATATATGGAAAAAATGGGGCTGCCCCCTGGGGGCAGCCAACATGGCTGCCCCCACCCCATTTTTCGGCATTTTTTTTATTTTTTTTTGAAAAATAAAACCATGTATATTCATCCATATATCCCTCCTATATGCCATTCGAATTTCGTCAGAAACAGAGACTCCTACGGCCTCCATCTCGATGGTATCGATTTAAAAAAATCCTGTTACCGTTAAAAAATTACTGTCCGGATCGAGACCGTAGGAGTCTCTGTTTCTGACGAAATTCGAATGGTATATAGGAGGGATATAGGGATGAATGTACATGGTGTTATTTTTCAAAAAAAAAATAAAAAAATTTGCCCAAATAAGGCGGGGGCAGCCATGTTGGCTGCCCCTAGGGGGCAGCCACATATGACCCTATATATATATATATATAGGAAATATTTCAGATGAGGTGCACCTTTCCTTGCTATATGGAAAGCCACTAATATTGGCCGTCTGATCTGCATCTACGGCCATCATCTGTCCATATTCACTCATGCGAAACCACGCTAAACCATCTCAAAAAACCACTCCCGGTTTTCTATATTTAGCAAATCAGTGGCGTTATGACTCAATCACTCTTCCGAATTTCGTTGTTTTTTTATTAACTATCCCTTAAATTACGGAAATTGGTTTTATACTAATTTTAATTCACTTTTCTAACGCATATGCTTTTCCATCCACATTCGATCTTCATCCCATGGACGATTCCTATTCTTCAGCAAGCGATGATTCTGCATCGGAGTTTATGTCTAACTTTTATGAAGAAAGATGCCAGGTTATTATAGTATATTTATATGTTGTTCTTCAAAAAATATTTCGATTTGATGTATATAGTTATTTTTTGTAACAGGAAAATATCACTGAAGATTCAGGTCATCTCAATTCTGATATCGGTTCTCTCTCCTCAGGTGTTGTTATTATTATACAAATTTTTCATTTTACTAGTATTTATATGATTTTTATCTAATCATTTCATCTATTCTTCAAATTGTTCTCAAGTTATGCTAAATTGTACTAGATTTACAGTTATTGCCAATAAACGTGGTTTCATTTAATTTGTTGTCTTGATATATATTTGACATTATACAATAATACATGCCTATATTTTATTATTATTCGACATATTTTACAATATATTCATTTAATATAATTTATATAATTTCACGATCCATTGTACAATATTTGATTGTATTATACATTATGTTAATTTATTTTACCATTTCTTAATATAATTTACACAATATTTTCATTCTTTGTATTATACCAGTACCTTTTTTACGCAGTAATTAATATCATATTCCATTGTAAAATATTAATCTGAATTGTACATTTTATTGCTCTATATTAATTTTTCTTAGTTTAGTTTACGCAATCTCACTTTCTTTGTATTTTAGCAGGAACTCTATGGGGTGCCATACGTTCCAGAGATATTGCACAAGAATGTCTTCCAAATATTGAGGTAATGAGATTCCACATAATCCTTTTTTTGAGTAAATTTTTTATTGTGTCATTTTTATATTAGGATATTGGAGAAAAAATCACATATACAGAGTGCCTAGCAACTGATGCATCATTTTCAGGTAATATTATTAATATGTGAATTTAATAATTATACAAACAATATATATTCATGGTTCGTGAAGTTATTATTGTTAATATTTTTCAATAATTTTCGATAAATCTGGGAAAAACATCATTAGTTTTAACACGTTTTTCATTTTTATTTAAAATAATGCAGTTGATCCAAGTTCCCCAATCGCAAACTGTTCTAGTTATCAGCATATACCCACTGTTGGTATGGTTTTTGGTTCCATTGAACACGCATATAATTTTTATGAAGCTTATGCTACAAGAGAGGGTTTCAATGTACGCAAAAGTAGCACAAGACATAGAGTTGATAGAATAACTAGAAACAAGACACTGATGTTTAAGAGTTTTGTATGTTGGAAAGAAGGAAAATCAAGAGCTTCCTCATCAACAAGAGATGGTTTCTTAGTTGACAGTGATTGTAGCGATGAAAGTATGTTTGAAAGATCGGAGAGAGCTGTTGGTGTTGTTCGAACTGGTTGTAAGGCCATGATGTCGGTTAAATATAGGTTTGTTGATCATGACTGGATAGTGGTTTATTTCAATGAAGAGCACAATCATAACCTTGTATCCCCCAGCAAACGGCTATATCTTCGTGCCAATAGAAAGTTCTCTAAAGCTGCTAAAATGCTTATCAAGTCCATGACTGATGTTAATATTCCTGCCTCAAAACAATCGGCATTTTTGGATAACGGTTTCATTACAAACAACAAAGTGGGTGGCATTGTGCGTGATATATACAACCTTAACAGGGATGAGAGAAGACGTCGTGATGGTTTGGATGCAAAACTTGTGTTAGATCTCTTTGATAACTGTAAAAAGTTGACCCCTGAATTTTTTTACTCTTATCAAACTGACGAGGACAATAGGCTCACACATTTATTCTGGGCTGACAGTGTATCCATCGAAGATTACAAGGTTTTTGGTGATACAATTTCGTTTGATACGACATATAGAACAAATGAATACAAATTAATATTTGCATCTTTCTGTGGAGTTAACCACCATGGTTGCTCAATTTTTTTGGCAATGCATTTATCAACAGAGAAACAACAGAAAGTTTTACTTGGTTATTTAATCAATTCCTTGATGCTGTTAGAAAACACCCTATTTCTATAATCACTGATGAAGATCCAGCAATAGGTGCTGCAATCCGTATTTCATTTCCCAACACTGTTCACAAGTTTTGTACATGGCATATTATGGCAAAGCTGAAACTTAAACTGGGTAGACTGAAGGAAATTGTCAAGGCTCTTAAAACATTCAGCCGGCTTGTATGGCGGAGTGAGTCTATTGATCAATTTGAAGATGGTTGGTCAGCAGCCATTTCTGAGTTTGGATTGAGTGAGAATAAATGGTTAGCAGAGAAGTATGAAATAAGACAGAAATGGATAGATGTATATACAAATGACACATTCTTTGCTGGGATGCGTAGCACTCAAAGGAGTGAAAGTATGAACTCATTTTTACAAAATTCTATTACTAAACAGAACACTCTTTTAGAGTTTGTTTCTAGATTCCAGACAGCCATCCAGAGGTTAAGAGAACGTGAGAATGATATGGACCATGATTCAAAGACTAGAAGGCCTAAGTTAAGAACCAAATGGACTTTGGAAGAACAAATGGTTGATGTTTATTCGAAAAGGATTTTTTACAAGTTTCAGAAAGAGTTGAAGGAGTTAATGATGTTAAACGTTCGTGTTTCTGAAATAAAAGATGGATCGACATGTTACAATGTTTCATCAATCGATAAGTCTGTTAGAGATAGAATAGTTTCTGAAATCCATCAGACTGATTATCTATCTTGTGAATGCAAAAAAATGAAATTTCAAGGAATACCATGCATGCATTTACTTGCTGTTATCAAGTTCAGAGGAGATTCATTTCTTTCAAGTTCTTTTATCATGCCCAGATGGACCAGGAATATTAAGAGTTCTGGGAATTATCCAATCTACAACCAAAATCCCCAACATGAAAGGTCTGGACAGTTAAACGATATATGTTCTCAGATTGTTGCTGAAAGTAGCGTAGAATATGATGATATTTTCTTTCTCGTAAAAGCAAAGCTTCTGAAATTGCTCGAAGAAGTTCATAGTTTAAATTCAAAAAAAAGATTAGCAAATGTATCACAGGATCAATCTTATTTGGAAAATCATGATAATAATAACCATGTACTTGTCCCTGTTACTGCAAAAACAAAAGGTAGTGGAAGGGAAGGAAGACCAAAAGGCTCAGGCAGTCACCGAATTTCTCAACAAGAATTAAAAAGGAATAGAGGCAGACAATGCAAAGCTTGCATGAAGTATAATGTTGGTCATGATTCTAGGAATTGTCCTTCAAACAAGGTTCAAGCAACTTCAGACTGGTATGCAGGGTTAAGCTGTTTATTATTTTTGTTTTGTTTTGTTGTTTATATAACCTAAAATTTTTTTCGCAGCGATGATTCAGGACAGGCAGATTCACAATAAATATATTGCAAAGTACTTAAATGCGAGGGGGTATATTTTTAACTGACATTTTGGTTACTTTATAAATTTTTATTCGTCTCTTTAGATTTAATATTTCGTTATTACAGAGTTTAACCAGTACAACATATTCAGATATGACATACGTAGTTGTTTTTATACAATATGTTTGATTTACTGATGTATTCTGCTTTTTCTTTGCAGGATCTTATTGATCAACCTGGAAGAGGTCATAGTTGCAGCTATTTTAGAATATAGACCGATGTTTAAAGACACTTTCTATTTATTTTTTCCATATAACAGTGTGTTGACTGTTATATATTTATTGCATGATCTGATGTTAATCAAACGATTGGTAGTTATTTTTGTTTTCATGTGATTAGTTTTTCTGGAAACATTTGAATGTAATATATATGACTGAATTAGTCAAACATTGTATGTTCCATATTGGCTATTGTTCAGTATTATTATCTCACAAAAAGTTTTGTGGTTGTCAAATAATACATCGTTTGGATTCAAAAAAAGATTAACAAAATATATATAACTCTTCGAAATATTTGTTGATAATGATTATGTTAGCAAGTTAATGAAAAAGATTGTCTAAGCGACACAACGTTCAAAACTTAATGTAAAATAACTTAATTTATTGTATAATACGATACATTATTGTGCAAAACAAAATATTTATTGTAATATTTAGTTAGTTTATTTATGATGTGTGATTTACGTGGATTTATTTTGTTCAAATTGTAACGCTATCTGATTATTTGATGTTATTTTCAAAATTAAAGGAATATATTATTTTATAAAAGTTCCTCATTCTAATTAACTTAATTCTTCATACCAGATCCATATATCCTTAAGAATGCAAGTCAAAAGATTATACAGATATCAATATATTTAAGACCATGATAATGCATTCATTGATCTGTATACTTGATATCCCATTTTGAACAAAATCATTTTTTTACATGTTAACACAAGGTTGTTACAATGTAAAAACGACTGTCTTCCATGTAAAAAATATTATCTAAGTGAAACAATGTTCCCAATTTATTGTACATTAAATGAACATATTGTGTAATAACTTTCATTATTGTACACAGTAATAAACTTATTGTAATATATAGTTAATATATATGAGGTTATACAGATCCATAACAGTCGAAGTCAGAGGTTTATACAGATATCAATATATTTAACACCAATATAATGCTTTCATTGATTTGTATATTTAATATGTATAATGATTTACGTATAATGGGTAAATATCAAATATTGGATTTTTACATTGATGTGTTAAACAATCAATATCAGTATTGAAGTCATGTTTCAGTTATATGCATATTACAATCAGAAGAACATCACAAAATACAATTCATGCATAAAAAACTTAAAAAAAGACGTTATATGGCTGAATTATCTAAGGTAAATAAATTAAACTAAACAAAATTGTTCAGCATTCCATGAAATACCTATAAATACAACATTGTTCCAGGAAATACTTCTAAACAAAAAAAACTAAATATTGTTTCAGGAAAGTAAATTTCAACACTATTAAACATATATGAAATATGTCTTGACGTTGTTTTGAAAACAACATGCATCATCATCTCTCAATTAATTTCCAGCTTCATTGTCAACGTGTCCGCATGTCAAAAGAGTACATGCAATTTCGGCCCTGAACCTTGGAATGTCCTCAAAGCTGAAGTCCAAAGCCCTTCCTTCACACAAGTATTCCATTGTCTTCATCACGTAGACTCCGCAATCCAGGCTGTGAGGAGGTTGTTGCGGGCTGTCAACCACATATATTATATCCCAATCATTCATTGTTTCGTCCACCAAGACCATGCCAAAGCATTCGCACATCCATCCATGC
Source organism: Ottelia alismoides (assembly GCA_037367405.1). Lineage (NCBI taxonomy): Eukaryota > Viridiplantae > Streptophyta > Magnoliopsida > Alismatales > Hydrocharitaceae > Ottelia > Ottelia alismoides. Next base: position 1,709,082 of record JAZKJV010000996.1, read on the forward strand.
TATAAAAAATATTGTTAAATTCCTTCATAACCAAAAGATTGATTTAATGTAAAAATGTAGAAAATACACATACCCATTTTTGTGCATCCTTTTTGTGAATTTTTGATCCTCTCATTGAGTTATATGCATAGATTTTCCTCGCCGTGAAGTCTGCGACCAGGAGATGCCAGTGATTCTTGGTGTGTATAACTGTGAAAACCTTAGATAATCCAACCAGCCTTTCATCTTCAAGTTCATGAAGGCTGTCCAGATGGTTCAACTCTTCCTTTGTAGCTCTATCAACCGTATTTACAAAATATTGCTGCATGATGAAGATTTAAGTATTATGTTATATTAATAGAATTACATGACATTGTAGTGACTAACCATCTTGTAAATAGGTGTGAATAGGAATGGCATTGTGTCTCCGGTACAATATCTATGTCTCAGAACATCCATGAACATTTCCAAAATCTGTATTCAAAGCAAATGTATCATCTTAGTATTTTTCCAATATTTAAAATATGAAATAAAATTATTTGATTACGCTATCTTCAATCATTTTTTCATATAAAAAATGATAAATTTCTTTTCCCTTGCAAAAGATTCCAAGCGGTGTGAAGTATGTGGCGTTAAATCTGCAGGTTTCATAAAGAAAAGATTAAAATGTAATTACATATTTATTTAAAACATACAATTCTATCTTAAATTCTAACTTACTTGTCTGCCGGGTCTCTTAGAAAGTCCTGAATCAATCTCCTTTGTTCCTCGCTTATGTTGTCGTATCCGATGAAGTCAGTTGCCGGATCACATAGATACTGTAAATTGTAGTTACACATAATATTTAAACAAGTATTTATTATATCTGTAATTATTTAATATTTATTCTCAAGAAGATCTATATATCATTTCATGATAAAGAATTAAGTCCCAATACACACCTCGTGGTCTGCTTCACTGTGAATAATTTCTCTTGTATCACGGACATCTCTTTTTGCTGCATTCCGCTCTTTAACTCTTTTAGTCAATGAGCTAGGATGCACTTCCGATCTCTCCTTTCTTTTCTTCCTCGGTGCTATTTTATTTTTCTCTGTTATAATGGATTCATGCTCCCCAATACCAAGATCAAAACATGGAATAAACTCTCTATTCCACCACAAGTGTATTTTTTTGTGCATCAGCTTCAGTCGCATTCTTCTCTCCTTCCATTGTCATGATCTCATTGATTTCTCTGTCAGCTTCAGCTTGTGTCTGTTTTCCCAGTTTGCCTCTCAGTTCTTCATTCTCTTCTTCCAATCTTCTTAATTGAATCTCGTAAGATGCAATTTTTGCATCCTTATCATTGTGCATATCACTCAATTCTTCGACTACCTTCTGCAACCTGTCAATTTCTTTTGAAAAATCGTCACACATGCATTGTTTCTCAGACCCCTTTCCAGCTCGAATGGTAGTCTCTTGATTCAGACTTTTTACAATTTGAAAATCTCCCCTCTTGTATCTCCCTCTCCTTGCAGGACCATCTTCTGGAACTTTTATTCGGGTGCGGAGGTTTATCTGTGGTCTTCTAACGGAGAACCCGTATTGAATGAACCTTTCATACGGGAAAACATATTCATCTGATCCTATTTTGAATATCTCATTCTTGTGTGGGTTCAAACCTCCTAAAATCTGATATATTTGAAGTATAATAGTTAACTGTCTATACTTTAAACTTATAGTATTTACAACAATACACAATATATAGTTATATCTAGTGTCATATAATATTGCATACCTGTTCATTGTTGAGTGAAGCTATCCTTCTCGACAAACCTTTTATTGAGCCTGCCCATTTCCGTATTCTTGGACGTAGATCTCTGTTGATGACAAGGTCCTTGCAACAGTATTCTAACATCCATACCTGGTATAAATTTAAAAAATCTTGATTAGTTTCAAAATATATTAATAATTATACAAAAACATGTCTACTTACATAGAGGCATGCTACACATCCTGTGAGATATCCAAGTGTTGTTCTCGAAGATCCTTGCCGCCTTTGATTTATTCTATGACGCACATCTTCCATGTTGAACAAAAGCATTTTTGCTACAGCATCTGACCAGTTGAAAAATCGGGTATCTTCCAAAGATTCTACGTAATGGAGTAAGTCTCGTGGGAAAGAGTACCCACAGTCTGGGAACAAGAAGGTCGAAAACATGAACAATATCAAACAAGTGACGTATAGAGCTACCTAATCATCATCATCTCTATCGTAGAAATCCATCAAAATATTGACTAATTTCTTTCGATTGAAAATCATCCCAGCATCAAATATCTCTTCTGAGATATAGCTCTTCCACTGTAGGTGTCTTCCTTTAACAGTCACTGTAAATCCAGTGCTTGGAATCCCTAATATTGCTCCAATGTCTTCGTCGGTGAAGTTTAGAACCCTGTTCCCCAATTTGAATTGTCGTCCTCCTTGATATTGCTCTACAATCCATTGAAGAACCCTCCTTTCGATATCAACCTTCCCAATGTTTATTAATTTAGAGAATGCTGTCTTATTGAGAAGACTTTGTTGCTTTGCTGTTGGTCTATGTGCATCTATGTATTGAACAAAATGCTCAATAAAGCATCGGTGCTGGATATATCCCTTACCTTTAAAGAAGTATACATATAATTAAATTAATTTTACATACAACACACAAAACAGATGTAACAACTAGAAAATACAAAAATTTATAAAGGGATATATAATATCTATCTTACTGCCATATTTCTTTGTCATGCATTCTTCAATATGCTCATCTTCTTTGTCAGTTGTTTTTCTCAGGCCTTTTCCCATCACTGTAACTCACAAATAACAAATACAACATATTAATAGAATATGTGTAATGATATTATTTGAAAATACATTCATGTACCTTTCATCACCAATGAAGTTGTTCGGTTTGAATCAGCTTCTTCATTCACTCTGTCCTCATCGGTAGAATTACCTGTTAAGTCTTCCTTCATATTTCTTGGCCCCCTGATTTCTTCGAAATCTGATTCACTGCTGCTCATCTCTACAATTTTTTCATTAAGATTTCTTACACGGTAACACTTAATGATCTTATTGTTAAATTTTTTTTCCTTAAGATGCCTTAATGTGTAACTCTTAAACTAACATTTACTGTATGCATGATTAACTATAAATTTATTCATCAGACAATGATCGTATTTTTAAATTTTTTTTCTTTTGCTTTCGACCATCAGTATTGATAGGTTTTATTGTTTACATGATTTTTTTACTGTCCTAGTTTAACAAATTAAATTGTAAACATCAATTAATAAATCGTTCAATTAAAAATCCATCATTTGCAAATAAAAGATAAACAAATGGTATAAAAATCTACATTGTTCAGTTTCATTTTGTTCGTAGTAATTTTTTAGAAACGAAATACTAAGATATCTAATCAATATATCATCATAGACTGATATCTGACCTGGATGTCGTCTTCTCAGTATCGATGTCTTTCAGCCTTTGTCGTCGTCGTTCGAAGTCGAGAAACACCCTAGGGTTCTTGAGTCGCTTTGCCTTTCGCGGTGGGAGGGAACTCTGTTTCGCTCTCCTTCTAACCGATGGCGGAAATCACGGTGTTAAAGTCCACATAGTTATTACTTAGAGCTATTTAAGTAAATATATTTATGTAGCTGTATTAGAGATAATTAATAATTAATTACATTAGCTTAGCTAAAAATAGAAACATGTTGTTCCCTAATATTCCTATACCGTCAAATTTCAAAAAATTTTCCGCCATTGTTCATTCGATTGTCAAAATTCAAATTTTGTTCTGCCATTGCTCATTCGACAACGTGTGCATCTTCTTCACGGTTCCAGGTTTCATTTCTTTCGTTAATCTTCATCCTTTTCAAATGATATCTTTTTAAAAATTTTATAGGATCATTCTTATTTTCATCGCTGTTAATACATAGTTTAGAGAGATTTATTAAAAAAAATTATTTTAATTTAGATTGAAAATTTTAGTAGTATGTCATGCTAATTGATTCTATTCAAAAACTTCTCGTTTATCAAATTTCAACATGTGGTAAGTGTTTTTTTTGGTCTAATAGATAATGTAATATGTATACTAAACAATGAAAATGTATAACAAGAATACAATTCTTTATCAAGTACACGATCTTTTATATAGGATTATTCATCCTCTAAGTAATCGAAGCTCGACATTCTTATCAGCTATTTGGATATATTATTGTTTACGTTACAAGTTTTATCTAATTGCTCAATATTTTATTTTATCGGTATGTATTGTAACATACGTGATATAATATACATGTTGGTTGAGCATTGAAAAAGATTTTTAAGATATATATTGTATTTTAAATATTTTAAATTGTAAATATACGTCAATTATAGTAAATTAACGCACTCATCAGTTGAGGTTTCAATCTTTTTTTCTATTTTTATTTACATTGTTAAGTATTTACTTAGAAATACTTATTTTTGCTACTGGTAGAAAAGTTTCGATTTTGGTATGCATATATTGTTGTTTATATTGACATATTGTAAATAGGAGAGACATATTTCATATAAATGCTTATTATTGCATTAAAATGTTCAACAATTTCTTAAAATAAGTGATTTTTTTGTATACCTTTGCAGTTTATTGTATTGTATGTTAATCTTTAGTAATTTTGCCAATTTAATCTAAACATACCGACAATATCATTTTCCAAAAAGCATGTTATTTTAGATTTTTCCCTATATTACCAACATTTAATTCAATATATATCTTTTCTGTGTAATGTGTTATACTGTAGAAATTAGTACAATATGACGCTATATCTCATTTGTCTGCTAGACAACGTAATCCAATCCTCATTTATTGCAAATATGGAAGACTTAATTTTGTATTTCTTGTTGTTGTTTTGTATAATAGTCCTTATTTTTGTAAGTAGTAGTAATTTAAACAAACACATACATCTTAACAATTTTTGGGTCGTCCATTTGAGGTAATTTTGACTTATGGTGTAAAGTTCTGTTAAAGGAATTTTTCTTTTCGATATGGTGGTACAAATTAAAACATTAGTGTCCACGTATTGTGTTATACTTTGTAATATAGTAATTGAAAGAGTTATATGTTATATAAATGTTAAAAATTTCAGTATATATGGAAATAATTTAAAATTGGCATGACTTTCTTTTGTATTATTCTGCACTGTATTGTATTGTGTGCTGTTATATTGTAAATCATCGTAACGTAATATATACATACCGACAATTGCAGTTTATAATATGTATGCTCTATTCTAGATTTACCCATTGTTCCAACATGTTATATATTTTGGTTTTTCATTATATTGTGTCACAAAAGAAACATATATTATATTCTAAAGATAGTTGTCATTATAATGATATCAATTGTATTTCAGAAAACAATTGTTAATGTATATCAGCATCTATATTGTATTCCTTTGCACCGTATTGTAATGTAGAATTTAATTTTGTAATTGGCAGTAATTTTATTTAACCCAACGACATTGATAGTTTACAGTATGTACGTTATCGATAAGTTTAAAAACAAATTTAGGAAAGTTTTTTAATACTAATTTGAAGTAATCATAGAAATTTTTGAATATTCGAAACTTTTAAAAATATTTCCTTCTTTTGTTAGGCGCTCAATCTCCTCCTTAATCTTAGCTAATTAGTTAGTTCGAAAACCACTCCGAACTTTTCCTTGGTGGTTTTAATCTCATCCATTAGATTCCCATCTTATGGTCATTATGAGTGGCTTTCCAAGCACCAAGGAAAGGTGCACCTCATTGGAAGGGCCCTATATATATATATATATATATATATATATATATATATAGGGGGCCTTTCAAATAGGACGCAGTCCTTCCATTCCTAAGGAAGGCCGCCCCTTTTTTGTATAAAACAGGGCACTTTAGTAGAATACGTATATAGTTTGTATTATAGGTGCACGTTATAAATACAAAGCCGCATACAAAACTGCGCATTATAATACAAACATTAAAACTGCACATTATAATACAAAACTGTTTATAACGTGCGCCTATAATACAAACTATATACGTATTCTACTAAAGTGCCCTGTTTTATACAAAAAAGGGGCGGCCTTCCTTAGGAATGGAAGGACTGCGTCCTATTTGAAATAAATCCTATATATATATATATATATATATAAAAGAAACTTCAAATGATGTGGGGACTTTTCTAAGGTCTGATATAAGAATTTTTCCTTATATTTTTATGTTCTTCTATGTCATAGATTTAACGATAGACATTATCATCACATGTGCATTAATATAGAGTTATAAAAATATTAATATTTTGGATGAAACTGTTAATTACATGCAGGTGTGTGTTCCCATGCATGAAAAATACATTCATTTTTAAAATTAAACATTAAAATTTTTTGATCTCTATTATACTATAAAACAAAGTCTATCAGAATTTTTCAGATCATTCGAAGTTCCGTAACCCATCCACAGAATGTTGCTGGATTCATTTTTGCGAGAGCCGTTGGTGTTTATTTTTGCATGATTGTGTTCACATTAGACCTTAGATATCTAAAACTTAGTGGGTGCGTATACGTCCATAGGCACGTACTTTTCGCCCCCATCACATAAATTTTATCCATCAAGTTAAGCAAAAAAAGTAGTTTGGATTCTTATCAATGATGTAACATAATATTGGTGTCTAATTATTTGTATATTGGTTTAACTATATCGACATAACTGAATCAGGAACTAGTCCATGTTATGGAATTGGTGAAAGAATGCACTTTGTGTAGCAATTCTCAGTAATCTAATCAATTTGTACCATTCAGATAAAAAACTGGCCTAGAAATCTATCTATACTATACCAACTTAACAAATAAAAAATCCATATTTTATCTATCAAATGGGAGGCTTAATTCAATAAATAATGCACATAACACTATTAAAAATATAACTCATGACTAACCCACCATCTATACAAAAGTCAAATCATAAATGTGTGAATGTATGTGCGTGGGATCAAGTGGGCATGTGCAGGTAGGGCTGTCAGGAAAGCTCGAGCTCGATGAGCTCAACTCGGGATCGATCGTTAAGGACTCGCAATCCAGACTCGAAACCTTAACGAGTCTGAGCTCGAGTTGGGTTCTATGGCTCGTTAGCTTATCGAGTCGAGTCCGAGTTGAGCAATGTTCAACTCGAAAACTTGACTCGATAACTCGTTTTCCAGCTTAATAAAAAAATTAAAAACATATATACCGAAACTTCCAGATTGAGTTTGATATAAAATAGAGGTTACCATTTTTCTTGCCTAAAAACCTATGGAAAAGAGTATAAAAAATCAAAACTACAAATGGCATTTGTATAATTTAATGTATAAAATGGAACAATGACTCATTAAGAGGTTCATGAGCCTGCTCATTTTGAAGATCGTGAGCCAGCTCAGAAACTCATGACTCGATAAGGGGTTCGTGAGTCAGCTCATTTTGAGGCTCGTGAGCCAGCTCAGAAACTCGTGGCTCGATAAGAGACTCGTGAGTCAACTCGAACTCGACGAGTTCGAGTTTGAGTTGGTGATCCAGGGCTCGACCCTTATCGAGCCCGAGTTCGAGCCTTAGGTTTCTTATCGAGTTCGAGTCCGAGTTGACGCCAACTCGGCTCGTTGAACTCGATAGACACCCCTATGTGCAAGAGCATGGGTGGGTGTTTAAGTAGTATGTGTGAGCGTGATTATGTTGGGAGAGGCAGTGTGCATGTTCGTGCATACATATTAGGAAGAGAATCTTATGTTGTAATGGGTATTACAGTAGAGGTACTGTAAATGCTAAAAAAATTACGATTTTGATTTTCAAAATCTAATTTTATGGATTACATCTTCAGCTAATATTCCACATCTTCCAAATTTCGCCCAAATCCATACATTTAAACAATTTTAATCTCATTTAAAAATCAAACGAACTTTTAATCGTCAGGATAAAATAGCAAATGACATCAGATTTGGTAAGTATGTATTGATAGTTACATTACAGGTAGCACTTAATTTAGCACTTAATTTTTCGACTGAACTAATTTGCTAATTGTGTGTTTTGCAGATTTTCGCCCAAATTTGTTGGGATAACGACAACGGTGGTCTTTGCTTACAGAACCCTTTGTTAAAAAAAATTAATGTGTTTCTTATAGATCCAATCAGATATGATGGGGATATCTGATTGCTTTTTTATAAAAAAAAGGTAATTTATACATTCGAGTGTATGATAATGACAAGTTTGGATATGTTTATTATTATAATAATTTAAATAAAAGTTGTACTTGCCCAAGCAACATAGTTTGTAGGCTCCGCTGTTTTCTTCTTCGACCATTAGGACGAACAGTCTTGAATTCGATTGATGCCGACAGAAACGAAAGAGACGTCCTGATACTTATCACCAATAAATTGTACATGATTTCATACCATTTGAAAATATATGGTTTACATTTAGATCAAAGATCGTGTCATATATAACATTGGATTGTCTATGCAGTGTATATCATATTTGAATAGTGTTTCTTTTTGTTTTCAAAATTAATTTTGGATTTATCCATCCAATGTTTATTGCTAATTATGATGTGGCAAAATTGTACCTAATCAATATATATATATATATATGTCCCACATAACATGTTTATTTTAATTACCATTGTTCCTAACAATGTTTCTTCTGTCGTCCTCTTCGTGGTATTGCATTATTGGTAGAGGAATCAATTGAGTTGGAGATGTTTATCATATGGTTTTTTGCTATATAATAAAATTGAGTAGATGGAAAATCAGCTGGTGAATGCCCGTCTCCCTGAGGGATACTTTCTTTATGTTAAACCCTAAATCATGTGTTAAAAAGTTGATAGATGTGCCTCAACGCCCAATATATGAATACAGATCTGATGCATTGGTCAACTGAATCTTCAAGACCTTTTATGATTTAGAGATCTTTCATGATTTCTTTGAGAGAAGAGATCTTTCATGATTAAGGAGATCTTATATGAATTTGAGTATCTTTTTATTATTTTGAATATTCTTTCCCTCTGCGGGTGTGTGCGCGCACATTAGAGATCGGGGGTGCTAGATATCATTTTTGGATACATTGTGTTTCTGAGAGAGGCCGCATAACTAGCATAACTCTCTCAGAACTCCCATGTTCCTTCTTTTCTTCATAGTGACTTGTGTATCTTTGCCCATGGCTTTCCCCTAATATACAAGTAGAGCACTTTTCACATAAATCCATGTACCTCTCTGCGAATTACTTAAAGCATATTTGTAATTCAGTATTAGAGGTAGAGGTGAAGGTCTTCTTGGATTCTAAGAGGAAACTATCCGTGTATATAATACATGGTAAGGATATCCACATAATCCATTTATGTGCAGCTGAGTAGGGATAAGCATTGGGTCGGGTTGGCTCGGCCCAGCGCAGGAGCCCGACGTGAGCCCAAAATCAAGTTATAACATGACAAGCACATACCAACATTTTGATCCATTAAATAAATGGGCCAAGTTGGTCCGATCTTTGCCAAAACCTATTATCTCACCACCCATGTTTGACATATGAGCCCTTGACGAACCATTTCAGTTGATTTAATTTAGATGTAACTGAAATTATTTTCAAATATTATCTATGAGATTTTGCGACTTTGAGAGAGCATAAATAAATCGCATCTATTGATAATCAAACACAAATTAATCTCAACCAATAGTTTTGCGCATACATGGATTGTGACCCATGGACTTCCATGTTGTTATATAAGAAAGGCTAACTCTAGCCTTCTTAGAAGAAGAAGAAGAAGCAATTAAAAACATAATCTCTCTCTCTCAATGTCGACATACCATCACCATCTCTCCAAGTCTTGGTCGTCCCCTGCCTTGATTGTTGGAGAATGTGATTGTTGTTGTGTTGTCGTCTTGATGCTAAACCAATCGCTTGAGGAACCTGATGAATACCCATTCATCACTCTTTATTCTATTATTTTAGCTACAAAAACCTTTGCAAATACATGGAGATATGTGTAAATACAAATAATTACCAAAAGCATGCATTGTGTAAAAACCTATAATTAGCATGTTTTTGTGCAAAAATAAAAAGAATAAAGAGCAAAAAAAAAAAGAGGGAAATATTTAGAATAAATATTGAGCAACCTAACCCAAGGGAGGGCTCAGCATGGGCCTGACCGCATAAAAGTCAAAGTAGAGGGAGATAGGAGCTCATGTGTATATACTTCTGTAAATACAGTAAATTATATTTTCCTCACCCAAAAATATGTTTGTCCATATTACATGTATATTTAGAAACTATTAAAAAAAAAAACAAAATAAAAAGATAAAAAAATCAAAAATTCAAAAATATACCTTCACCATGTGTATAGACCAACACCTTTGTATTTATTTAACCTTGTAAATAAATTCAATTATTTTCTAAACTTTTTGTAAATATTCTATGTCATATTTTGTAAATATAATAAATAAAAAGAAACAAAACAAAAATCAAATAAAAATTACAAAAATTAAAATACAAAAATACATTGTATAAATACCATGTATATAAATGTATTCAACCATTTATTTCACCCTTGTATATAAGTAATAAAAATAAAATAAAAATATTCTTTTATTCCTCATTTTATCTTGTAAATAAATAAAATACAAAATGAGCATAAAAATACATAAAAATAACAAATAAAAAATCAAAAATAAAAATCCATATAGTGTACATATACCTATATATATAGCTACCCTATTTTTATTTCCAAAAATTAAATAAAAATCACCAAAAAATAGAAAAAAATAAAAGAAAAATATTTCATGTTTTGAGTTTTCTTCAATTCGGCCTATTTTTGCCCTAAAATAAATCAACAAAAATCAAGTCCACGTGGCCGCTCCTGATTGGTCCACGGGGGATTGTTGACCCCGGTCAACTCCCCCGCGGACTCCTTCCTTTTCTGGAAGAGGCGCGCCACCCCGTCTTCTCCGAATTTCCCACGCGCCTCCAGGCTGTCTCCCACGCATATCCCACGCCCGGATTCTTCGCCGTTCATCCCTCTCCCTCGCTGGATCTTCCGCCATCAAATCCACGCTTTCCATCGCCGTCGAACCTCAACCCTAATCGACGCTGTCACATTATATATTCTTCCCTCCGCCGCCTTCGCGCCCCATCTTTGGCCCTTCTCCTCCTTCCCAGTGACCTCCATAGGCTTCGCGAGAGTGACAGCAAGCGTCCGCCCTTGTTGCAGTGAGGCGAGGAAGCGAATCCATTGATCCGGCGACTCTCGCCGTCCTTGCTCCGCCGCCGGCGTTGAGCATCGAGCTTCAGGCCTTGACGCCCTTCGAAGCTACGACCCGGAGCAAGAGCAGCTCCAGCATAGTCTCCAGCATCCATCAGGTAACCCTAGTTCCTACCCATTTAGCGTAATTTTCGATTTCGCCCAATTCATATCTCCGACGCATTCCTCCGATTCCGTCCATCTCGCGTGAAATCTCGACCATCCGACCATCCCATCATCTCCGCCAGACCTCTCCGCACCTTCTTCACCCATTCACACAACCCAGATCGCACAGGATCTGGGAATCGAGCTCCTCCGCCGACCACCCTCGCCGGAGCTCGCCATTCCGACGCACAGACCACCTTCACGCCACCTAACCGGGTCGAGGCACTTTGCCCTCGACCCGCGAGTCTTCTGGTTTGCTTTTCAGGTCGAAACGAGGGCGTCTGAGGCCCTTCGCCATCCAGCCAGGAGACCCAGCTCCGCCGGCCGTGCTCGAGCTCCTCGGAGCTTGGTTTGACCGTCGGAGACCACCGGCAGACGCGGGAGCCTTCCGCGATTCTTCTCCGACCTCCAGAAGGCTCACCGGAGGACCCTAGCGCACGCACGAGCCCGGCGAGTCTCGCCGGGGACCTGTTCTTCGAGGACCCTCCACCGCCGTCCGATCGTCCTCATCGCTCCAGGTCAGATCTTGGCCGTCCATTCGAGGAGCTGCTTCCACCGTCCGATCCGAGGAGACGCCATCTGGAGCGCCCACCAGCAGCAGCCGTTCGATCTACACGTGGCGCGCATCCAACGTTTAATTAATAAAGGGGTAAATATCGTAGGGCCCCCTCGTAGTTTGTCATTTCCTTTTTAGTCCTGTAATTATTTTTAAAACTTTATTCACGTTGGGTTATTTGCATTTTGGACCTCGAGCTTATTTTTAATTGCATGTATACCCCCGCCTGTTGTGAGCCACGTGCGTCGTCACGTGTTATTCTGGGATAATTGCAATATATGCCCTGTAGTTCTGGATGTTATTCATTGAATAAAAAGTTTTGTTTATTTGCATATATACCCCTGTGAACACTTTATATGCGCATGTGCGTTTTATTTTGGGTAAATTGCATATAAGCCCCTGGACTTTTGATACGAGTTATCAATAGGTCCTTGGAACTTATTTTTATTACATTTAGGTCCTTGAGTGCCCCAGGCACGTGTTTGGCACGTGACTTCTTGGGTATTTTGCACCAGGACCCCAGAACTTTTGGGTATTTGCACATAGGTCCCTGTGCACAGTGCCCCACCTTTATTTTTGAATAAAATATCAAACGACCTCCAAATCCAATGAGATTTTGACACATGGCTCCTGCCATGGTGTAGGAATTTCTATGATTTTTGGGGACATTTTTGATTTCATTTATTATTTTTAAAAATTCAAAAACACATATTTTTGCCACTGTTTGACTTTAAAAATACCAAAAAAATATAAAAACTCCACCAAAAATTCTAAAAAAATTTGGTTACTATTTCTTGCTTGTTGCTTGATTTTCTAGCCAATTTTGGCTATTTTTCATCACCTAAAAACCTTAAAAATTGAAAAGCCCCTAAAAACTCATAAAAATTGTAATAAATAAATTAAAAATCCAAAAACAATAATTAGGGTGCCTAAATTTTCCTTGTTCTTTCTAGATTATAGAAAAATTACCTTTAGGGCTTTTTGAGATCCAAGAGTATTTTATTTTTGGGTCTTAAGCCTTGCTGGACAGTCCCCTTGGTTTTTCGCATTGTTTGATTTTTAATAATTAATTTACCCATTAGAAAAATTCCAAAAATTCACCAAAAACAGTAAAAAACTTAAAAAACCTAAAAACCAATTTTCTGGAATTTTTGTTTGATTTTTGGTGTGTTTAATAAATTGTTGAAGTCCCCTTGTATTTACCTTCTTTCATTTTCTCATCTTTTAAAAAATAAAAAAAAAATTATAAAAACAAATAAAAAACCACAAAAATATGTTCTCTGTGTTTTAGTTCAATTTGACTACATCGTAGGCCGCAAGGCCAATCCGTGCTCCTTGTGTTCGACCCTGGGAGCTATACCAGGTTAATCCTATAGCTAGATCGCTCTTTCTTGTGCTTGCTTGTTTTTATCTGATTTGAGTGATTGAATTTTTCTTGATTGACTCAGCCCGAGTGATTGAGGTCGCAACGACCTAATTTTCTGTACCTTCACCTCTGTCGTTCGGGCGGTCGTCAGAATGGCGCCGTTGCCGGGGAGCACGGCTTTGTAGTCATTTTTCCATATTGTCTCTCTACATTGTAACTGTTTTCTGACACTCTCTCTTTCCAATTTTTTGTGCGAGGTACTGCGTGGAGAACTTGGAGTACACTTTTTGAGGACCCGCACGGGAAGAAGAGCAGGAGGAAGAGAGAGAAGAAAGAGATTTTCTATTTAGAGAGAGAGAGAGAACAGTATTTTTGTAATAATTTAGGACTCAGACTTTGGACTTGTGGACACTTGTAACTTAGCGGGTCTGTTTCGCCGAGCACCGGTGTGCTCGGGGGACCCATTCGGATTTTCGCGGCTTTTATCGTGGTTTTTGATAGCTAGCTGCCTTTTCCGGTGTTTACGCGGTTTTTCTCGAGCCCCTAGATTTAGGAATTTCTGTTGATTGTGACGTAAATATCTAAGGCCCAACACTTAATAGAATATCTGTTCCTATAAAACGTAATTGGACCTTGATAAAATTCACTGAAAAAGTTAGTTTAATTGGATTTGAGACCACGTGCCGTGAGGAGTCACATACAGCGCTGGCAGGACCCGTTGTGGTGGGCACCGAGTGACTCCCAAGATCGGACTCCGGACTCGATTCCGTTGGCTAACTATTGTTCTTCACGATCAATAGAAATTGCTCAGCTAGGACTCGGTTTTTCCTCGTTGCATCATTTAGGTAGTTTAATTCTGTATTTAAATTCTGCGCGGATCACTTGCATGTAGAGTGCTGGAGACAAGGTACGCATTTCTTTCTCTGCATGCATCATTGATTTTCTCGCGCATCGGCTTTTTCGTCTTCTCCCCCTGTGTTTGGCTTAATCATCAGGAGAATCGGAAAAACCGTTAAGGCCGCTTGTATTTATTTTGAAAAAAAAAATTAATTAAAAAGAAAAACAATAAAAATTGGGACTGGATAACACTATTGACCCTAAAAGACACTCACATTAAAAATTTGTCTTGGGGAGAGCAACCCCCTCATTGTTTGGTTTGATTGTGCGAGAGAGTGACCCGAACACTAGGTAAAGCCCTCCGGTGCTCATCTCGACTGATTACCGACTCTTCTGTGCGGGACAGTCGGTTGAGAGAGTATCGGGTATCCCAGCAGGTCACGTAATCGCTCTGATATCTTGTGTGTTCACCAAATAAAATTGACAAGATAAATTGACCGAGCTTTCACGGTCTTCAGATTGTGTTGAGTTGGTGAACAAGGGGTTTGCTTTGCGATCATATTTTCTCCAGATCCCATCCGCCTTACTCGCCAGATCAAGATGATGGGTAGACGATCTCTTAGGCAGCCTCTGGCTGCACCGCTTTCAGGCGCGGCTACTTCATCATCTAGGTTGGCCCGTGAGAGTCGAGACCAGCTCTCCGGGCCCGAGTACGATTTCACCATGTTCCCCCTCGACCCCCTTTCTTTTCCTACTGAGAGACATGAGCCCGAGGAAAGACGAATTGATTTAACAGAACCTGAGTTGGGCTCATCTGATTTTGCAGACGTCACTATGGCCGGAGCCGGCAGTTCAGACGATCGCCAGCCCGAACATTTTGTCTTAGACCAGGGAGCGATTAACTCCACCTTGATCGCGTCATTAGAGACAGTTCAGCAACAGTTACGCGATCAGGGGGCTTTCATGATTGAGATGAGAAGGGAGATGGAGCGACTCCGAAGAGAGCGAGACGAGCCGAGCGAGCCTGAGGACATTCCTGACGCTGATGCAGAGGCAGCAGCCGCAGCAGCAGCTGCCGCAGCGGCAGCCGCCGCCGGAGGAGGACCACCGAGAACGATGCGGGAGCTACACAACCCCGGATCTACACTGATGCATCATTGGGTGGTGGTACCTGCTATCGTGGGGGATTTCAAGTTCCCTCCGAACACCCTGCAGATGCTCCCTCATTTTCACGGGCTTGCCACTGAGGAGCCCCATCTCCATCTCCAGGAGTTTTTGATGATCTGCAGTACTGTCCACGACCGTCATGTGGACCAAGATACGATTCGAATGATGGCCTTCCCTTTTTCACTGGCAGATAGAGCAGCCGCCTGGCTGAAACATCTAGGGAAGTTTGTTTACACCTGGGATCAGCTCCGCACCGAGTACTTGAACAAGTACTATCCACTCGGGCGGACGAATGCAGCGAGGGCCCTGATCAACAACTTCTCCATGCTCCCTAATGAGCAATTTCACGAAGCATGGGAGAGGTTCAGAGAGCTTCTGGATAGATGCCCACACCACGACATTTCGAAGCCGAACCTAGTTCAGAGCTTCTTTAGTGGGATGACACCAGAGCTTCAGGGTCTGGTGAATGCTTCTTGCGGCGGGTCCTACTTTGCCAAGGACCACAACCAAGTCTGGGCCATCTACGAGGAGATGGCAGAAAATTACATGGTGATGTCCCAGACTCGGTTGTACACTCAGAGATCTCAGCAGCCGCCAGGACCCGTGCAGTATCAGCGGATAGCACGGGTTGATGCAGGTCCATCCAGTTCGTCCACAGTTGCGGCCGCACAGGCAGAGTCGGCCACTGCGGACATGGGGATTATCAGCGAGAAGTTGGACCGCATGGAAATAATAGAGAAGAAGCAGTGCCAGGGCATAACTCAGATGGAGCAAATGGCACAAACTCTGAGCGACATGAAGACCCAGCTCTTGTGTCTTCAGGAGGCACAGACGGCTCCTCAGCCCCGTCTTCTGTCGCGAGGCGATTCCGGCGGCAGCCGCAGCTCGTCCCAGCGCTCCAGCTCCTTGCAGCAGCCTAGACAAGTTCACCTTGTACAGGCGGAGCCGTACCAGCAGCAGCAGCCCTCTTACCAGTCATCACCATCTCCAGACTTACAGATGGTGGTATATCAGCCGGATCAGCCTCTGGCAGCACTGCCCCCAGACCCCTTTGATGCTGAGCCGTTGATGGATGTCAACGGGATTTGGTATGACCGTCCTCAACCTGGAATCCGACGAGACCATCCCGGATTCAGGTGGGGGAATGGGGGTAACCAGTCCCAACAGCAGCCAGCCGGTCAGGGAGGGCAGTACTCCCAGCAGAGAGATCACCAGCAGCCCCCTGCACATCAGCCATCATCCTTCGTACCTCGTCCCTATCAGCAGCAGGGACAGAATTGGAGACGTGAGCAGCAGACTCACCAGCAGCAGCATCATTCCTCTTACCCCTCTCAGCCACAGCAGCAGCAGGTCCAGCAGCCTCATTACCAGAGAGGCAACCCGTCGGGTTCCCATGAGAGCCCCGCCATGGATGATCTAGCCCGTCTCTTCACAGAGCAACAGGCTACATTTAGACGGGAGATGGACGAGTTCCGCCAGGAGATGCGGGACCTGATGAGAGGGAAGGCCGCCATCCCTGCACAGATCGAGCCGAATCCGAATAACTTGAAGAGGAAATCTGAGCAGGTAGTTCACACTGAGCCTACCACTTCTAGTGACTCATTTGATGTTATCTCGTCGGATCTATTTGATGCTGATTTTGTCACACTTAGGAGCGGTAGAAGACCAGCAGGAGGCGCCTCATCTGAGCGACAACACGAGGAATCATCTAGAGCGCCAGATGAGGAAGAGGAGAGCGGTACTGAAGCCGCACATCATGATGACGGTGGTACTGATGCCACCCGAGATGCTGATTCCACCGGCGGTACTGAGGCCGCCGCTTCACCATATAGAGGAGGTGGTACTGACGCCACCAGCAGAGCCGAGCCAGCCCGCGGTACTGAGGCCGCAAGACGTCTAGTTGTAGAGCCAGCTAGAGGTGGTACTGACGCCACCAACATTTATTCTGATAGAAATGTTGTCTTTCCTCGCATGAATGTATCTCAGAACTTTAATTTGAATAAAGGAAAAGGTTTAGTTTCTTCTGATCCCACTGTGTTGAATGATGTTTGTGAGGATCCAGTCATCGAACCGTCTAGGCCTATTCCTAGTCCTTCATCTGAGAAGGACCCTGTGATCCCCTTCCCTAGAGCCCTTGAGTTGGGGAAGGGGAAGAAAAAAGAAAAAGATCCAAAAAAGATAGAGCGGGAGGAGTTCAGCCAGAGCATGATAGACCGATTTCACATCCAGCTGACCCTCAATGAGGCTTTGCAACACATCCCTCTTCTTCAGCGATCCTTGAGAGATAAGACCACAGTCAGAAGGACGAAGAGGAACAAGACCGCAGAAATTCATGTGTTGACCAAGGCCACTTGTTACGCGATCCAGAACCATCTGCCGACTAAGAGGCCAGATTTAGGGGCCCCGTATGTCAGATGTCAGATTAGTGAGCAGAGGTTCAACCGTACTCTATTAGATAGCGGATCGTCGATCAACCTTCTTCCGGCAGCCCTTCTCGACCACTTAGAGTTGGGCACTCTTAGACAGAGCAGGACATACCTTCAGTTTGCTGATCGGTCTGTCAAGAGGCCAAAGGGGTTGTTGCGAGACGTTGTCGTCACGATTCAAGGTTTGCAATTCCCCGTGGACTTCGTAGTGCTGGACATGGAGACCCCTGACTCGTTGACCGATTCCCCCATTATCCTCGGTCGCCCGTTCTTGGCCACAGCCAAAGCGGTGACTGACCATGACAGTGGGAAGGTATTCTTTCGCGTCCAGGGCGAGAGTATACAAATAGAGACGGTTAAGGACCACAGAGCCAGAGCTAGATCCCGCTCAGAGGACAGTACAGATTCAGAACAGCTGACAGACGCAGGACCAGACATCCACCAGGACTGTGATTTTGTGATCACAGATGATGAGGCAGTTTGGGCAGATCCTGCAGCACAGACCATCCTCTCATATTCAGATACAGCTGATGCAGATATGATAGCAGAGGAGAGTCTGGAGAGCACAACCCTGGTTCAGGATACTATTGAGTCAGCAGAGTCGGACCTTGATCGCGACACGATTTCCAGTGATGGTGGTACTGAGGCCACCCTGCTATATGGTGGTGCTGATGCCACCTTATTCTCCGGTGGTACTGATGCCACCGAGTCTGATATAGATCCCTCGGATTCAGAATCTGATTGGGCCGATTGTGATGATCAGATGCCAGATCTGGATCCACCTGAGCCTATAGATGAGGAGGAGGTAGAGGCAGAGCAGATCAGAGACAATGCAGAGGACCCGCCTTCTCCAGATCCAGTTTGTGAGAGTTCGTTATCATTCTCCCAGGCAGATTTGGCAGAATTATCCGCATACACACATCTTCTTCAGAAGCCAGATTTGCCAGCACCCAGCTGTCCAGAGCTAAAGCCGCTCCCTACTTCGTTGAAGTATAGATTTCTTGCGGGAGAGTCTGAGATGTACCCAGTCATCATCTCTGCCGATCTGACTGGAGAGCAAGAATCCCGTCTGATGGAGGTTCTTGAAAAGAACCGCAAGGCAATTGGATGGAGCGTAGCAGATCTCCATGGGATTAGTCCCTCGTTGTGCTCTCACCATATCTATCTCGAGGAAGGGGCGAAGCCGTCGCGTGAGTTCCAGCGGCGACTGAACCCCAACCTAAGAGAGGTTGTCATGAAGGAAATATCAAAATGGTGGAGTGCAGATTTTATTTATCCCATTTCCGACTCCAAGTGGGTGAGCCCCTTGCATGTGGTGCCCAAGAAGACGGGCATCACGACTGTGATCAGTGAGTCGGGAGAGGAGATCGCTACACGAGTACCCACCTCTTGGCGGGTCTGCGTTGACTACAGGAGACTCAACCAGGCCACCAAGAAGGACCACTTCCCCCTGCCTTTTATTGATCAGATCATAGAGAGACTGGCAGGGAAAAGCCATTACTGCTTCCTGGATGGGTACTCGGGCTACAATCAAGTAGCCATCGCTCCTGAGGATCAGGAGAAGACCACCTTTACCTGTCCCTTCGGTACCTACGCCTTTCGACGCATGCCATTTGGGCTATGTAACGCCCCTGCGACTTTTCAGAGATGCATGCTGTCAATATTTTCGGACATGGTAGGGGAGTGTTTGGAGGTCTTCATGGACGACTTCTCGGTTTACGGCGACGGATTCGATTCCTGTCTTGACTGCCTAGACCGAGTGCTTCAGCGATGTATTGCTACCCGGTTGGTTCTATCTTGGGAGAAGAGTCACTTCATGGTGACTCAAGGGACGGTGCTTGGTCACATCATCTCCAACAGAGGCATGGAGGTTGATCCGGCCAAGGTCGATGTCATTAGAAAACTCACACCGCCGTCCAATTTGAAGCAGCTACGGTCATTTCTAGGGCACGTTGGTTTTTACAGGAGATTCATTCATGATTTCAGCAAGATTGCCCGACCGTTGACTGATCTCTTGACGAAAGACACCGAGTTCCTTGTTGATGACAAGTGTCTTTCGTCCTTTGAAACTCTCCAGCAATGTGTTATCGAGGCTCCTGTCCTTCAGCCACCCGATTGGTCTCTCCCATTCGAGATCATGACGGACGCCTCTGATTTTGCCGTAGGGGCCGTGCTAGGACAGAGGAGGGATGGAGTTCCGTTTGCCATACACTATGCTAGCCGCACATTGGATTCCACCCAGCGGAATTATACAGTCACAGAGAAGGAGATGCTAGCAGTAGTGTTTGCCCTAGACAAATTCAGATCATATATCATTGGATCTAGAGTGACCTTGTACACAGATCACACCGCCATCAGGTACCTCATGTCAAAGAAGGATGCCAAGGCCAGACTTACTAGATGGATCCTTCTACTCCAGGAGTTCGACATTGAGATCAAGGATAAGCCTGGAGTCAAGAATGTGGTGGCGGATCATCTTTCCCGACTAGAGCAGCCTGAGGATTCTGAGCAGATTGATCCCATTTGTGATACCTTCCCAGATGAGGCGATCCTTGCTATCGCCTCACTCCCGTGGTATGCCGATATTGTGAACTTTCTCGTTGCTGGGAAAGTCCCACAAGATTGGCCCAGGCAGAAGCTTGAGACCTTCTTTGCGAAGGCCAAGTCCTACCACTGGGAGGATCCCATCCTTTACCACGAAGGAGGGGATAGCATCTGGCGTCGGTGTATTCCTCAGGAGGAGCATCATAGTGTCCTCACTTACTGCCACAAGCTTGAGGCAGGGGGACATCATTCTGGGAGGAGAACGGCACAGAAAGTGCTCCAATCCGGCTTGTGGTGGCCTACACTCTTCAAGGATTCTGATGAGTTCGTGAAGAGGTGTACTGACTGTCAGAGGATGGGCACTTGTGGACAACGTGATATGATGCCGATGCAGCCCATTCATTTCTGTGAGGTTTTTGACGCATGGGGCATCGATTTCATGGGTCCATTCCCTAAGAGTCAGGGATTTGAGTACATTCTGTTGGCCGTAGATTATGTTAGTCGTTGGGTTGAGGCTATCCCCGCCCGAGCCGCAGATGCAAAGACAGTTTGCAGATTTTTGAAGAAGCACATCATCATGCGGTTCGGGGTTCCACGAGTTCTGATTTCTGATGGGGGATCTCATTTCATCAACGACCAGGTGAAGGCACTTGCTAGAGAGTTCAGCATAGACCATCGTGTTGCCACTCCATACCATCCACAGACAAATGGTCTAGCTGAAGTGTCGAATAGGGAGATCAAGAATATTTTGCAGAAAGTCGTCCGCCCTGACCGAAAGAATTGGTCACAGCTTTTGGACTCGGTCTTGTGGGCATATCGGACGTCTTTCAAGACTCCATTGGGTACATCTCCCTTTCGCCTCGTTTATGGCAAGCCATGCCATCTACCTGTCGAGCTGAGGCACAAGTCACTTTGGGCAGTCACAGATATTCTTATGGATCCAGATGGTATAGGAGACCAGAGGAGGGCAGAGTTAGCCGCCTTGGAAGAGCTTAGAGATGCAGCTTTCTCAAACAGCCTACATTATAAGGAGAAAGTCAAAGAGTGGCATGATTCTCATATCAGCCACAAGCATTTTGAGATTGGACAGAAAGTATGGCTGTTTGATGCGAGGCTGAGATTATTTCCAGGGAAGCTACAGAGCAAATGGAAAGGACCCTATTTGGTCAGAAAGGTACACGATAACGGTAGCATTGATATATCTGAGTTATCTTCTGAGAGTACCTTCCGAGTGAACGGCCAGCGGCTCAAACCATTTCTAGATCATGAGCCGCGGGACGTTATTATTGCCGCTATTCATTTTGCGTGAGATGTGGTCTTTTGACTCACATCTTTTACATCTCACGCCTGATTTTCACTGTTCCTCCGCCTGTATAGATCCAGTTGTCCATATCATTCTATTCTTTAGTCCCACATCCCGTCTTTCATCTTATGATTACGCTATACTTAGGGTGTACGTTACCCTAAGTATAGGGGGGATGTCGGACCTGTGAGTATTCTTTTCATTCTTTCTGCTCTTGTTTTTGCTGCCTATACTTAGGGATATTTTACCCTAAGTATAGGGGGGGCAGATTCTGTATATTCTTCACTCGGCTTTCCCTTCATGTACAGCTTTCTATACTTAGGATTAGTTAATCCTAAGTATAGGGGGAAACCACCGAGTTCCTCTCATTCTATTCATTCGTTCCTGTACTTAGCCATTCCTTTTCACTTCCCTTTTACTAAGCACGAGTTATGTCTTCTTCATCGCTCTTGATCACTCTGAGGACATCGTTCGAGCTAAGTATAGGGGGGGTGTATATATTTCATATATACTTTAGCCATAACTCGTACTTTGTGTGAGTGTGTTAATAAATAAAGTGGCTAAAAATCACAAAAAATAAAAATTTTTCATAAACCTCTTTTATTCTTGCACATACATAGCTAGTGTATAAAGTATTTTTGTAAAAATGATTTCAAAAATCTTTTGTGTAAAGCTTGCGTAAATATTTTGTATCAAAATTATGTATATAGTACAAAATTTTTCCAAAATGTTTTGAAAATCAAAAGTTTGCAAAAATCTTGTGTAAATGTGTGTAAATATCATTTTGCAAAACTTGCACCTCATGCATCATTCATGATTTCAAAACATTTCTCAAAAATTTTTGCATGATTGAAAAATATTTGTAAATAGCATCTTTTGTACATATATGTATATAGTTTTTCCTGGATGAGAGTTGACATTTAAACTAAGCCTGAAATTAAATTGAGAAATGGAGCTTGAATAAGATCTTAATCCACTTAACTTCAAGAGGAACCTTGTAGGACTTAGGGTTAAGGCTTTTCAGGTCCATAAGGGCTTAATTCTTTGAGTCCACTAGGCTATGAGCATATGTCATCTTGATGAGCCTAAGTAGAGCACTTAACAACACACGCATGACTCTCAGAGACAATGGCTTAACTTGCACTTGCACTTTACACATGGCTCTCCACGGATGAGGTGGTGAGGAGGCAGTTTCCTTTGGCTTGGGGTAGCATATGAGGGTAGTACTTCTAGGCGGAACCTCTCTTCTTCTTATAGTGAAGGAAGTGCACCTCAACTTGGTCTAGTGGTGTTGAAAGCTAAAGACAGAAGCTGTGGGTTGCAATAAAGCTTCAAAAGAGGGATAGTCTACTGGCTCAAGGGGAAATTTCTTATATATGCTGCACCATGTAGATATGTGTACAGAAGTCTTGAAAAAAAAAAAAAAAGAACTCCAAAAAAAGTGGTGGGTCGGATTGAAAATTTAATAACCCCACCGGAGTGAAAAGCAAAAGCTTATGGTATCATGTTACATCTCATGAAGCTTGCAGCGGGAGACTTAGCTACACTGGCTAGGCTTCCAAAACTCTATACTTCTACCCCCTCTTCTTGAGCCGGTTGCACTTGAACTTAGAAGGGAATACCCCGCTTCTCGAGGAAAGAGTTGCTAGACTGAGGCATTAGAGTTACCAGGTTGAGGGAGGTTGTTTCTTTGTTACTTCTGAGGTGGGGAGCCACATATCACTTACACCGCAAGGAAAAGATTCATGGTCATTAGAGTTTGTGTATGTAGACTTGTTCTGATCTGGTTTATTGAGGAGTCTTGTCCATAGACTGGTGGAACTTAGAGGCTGTTGAGTTTTAGGCTTAAGTCCAAATAAGGTTCCGACACATTAATAATCCAAAGATCTGATCAAGCTCCATATTTCAATTTAATGAAGGAAAGTTTAATAAGTCAACCTTGATCCATGTACATCCTCTTTTTCTTTTTCTTTTTCTTTCTTTTTCACTTCTTTTTCAAATAAGTGTTTGCTAAGGGACTAGCAAAGTTAAAGCATAGGGGGTGATGAATACCCATTCATCACTCTTTATTCTATTATTTTAGCTACAAAAACCTTTGCAAATACATGGAGATATGTGTAAATACAAATAATTACCAAAAGCATGCATTGTGTAAAAACCTATAATTAGCATGTTTTTGTGCAAAAATAAAAAGAATAAAGAGCAAAAAGAAAAAGAGGGAAATATTTAGAATAAATATTGAGCAACCTAACCCAAGGGAGGGCTCAGCATGGGCCTGACCGCATAAAAGCCAAAGTAGAGGGAGATAGGAGCTCATCTGTATATACTTCTGTAAATACAGTAAATTATATTTTCCTCACCCAAAAATATGTTTGTCCATATTACATGTATATTTAGAAACTATTAAAAAAAAAACAAAATAAAAAGATAAAAAAATCAAAAATTCAAAAATATACCTTCACCATGTGTATAGACCAACACCTTTGTATTTATTTAACCTTGTAAATAAATTCAATTATTTTCTAAACTTTTTGTAAATATTCTATGTCATATTTTGTAAATATAATAAATAAAAAGAAACAAAACAAAAATCAAATAAAAATTACAAAAATTAAAATACAAAAATACATTGTATAAATACCATGTATATAAATGTATTCAACCATTTATTTCACCCTTGTATATAAGTAATAAAAATAAAATAAAAATATTCTTTTATTCCTCATTTTATCTTGTAAATAAATAAAATACAAAATGAGCATAAAAATACATAAAAATAACAAATAAAAAATCAAAAATAAAAATCCATATAGTGTACATATACCTATATATATAGCTACCCTATTTTTATTTCCAAAAATTAAATAAAAATCACCAAAAAATAGAAAAAAATAAAAGAAAAATATTTCATGTTTTGAGTTTTCTTCAATTCGGCCTATTTTTGCCCTAAAATAAATCAACAAAAATCAAGTCCACGTGGCCGCTCCTGATTGGTCCACGGGGGATTGTTGACCCCGGTCAACTCCCCCGCGGACTCCTTCCTTTTCTGGAAGAGGCGCGCCACCCCGTCTTCTCCGAATTTCCCACGCGCCTCCAGGCTGTCTCCCACGCATATCCCACGCCCGGATTCTTCGCCGTTCATCCCTCTCCCTCGCCGGATCTTCCGCCATCAAATCCACGCTTTCCATCGCCGTCGAACCTCAACCCTAATCGACGCTGTCACATTATATATTCTTCCCTCCGCCGCCTTCGCGCCCCATCTTTGGCCCTTCTCCTCCTTCCCAGTGACCTCCATAGGCTTCGCGAGAGTGACAGCAAGCGTCCGCCCTTGTTGCAGTGAGGCGAGGAAGCGAATCCATTGATCCGGCGACTCTCGCCATCCTTGCTCCGCCGCCGGCGTTGAGCATCGAGCTTCAGGCCTTGACGCCCTTCGAAGCTACGACCCGGAGCAAGAGCAGCTCCAGCATAGTCTCCAGCATCCATCAGGTAACCCTAGTTCCTACCCATTTAGCGTAATTTTCGATTTCGCCCAATTCATATCTCCGACGCATTCCTCCGATTCCGTCCATCTCGCGTGAAATCTCGACCATCCGACCATCCCATCATCTCCGCCAGACCTCTCCGCACCTTCTTCACCCATTCACACAACCCAGATCGCACAGGATCTGGGAATCGAGCTCCTCCGCCGACCACCCTCGCCGGAGCTCGCCATTCCGACGCACAGACCACCTTCACGCCACCTAACCGGGTCGAGGCACTTTGCCCTCGACCCGCGAGTCTTCTGGTTTGCTTTTCAGGTCGAAACGAGGGCGTCTGAGGCCCTTCGCCATCCAGCCAGGAGACCCAGCTCCGCCGGCCGTGCTCGAGCTCCTCGGAGCTTGGTTTGACCGTCGGAGACCACCGGCAGACGCGGGAGCCTTCCGCGATTCTTCTCCGACCTCCAGAAGGCTCACCGGAGGACCCTAGCGCACGCACGAGCCCGGCGAGTCTCGCCGGGGACCTGTTCTTCGAGGACCCTCCACCGCCGTCCGATCGTCCTCATCGCTCCAGGTCAGATCTTGGCCGTCCATTCGAGGAGCTGCTTCCACCGTCCGATCCGAGGAGACGCCATCTGGAGCGCCCACCAGCAGCAGCCGTTTGATCTACACGTGGCGCGCATCCAACGTTTAATTAATAAAGGGGTAAATATCGTAGGGCCCCCTCGTAGTTTGTCATTTCCTTTTTAGTCCTGTAATTATTTTTAAAACTTTATTCACGTTGGGTTATTTGCATTTTGGACCTCGAGCTTATTTTTAATTGCATGTATACCCCCGCCTGTTGTGAGCCACGTGCGTCGTCACGTGTTATTCTGGGATAATTGCAATATATGCCCTGTAGTTCTGGATGTTATTCATTGAATAAAAAGTTTTGTTTATTTGCATATATACCCCTGTGAACACTTTATATGCGCATGTGCGTTTTATTTTGGGTAAATTGCATATAAGCCCCTGGACTTTTGATACGAGTTATCAATAGGTCCTTGGAACTTATTTTTATTACATTTAGGTCCTTGAGTGCCCCAGGCACGTGTTTGGCACGTGACTTCTTGGGTATTTTGCACCAGGACCCCAGAACTTTTGGGTATTTGCACATAGGTCCCTGTGCACAGTGCCCCACCTTTATTTTTGAATAAAATATCAAACGACCTCCAAATCCAATGAGATTTTGACACATGGCTCCTGCCATGGTGTAGGAATTTCTATGATTTTTGGGGACATTTTTGATTTCATTTATTATTTTTAAAAATTCAAAAACACATATTTTTGCCACTGTTTGACTTTAAAAATACCAAAAAAATATAAAAACTCCACCAAAAATTCTAAAAAAATTTGGTTACTGTTTCTTGCTTGTTGCTTGATTTTCTAGCCAATTTTGGCTATTTTTCATCACCTAAAAACCTTAAAAATTGAAAAGCCCCTAAAAACTCATAAAAATTGTAATAAATAAATTAAAAATCCAAAAACAATAATTAGGGTGCCTAAATTTTCCTTGTTCTTTCTAGATTATAGGAAAATTACCTTTAGGGCTTTTTGAGATCCAAGAGTATTTTATTTTTGGGTCTTAAGCCTTGCTGGACAGTCCCCTTGGTTTTTCGCATTGTTTGATTTTTAATAATTAATTTACCCATTAGAAAAATTCCAAAAATTCACCAAAAACAGTAAAAAACTTAAAAAACCTAAAAACCAATTTTCTGGAATTTTTGTTTGATTTTTGGTGTGTTTAATAAATTGTTGAAGTCCCCTTGTATTTACCTTCTTTCATTTTCTCATCTTTTAAAAAATAAAAAAAAAATTATAAAAACAAATAAAAAACCACAAAAATATGTTCTCTGTGTTTTAGTTCAATTTGACTACATCGTAGGCCGCAAGGCCAATCCGTGCTCCTTGTGTTCGACCCTGGGAGCTATACCAGGTTAATCCTATAGCTAGATCGCTCTTTCTTGTGCTTGCTTGTTTTTATCTGATTTGAGTGATTGAATTTTTCTTGATTGACTCAGCCCGAGTGATTGAGGTCGCAACGACCTAATTTTCTGTACCTTCACCTCTGTCGTTCGGGCGGTCGTCAGAACCACATCTTATTTAGTGCTTCATTCCCTTGAAGAGGACAATGTATTTTGTGCGACGAAATCAGGGGGTTCGTTACTTGGATTGTTGCTTTGGATTACGGGGAGCATGTGTCTCATCAATACGCTCGCAAGTGCACTCTCATTAGATCAGACTTGAGTCAGGAGAACTCTTATTTTAGAGTCTGTTACGATTACAACCACACTTCAAGAGGTAAGTCTAAAACTCATGTGTGATCTTGAAATGACATGAAAAAGGTTTTCATGTCATGTGGTTTCATCTTTAAATTTTTTTATTCCATTGTCATACCAACTAGTATGACTAGTTGACCTAGATCAGATTTGATCTGATCTCCACGCTTCCGTGATGCATGAGATTAAAACCCCACCTTCAAGCGGCATCAGCACCATTGTATATGATATTGGATACGATCCAAACCTTAGGGAACAAGGATTGGATATCGGGATGCACGGGAACTCATTATTTTCACATTGTTGAAATCTTCAAATCAATTTTTGCATATGTGATATGTCTCCTTATTTGCCCAAATTTGAATGAATTTTTGAGACACTTTAGTTGTATAGTTGGTTTGGATATGTATCCAAAAATTTGTCAAAGATTGGCATTAATTGAGCATTGTTTTGGATTTGAATAATTCCCGTAGTTTGTTGTTTTTGCATTTAACCTAGGTTTGTAACTCAACTAATTTTAGTTATTATTTTCTATCATAAAACCTAATTATAATGCATTAACTATGTCACAAATTAATCCAAAAAATCACATGAATTAATTTCACGCGATTCCGAGTTTGTATACTATAGATATGTGATATTTAGTGCATAGTGGTTGGAAGATGATGAGATCATCATTGATACTTTTAATTATGTTAATTATTCATAAATAATCACGAAAATTTATTTCTTTCTCTGAT
This sequence comes from Ottelia alismoides, assembly GCA_037367405.1. Lineage (NCBI taxonomy): Eukaryota > Viridiplantae > Streptophyta > Magnoliopsida > Alismatales > Hydrocharitaceae > Ottelia > Ottelia alismoides. Next base: position 1,737,245 of record JAZKJV010000996.1, read on the forward strand.
TAATATTTGTTTTATTTATATAGAGAAATACATGATAAACAACAACTTTGAATGAATGCTTCATGACATGAAAACCTCGATTTATCCTACAATAGTTGTAGGATAACTTTTATATGCAAAATCAAACTTGTTTGCTTGATATGACTAAAAATTTATGATCTTTAAAAATATTTTAAGATATTTAAATGTCTCAATATATATTATATAGTATAATATGGTCATCAAAGTTGATCGATAAAATTGTTAATATACTACTCCAATCTATTGTTCTGAATCGGGATAGTAAAGGTGTCTAGATTGGATTATGCTAACTTGATTACCTAATTAGTGCCTTACATATAAAGGAAATGCTCTGTTCCAGCATATACTCGAGTGTTTGGTCGGATCCATTCTTGATGATGGGTAATATGAGTAAGCAAATTTATACTCTAACTAGTACAATCAGAATAATAAATTCTTGTGAGAGCTAATACTATATATCAATATCAAGCAAACCTAATTATTTATTGGTTGCATTGGATTAATTATATTTGATGTGACTAAATTAATTTACTCCAATTAAAAATAAATAGACTATTATTAATATGAATTCTCTTAGAAGAATTAGTCATAAAAACATGAGTATAATGGTTAATTTAAATTTGATCAAGACATGAAGGATTATAAGATGACATCCATCGTCTCCCGTCAAGGTGAAGGATTCTGTCACTATGGATTGTATATTTGGAGATGCTTATGAGAAGTCATAGCTTTGATATACAAGCGCACATGGATCTAGGCTCTTTACTTCTCAAAAAAATAAGGCCATATGGGTAGTGACCCCCAATGTTATTCTCTGTATAATTGAGGCAGCACTGGATTGCGCATAGTCGAACTATTCTTATTGTTGGTTGGTTCAATTGACAATGGGTCAACATCACCTTAGGGGTGGTGGACTCGGCTGTCAAAGATTGAATTGGGAATGCAAGTTGGACTTGCAAGGTGGAAAGAGTTCATGTTTCCTTCTCCTGAGTTTCATATTCTCGTATTATTGCGGTGTGACAATGTATAACGGAGATCGCTGATCTTGCTAGAGATATAGCAGTAAGCATATCTTGTTTTAGAAGTTGTAATAAGGGAATGGACTTTCAAGGTAATACAAATCAAGACAACTTTGATTTAAAATTCTTTAATCAAAGAAATAAAATATAAATACATAATTATTCGTAATTATTCTAATAAGTGAATTTTTAATCTCATATGAAATCCATGAACTCTCTCGGTAAGCTTCTGGAGGTCAGCCAACTAAATGGACCGAACTATTTGGACTGGCTTAAAACTTCGAGCTTGTTCTCTCTGCAGAGTGCATCAGTTATGTGCTCACTGAGAACAAGCGTATGAACTCTATGTTTTGAAGAATTCAAATGTAATGAAAATTTTAATATGGACCACTTGTTGATTCAATGTTATATTTGGGGTCTTTGTGTAAAGTGCTTTGGAAGCAACATATTGAAATTGAGAATGCCTATGATATAATAATGAATCAAAAGAGATGTTTGGTGATCTGAACTGCATAGAGTTCAATCGGAAGCATGGGTTCTAGAAGTATCTATCTTGACCAGTGAAAAAATGAGTCAAAGTGATGACTCATCCTCTCAAGCTTCCATACATCTGACATCCAATGAAACGAATGTATGTCATCCTACAAAAGGGCAGGATATTGGATAAGAAATTATACATATTATTTGAAACCCTTGGAGAAGGATAAATATTATGCTCTGGCATGTATAAAGTTTATTTTTATCATTGAAATCAAATTGCTCGTAGGATGAGTGGGTAATTCATTCTGGTGCTTCTATTCATATATGCAATGTGTTGCATATATTTTAAGAAACTAGATAGCTTGAGTATGGACAGATAGTCATCTAGATGGGATTTGATGCAACTATTGCAGCAGTTGCCATCGGAACTTACGATATGTCTTTACCTAGTGGGATAGTCATGTTATTTAGAGAGTGTCTAGAATTTAGTATTTATATTTAAGTTAGTTAGAAATGGATATGAGTTTCAATTTTATAATAAAGTTATCATAAGTCGTTATGGTAAACATATTACAAATGATTTTCTAATCTACTGGACTCTTTAAATTATGCATTGATGAATGTGTCAAGAATGTTACTACCACTAATAATAATAACCTCAAGATACCAGAGAGAATAATATCTAATATGACTTGCCATCAAAGGCTAGGTCATTTATTTGTTGATAGGACTAATAGATTAGTAAAAGGTGGACCTTTAGATTTTTTTAAAGTCCAAAGTTTACGTACATGCAAACATTCTATTCGAGGTCAAATGACTAGATCACCCTTTCTAAATAGGGGACTAGATGTGAAGGTATACTTTACCTAATACATACCGATGTATGTGGTCCCTTTAGTACCTCAACTCGAAATGGATATTAAAATTATGTGACATTTATTGATGATCATTCGCGATATGAGTTTATCTTCATATTATGTCACAAATCTGAAACCTTTGAAAAGTTCAAAGAGTTCATGATTTTGGTTGAGAACTAAATTGATCGGATGATTAATTGGATTCGATCTGACCAAGATGGTGAATACCTCTCAGATGAATTCAAGGAATACCTTAAAGAGAGAGGATTTATGTACAATCTCACACCTCCTGGAACTCCTCGACAAAATGGTGTTTCTGAAAGACGCAACAAAACCATCATGGATATGGTCCGATCAATGATGAGTAAAGCACATTTACCTTTTAGTTTCTGGGTATATGCAATAGAGATTTCAATGTACATCCTTAATAAGTTCCTAGCAAATTTATACCAAAAAACCCTCATGAGCTTTGATTTGAAACCAAATCCAGTGTTAGACACTTGAGGATTTGGGGTTGCTTGGTCCATGCCAAGAATGTGGACACAAGTAATCTAGAATCTCGCACTCGAGAGTACTTCTTCGTGGATACCAACTTTATGACCCTAAGTCTCAAAGGGTATTTATTTCTAGGGATGTTAAATTCATGGAGGATGACTTCCTTAAGAGTCAAGACAAATATGAAGTAAAGGAACTCATTGAATCCCATGAGGATATTGAGGTTCTTGAACCATAAACAGAAGAGCTAAATAAAGATGAAACACTCGTAGCTCTTCGGAGGAGTTCGAGGATAGTCATACTACCTGAAACATATGGATTCTGTGTGTCAGGTGAGACTGACAATGGCCCTACTTCATATGATGAAGCACTCGCGGATCAGGATATGGATATATGGATGTTAGCCATGAAGTTTGAAATAGACTCCATACACAAGAACGATGTACAGATCCTAGAGGATTCACCTAAAGTAGTAAAACCTATTGGGTCTAAATGGATCTTCAGGAGAAAGAGGGGACCTGATGGGAAGGTAGAGACCTTCAAGGCACAACTCGTAGTCAAGGGATATACATAGAGAGAAGGCATCAACTATGATGAGACATTCTTTCCTATGACCATGCTCAAGCCCATCGGGAAATTGCTAGTTATAGACACACCTCTTGACTACAAGATTTGGAATATGGACATCAAGACCACTTTCCTCAATGGATATCTCGAGGAGGATATCTATATGGAACAATCCCAGGGTTTCATAGCTAAGGAAGGTAGATTGTGCAAGCGGAAGAAGCCCATCTATGGGCTTAAATAAGCTTCTCATAGCTGGAACATCATATTCAATGAGACTTACCTCTCGTAGTTATGATTTCATTTAGAATCTCGATGAGCCATGTGTATACAAGAAGCTTACTAGGAGTGTCATTATGTTCATAATACTTTACCTAGATGACATCCTTATCGTTGGAAATGATATAGAACTGATGACTAGTGTTACGGTTGAGTTGTCGCACACCTTCGAAATAAAAGATTTTGAAGAAGCCTCTTACATCTTGAGTCTGAAGCTGTTTAGAAATAGAGAAACGAGGATTTTGGGATTTTTCCAACATGGATATACTAAGAAAATTTTGGAAAGATTCAATATGAAAAATTCTAAGAAAGGCTTCCTTCCTATAAGACATGATATACACCTATCTAAATGGATGGTTCCTCAAAGTGTTGAGGAAAAGAAGGCCATGGTTGGATGCCCTTATGCATCATGTGTGGGAAGCCTGATGTATGCCATGATATGTATGAGGCCAGATATCTGCCATGCAGTGGAAGTGGTAAGGCATTGCCAATTCTGCTATAGAGAGCAACACTGGAATGTAGTGAAGTGCATCTTCAAGTATCTAAGACAGACACAAGATATATCTTGATCTATCGAGATGATGACCTTCTAGTCTTAGGATACACAGATTCTGATTTTCAATCTAACATTGATGACCGAAAGTCAACTTTAGGGTTCGTATTCTTGTTAAACAGTGGTGTTGTGATCTAGAGAAGTAAGGAGAAGAACATCACGACTGATTCCATAATAGAAGCTGAGTACATTGTTGCATTGGATGCTGCAAAGGAGGCGGTGTGATTGTGCAAGTTCATTTTGAAGTTGGTTATAGTTTCTTCAGAAATTCTCTCCTGTTACTCTACGATAACACGAGAGCAATTGCTCAGGCAAAGGAACCTAGGTGGCAACAAACGGGCAAACACATGGATAGGAGATATATCTTTCGAGAGATATAGAAGGGTGGTGACATCACGATCACTAAGGTGGCCTCTGCCAAAAACATTTATAATCCTCTTATCAAATCTTTATCTCAAAAGATTTTTGACCAGCATGTAATGAGTATGGGTTTACAAATTGTTCCAGAATGGTTCTGAGCACTAGTAGAAGATTATTGGACATGTGAGCCATTGGCAAACCATTTCTACAATAAATGTTACTGTAATCCTTTTTATATATCAATAAAAGATATTGATTTTCACTTCCTATCTGAGATAAATGAATGCGTGCACTTATTGGATCCCTTACGACAATTAGGATTATGTACCATGATCATCTTGATAATCATACAATGGTTGATTCAATGGTTGAATCACTTAGGCTGGTGTTTAGATGATATCTAAAGAGTTAGATTGATTATCATCTAACACTGTCAAATGATTATTAAGAGAGGATCTCCAGCCTGAGAAGGAGATGGCAATCCTACTCTAAAGGCTGATATCTGACCGACCTCTTGATGCAGGTCCTCTGCATAGGAATAGAGATTCGGAGGTGTCAGATATATTAAGTCAAAGAGTTGACTTGGCAAGAGCAAGATAGTTAAGACCTATGTCGAAGGCTGTCACGATATAGGTACACATCCTCTTATCGAAGACATATATATACCTATTTATCTACTTATGTACATTAGGCAAACCATTACATTGATGACCTAATCAAGGTCCATATACTGGCGAGCTGTTGCGCATATAAGGGCATATGAGTAATACCATCTCTCAAAGGGATTATACAGGTTCACTACTGAATCGAAAACATGAGTTCACTCTTGAGATATTGGGACCAACCGAATTCCATCAATGATCATCTTGCATTGGAAACAAGATAGGATTTGTAGGTATGGTATATGCTTTTGGAAATCATATGATCGATAATAACTCCCAAAGATTGAATGAGAAACTTAACGATAAAAACCTAAAGAAGACAGTCTAAAATGAGATAAAAAACTTTGTGTTTAATCAAGGTCGTCCAATATGCAGAGAATACTCAAGGATAATAAGATCTTAAATGATTGTATAACATGACACTTCCATTCTGACGGAATGATGAAACATGTTTGGATTTTAGTGACTCCTCTCAGTGGACTAGATATCCAATCTTGATCCAATTATTGGACAATGATCCAAATGTGATTTGGATGCAATGAGAAGATGGGATACCATGTCTAACTTGTTTAGACACCTCTGAGCTATCTTCGAGATCTGGATATGAGATTAGATGTCACTATCCAAGTCATTATATATGGACTATACAACCATCCTGATCTTATCTCCAAGTATCTGAGGAGAAGACACACAATTATTAATTGTTTCATGAGGAATATTATCGGAGCATTGATAATTTGGATTTAATTATCATAGGTAGGAATAATGTGGATAGCACTATCCACAATTATACTAGATAATGTGGATATGATCCACATTATCATAGAGAGATTTAATGAAAATATGATTCATAATTATTTGTTAAATGTGAATTTGATTCACATTGATCAATTTAATGTAAGTGTGATTTACATTGAATTATGGATGGAAGTTTATGTTTATTTATATCAATGTTAGAATTGAAATTATCACAAATAATATGTACTTATTTGGTGATAAATTTAGTTATTAAATAAATCAATTAGAGGTAATTTGAAGATGATAATTATCTCTTCATAAATGGATAAGAGATCCTTCAACCAACCTTACTTACTTGGAAGGGGCGGCCACCATGTTGACACATGGAGGACGTCCCATACTTATAAGATAGGTGGGAGAAGGCACGCATATTTGCATTATATCTCTTAATGAATTTATTTAATTTAGATGATAATTGAATATTATTTTCAACTATTATTTATGAGATTTTATGAATTTGAGAAAGCACAAATAAATCTCAGACATTGGTAAGAAAGCACAAATTAGTCTCAACTATTAATTTTGTGTGCACATGGATTGTGATGCGTGGGCTTCCATGTTGTTATATAAGAGGATAACCCTAGCCTTCTTAAAGAAGAAAAAACATTAACAACATAATCTTTCTCTTCCTCCCTCCCTCTCTCTCTCTCTCATTCTCTACACACCGTCACCATCTCTCTAAGTGTGGTCCTCCCCTACTAGAATTGTTGGAGACTGCGATTGTTGTGTGCTATCGTTGCGTTGCCGGACCAATCACTTGAGGAGCCACGTCTTCTTCAATGCTTTGTGCTCATGAACAAGATGATGGATTTCGTGTGACGAAATCAGTAGGTTCGGTGTTTGGAATGTTGCTTTGATTGTAAGGAGCATGTGTCTCATCAACACACCCGCAAGTGCACTCTCGTCAGATCGAGCTTGAGTCGGGATGACTCTTCATTTAGAGTATATTGCGATCGCAACCACACTTCAAGAGGTAAACCTATAAATCGTGTGATCTTGGTGAGACGACATGGAAAAGGTTTCCATATCATGTGATTTTATCTTTAATTTTTTGTTATTCCGCTGTCATACCAACTAGTATGACTAGTTGACCTTGATCGGATTTGATCCGATCTCCATGTTTCCGTGATGTGTGAGGCTAAAACCCCACCTTCAACCCCAACCTGATAAGCAACCAATAAGATGTATTACATAATAATCTATCATCTTCCATTATAATTAGTGTAGATCTTTGATATTCCCATCAATCTTTACTTCTTATGTACATGTATTGCCCACCATCTCCTCTTACAATGAGCTTGTAGTTAAGAATTTCCTCGTCTTCGTTGTAACATCACTTTTCTCACTACATGATGAGTATCACTTTTTTCCTTGTTCCTCTTACATGTGACTCATATAAGACACTCTATTTTTTTGTAAAATAATAATTTTGTCCCGATGCTTCTTGTATCAACAATCACAGTGTGTCCATTTATTCTCATTGGATTATCACTAGCATAGGTGCCTTAAATTACCAATTTTCATCCCTCCCTTATTTTGTTAAATGAAATGACCCAACCAAAACCCAAGCCCATATTAGTTGTGTCGGACTGTGCAGTGAGCCGATTGGGACAAAAAATCTCAAGTCGCGATCTAGCCCATGACTTGTTATTTTTAATGGACTTGGGCCACACCATGAGTCAAGAGGTCTACTTCGCTTGACCAAATCCTCAGAGTCGATGATCCCAACCGGTATAAAGCAATCTCAAACTGCTGCTTGTTATCAAAAAGGTATGGTTTCCCTACTATATAATAAAGAGTTATTATAATAGAATATGTAGGGAACGTTATTCCCCTATATATATATATATATATATATATATATATATATATATATATATATTCTAGTTGGGGGTCATGGTTAGGAGTGGGAGAATCCACCAGGTTACTGATAAAAAGGACTTACGAACCTATGATGCTGAAAGAAGGTGTAAAGATGAAGATACAATGGCAGAACAATCTGTGAGGATTGTATGCGAAGAGATGTCAGAAATGTGAAAGGGCTCGATACGATGCTCATGACGATAGTTGAGTGCTCTACCATTTGTGTGGAGGTATTTAGCATTAGATTGATTAGTTCGGATATGCCTTCAACATTTCAGCTACTCATGCCAACTATGATAGAAGGTACTCCTCTCAAAACTTACCTTGATGCATTTTGAATCTACAATTATGAATTTTAAAATATGGATGAAGAAATCAAAGATAAAAATGGAGAAACATTTCGGAATCACGTAAAATGAGGTCAAGATGTCCTTAATGGATCATGAATTAAGGCATACCTAAAGCATAAAGTGAAGACTAAAGTGCTCAATGTCAGAGGAAAGGGCTAGTAAAAGGAAAAATGTAGGAAAAGAAAAAATCATTGTAAGTATTGTGCCTACTAAAAGAAGAAAGAATGTATAAAATATAAATGCTAGAAACTTCATAATGAAGAAAAAAACGTATAATTCAAACATCACGATTATGGTTTATGTAGAGGTGAGTATTGTGGATGTTGAATATCATGCTAGGGGTTATGTTCTAAGAATTACCTTCCCACATAACTCAGAAGAAAATTTCCTTCTTTATTATGGTTTCAATTATCATGTTACTTAGACTCGATTAGTTCTCCACATACATGCCTTCTGAAGGTGGGGATATTGTTACGTGTAACGATTCACAATCGAGAACAATTTAGATTAATCTATATAGATTACATCGCAATCTAGTCACGATTATGTTCACGATATTATGATTTCCATGTAGACTGAGATGATTTTTTGATTGAGGATTATTGCAAATACAATAGTTTCGAAAACAAATATCATTAGGAGAACTTATCATTCGAAGATAACAAAATAAATCAATTAACAACAAGGAGTCATAAGATAACAAAAGAGTTTAAGTGGAAACTCAAACCAGTAAAAATCACGAAAAATTCTCTCTCACTAAATCTTTCAACCTTACTGAATCTCGATCTTTTCAGTAAATCTAAATTGCTTATGCGGATAACTCAACCATAGGATAGAATTTCTAACCTCATAACCACAAATGTAAAGTGCAAATAATGCAAGCTAAAAATAAGAAGATCAAAAGACGAATGTCGATCTCCAAAAGAGCTCTAGAGTGAATCACAAAGTTGAAGTAAGAAAGAAAGAATCTTGTTAAAAAAATATGAGTCTCGAAGTAATGTCGAACATTTGGTATATATTCTTGAACATTTATTATATTAGTAAAGGAAGTACAAGGACTTAGTTTCAGGCTAACAAGGGCTATACTCGTCATTTATGTGGCATTGAGAAAAATAGTGTTTATATGTGATGCAACGTTGTGCTCTATCCATCAGAAGAGGGGATGTCTATAAATGAGGTAAGTCGCCTTTTCTCTAACTCGAGAGAGAATGAGAGAAGGATGGTGGAGAATGGAGAGAGAGGAATGTTAGGGGGCTCCCTTACTCGAGGCGTTGCTTGATGGCTTCTCCTCCTGTAGGGAGGTCTATTTATAGGATGTGAGCCCCTCGAGCCTTCCGTCCCCATCTTCCCCGTGCCCGCACAACTTGCTTCCATCGGATCTGATCTTCCCGCAACCATCGATCGTCAAACGATCAGGGTTCGGTTGTTGACCACTGAAGGTCATTCACCGAGTTCATTCAAACATCTCCACTTGACTGAAATGGTCAAAACATTATGCTCCCATTATTCGTGTAGTATATACATGGAGATTTATCATATAAGAATCATTATTTATGAAACCTCTTCCTTGACTCATACATTCCTGAGTCTTATTAAACCTACATGTGTAATGTATATTCCTGCTACTATTCTCTTTGGTAGGGAATCAGCTAACATGTCACTGGTAAGTACGTAGGTTACCATGATTTCTTGTTTCCTCATTATATCTTGTATTATAGTGATAATGGATCTCAATGTGTTTTCCTTTAGAACTATTAGTCCCACTATTGGTCAAGCTTATCGCATCTTGATTGTCACAATACATTTCAGTTAGCCCTTTGACCAATTAAAGGCTTAGATTCTCTAGAAAACGCCCGATCCATACAGCATGAGTGGTGGGCATACTACATGCAATGTTTAGCCTCCGGTGTATGTCGAGATATACATTCTTGTTTCTTGCAACCCCAAGAAATGGCTGCCCCACCAAACATGAACAGGTAACCTGATGTGGATTTTCTATCATCCATATCCCCTTCAAAATCAACATCGGAGTGTCCTAACACTTCAAGCTATTCTTCTTGGTACACAAGTTTTAGATGCACGGTATCTTTTATATATCGAAGAATCCTCTTTACAGCTTCTCAATGTGTTGGTATGAGATTATTTTGATATCTATTGACTAGGCTAACTTGATAAGCCAAGCCAGGTCGAGTGCACATCATTGCATACATCAGACTACCCACCGCTTGTGCATATGGAACTTCTAAAGATTTATGCCCCTTTCCAGGATATTGACTCTTACTGAGTCTCTTTCCAAGCACAATTGGTATAGGAGCTGAAGTGTTTTTCTACATTTCAAATCTTTTTAATATATGTAAATAGCTTTCCTGACTAAGACTCAATATCTTTGAATCTCTGTCTCTTGTAATATGAATTCTAAGAACATAGGATGCTTCGTCCATGTCCATCATCTCAAATTCATTGCTCAATTTCTGTTTGATTTTAGTGAATATTTGTATGTCATTACCTACAAGAAGAATGCCATCTACATATAATGATATGATTGCAAACCTACTCATACTCTTCATGACATACACACATTTATCCAATTTATTTGCATCAAATCCAAATTAGATAAGTTTCTCATGAAATTTGAGATGATATTGTCGTGAAGACTCCTCCAAGCAATGTAATAACTTTCTTAACTTATAAACCCTTTTCTCATGACCATCAACGTGAGAGCCATTAGGTTATCGCATATAAATCTCCTCCTTTAATTCTCCATTAAGGAAGGACATCTTCACATCCATTTGGAACAATTCCAAATCCATATATGTGGTTATGGCTAAGATCATCCAAATAGATAAAAACTTAGCCACTAGAGAGAAAGTTTCCTGGAAATCTGTTCCAGCTTGTTGAGTATAACCTTTGGCAAATAATATGATTTTGTATTTATCAACATCACCATCGACTTGATGCTTCTTCTTGAATACGAACTTACAACCTATGGATTGCCTACCTTCTGGCAAATCACATAGCTCCCATACACTGTTTCACTCGATTGAGTCCAGCTCATCCCTCTGGCGGTCGTCCATGATTCCGACTTAGACGAAACCATAGCTTCATCAAAGGATATGGGATCTGTACAATCTATGACATTGTCATCCATGGTGTAACATGATGCCTGACATCCATTGAAATGGTAGTCTTCCATCCATGCGGGTTGTGTTCTGGGTCTCTTATTGCCAATTATACTCGTGGGTTGTGTGCGTCCACCCGCTTTTTCAAAAGGATCATCATGTTCCATAGATTCACTCTCTATATTTGGATGATCGAAATCATCCTCAAGTTCTTATCTAATTCTCAAGTTGTCTTCATTGTCATGCAGGACAATTAGAAGATCTGATTCCTCTACTTTGTGCTCCTTTTCTTGATGATTTTCAAGAAAAGTTGCATCACGGCTTTCAATTAGATCTTTGGATTCATGGAAGAATCTATATCCTTTAGATTTCTCACTATATCTAATAAGCTTGCACTTTAATGTTCTGAAGTCCAACTTGTCCCTAAGCTCATCCCCATTTTCGAAGATGGTCCAACTCGGGCTTTCTACCATTCCATATTTCATATGACGTTAATTCTACAGACTTGGTGGGAATCATGTTCCGTATGTATTTTGCAGTCAACATTGCTTCTCCCCGGAATTTCTTGGAGAGTCCTAAGGGTTCGTTTGGTTATAGGGTTGGGTTGGGTTGGGATACCCCTGTGAATAGTAAATTGTGAGGAGGATTGGAAGGGTTGGAAGGAGAGGCACCCCGGGTTGGGCCAATCCTGCCCTGCCCAACTGTGCAACCAAACGGAGCCTAAGTGTGACACCATACACCTTACTACATTCATCAAGGTTCGATTCTTTCTTTCTGTTGCACCATTCTGCTGTGGTGTATAGGGTATTGTAGTCTGCCTATGAATGGCTGATTGAATACAGTAATCCTCAAATCCTTTGGGTATATTCCTACCTCTATCTTTCCTAAGGGTCTTGATTGGTTTTCCCAATCTTGTCTTCATTTTCGTCTTATATCTCTTACATATTTCAAGTGCTTCTAACTTTCTTCCTAAGAGATAGACACATGAGAACTTTGAGTAATCATCAATGAATATTATAAAGTATTCATTATTTCTATGTGTCCCGACACTCAATGATCAACATATCTCCAAATAGATCAAACTTAGCAACTATGTTGACTGAATTCTGATTGAGACGGCTATTCTCGTCATTTCATCGATCAGATAGTGTTCGCAGGGCAATGTCCTTATACATGTGATCTTAGGCAACGGATTTGCATTCATCGTTTGATCCATCTTAGAATTTCCTAGATGACCCGATCTCATGTACCACAAGTCATAATCAGACAAACAACATAAGGAATACTCAGAAGAGACATTCATTGATTCACTAGGTGTTATTACAGGAAGGTAGAACAGGTCATGCTCGGTCACAAACTTTCTTATCGCATAGACCTTCTTATTATTGCCTATAGATACACACTTATTATAAAATTAGACTTCAAAATCCTTCTTGAGCAGCACTGGGACAAAGATCAGGTTTTAGAATATTCCTAGGGCATATAGTACATTCAGCACCATAATGCTATCTCCCATGTCAAGTTTGTATCTCCCAACACCTTCAACGTCCAGGTAGGTGTTCTTCCCTATGAAGATCATTTGTGCTCCTTTGCTCAGCTCCTTGAAGTCCACCATGCCTTCCTTTGTCTTTGCAATGTTTATGGTTGCTTCAGAGTCGATCCACCATCTGTTATTATCCGTGATGACGGAGTTGCGTTCCATGACAACTGTAAAATCTATCTTTTTTTTATTCAGGGCATTTGAAGTTTCTGCCTTCTTCGTTTTGGGACAATTGGCCTTGAAATGATCATATTTACTACAACCGTAGCAAGAGTGGTGTGGGTATTTCCCACTCTTTCCTTCAAAGTTCGCCTTGGAGGGGCCCAACGTTTTCTTCACGTGTACAACATTTGCTTCTTCTTCTTCGACCTCAAAGATCTCAGTCTTCGATCTTTGTTTCCTGAGATCCTTCTCAATTGCCAGCTGAGCAGGTAAGTCCACCACAGTCTTAATGATCTCATTCATCCTCAAAGATGTGGTGACCATATTGAACGATGGAGGGAGGCTTCCAAGAACCGTTGCGATCTGCATCCTCTTCGGAATGGCACACTCTGCAGCCTCCAGGTCTTTCGTCATCACAATCATCTTGTTCACATCCTCCAGAACATTATCTGATTGTTCCCTATTACTCGAGTTATACTTATGTAGAAGGAGTTGGACACTCACTTCTGACTTGTTGTGATATTTGTCCTTGACTGCATTACAGAGCTCGTAAGATGATTTACATGTCTCAAAGATCTGAATCAAATTCAGCTCCATATGTGTGAGCATAAAACTCTTAGCAAATTATCGGTCTTCTCCCATTGTTTGTGGGATCATATTTCTTCTACTGTCAGGTTTTCTAACAGTGTAGAATCAAGTTTATCAATGATGATATGGATGTTGTCATGCATCAATCCATAGTAGATCTTCCTACTCCATAACTCGTAATTGGTACCATTCAGGTACTCAATTTTTTCAAATTCAATGATTATAGTTTTGCTTGTCATTTTGGATCTAATGAAATAAATTTTTAGTGAGATTATACAATTTAATAGGAATAAGAAAAGCTTAAAAGAGACCGTCAATAAAAAATAAGCAGATAGACAAAAAAGGCACTTAAAGAGTATTTAAAAAAACATCGTGTTTCAATTTGACAATAAAATTTGAATGTTAAAACAAACTTCTAATCCAATAAAGAATAATACTAATTTCAATCCAATGTAAATAAAAAAAGATCCCTCAACCTTTTTTAAATAAGTACACAATTAAAAAATTTTCTTGATGTAGTGTCCTACAAGTAACATATTAAAGTAAATATAAAAAACAATGATTTAATTATCATAAAAAATTAAACTATCACCTTTCTTCTTAATAAACTTTGATCAATAAGATTTATCTTTTTAATCTGTTAATTATAATTAGTGGATCCTTCTCCTTTTACAAAACTTAATTATTATATAATTTTAAAGCATAGTATCAAAAAAATATTTAAAAAAGAACAGTAAAAAAATATTCAATAAATCCACACAATCTTTTTAATCCGCAAACAAAAAATACACGAATAAAATAATTGGAAAAGCTTTCAACATTTAAGGTTCGGGACGGTTTAATTTCAAAAAAATCGGATCAAAGAACTTTAAAGAAACAATTCCTAAAGGTATGTGATTGAACAAGTGAGGAATACGTGCAGATTTTTTTAATTTTAGGAAGTTTTAAGGGGTTTCAGCTAAAAGGATGGAAAAGGATAAAAGAAAAGAACATCTTACCTGACTCTTTAGGGTTTCCGATTGTGGGGAGCGTCGGTGGCGCTTCCAATCATGGTTGTACGAGATGGAAGGATGGTGACGATGCCAAAGCACAATTAAAGAGCATTGTGGACGAGAGATCATATGCTCTGATACCAATCTATAAACGAGGTAAGTTGCCTTTTCTCTAACTCGAGAGAGAATGAGAGAAGGATGGTGGAGAACGGAGAGAGGGGATGGAAGAGGGCTCCCGTGCTCGAGGCGTAGCTTAATGGCTTCTCCTCCTATAGGGAGGTCTATTTATAGGGCGCAAGCCCCTCAAGCTATCCGCCACATCTTCCCCGCGCCCACACGACGTGTTTCCACCAGATCTGATCTTCCCGCAATCACCGACCACGAAATGGTCGGGGTACAATTGTTAACCACTAAGCGTCATTCATCGCATTCATTCGAACACATGGCCCCTCCTTAATTATTATATGTTACATGTATAATGTATTAAGTTTTTAATATGGCCCTTTTTAACTATATAATAAATAATATTATTAGATAAATGTTGTAAAATGAATTAATGTTTTAGTGGTAAAGTACCATGTTTATAATTTTGGTGACGGGGGTCCAAATCGTACCTCCAACCACCTTAAAATCTTTCATATAGTTTATCCAATCACTTCCAACGTATCAAAATTATAAGTATAATTTGATATAAAATTGTATTCGAGTTTATTTATCTCATTAAGTATTTATACTAACCATGAAATTTTTTATTTCAAAATTTCGCTCGATAATTTAGCCTCTTACACTAGATTTAGAGAAGCTTAAATTATTAGGTCTATCAACTTTTTAAAATCATCATTGATAATAATAATATATTTGAAACTATGATTTTAATAATAGATTTAAAATTTATGTTTATAAAGATTGGACAAAGTTCATTTTAAAAATATTAACTCTATTTAAAAATATCATTTGAAAATACAATTATTTTTTCATTTTAAGCATGCATAATAGTTGTATACTTGACTTCTTTTGGATTTGGTATTTGTGTAAGTGGGTGGAAGCCTAGTTGGATTCTAAATTATTTTTATATTGAAAATGAATGACCGGTTCGACCAGACATTATGTTAAAAATGTTCGGGCGTAAATATATTCCTATTAAATAGTATTATATCTACTCTTAGGTAGATCAGCAAGTATTTTATATATCTACATATGGTGTTGCCCATCATCCATTGATCACGTTTCTTCTTATATTAAACATTATACAGATCATATGTTCTTCTCTTTGAGATTCCCTTGTATAGTTTTTCATTGGTAAATATAATGTGTGGCTTCCTTTATAGTTGGAATATCTAACAAGTATATATAGTTGTCCCATAAATATATATCTTATGGGTACAAGTTGTCACTCGTGTACTATGCTTTATACCTTACAGCAGATCTAGACTTTTTAAGTTCGTGTATAGCTGGATTTTGGATATTAATTCCTAGATTCCTTGTAACTTGATCTTATAAATTTGAAAGATCTTATATGAGTAGTATCAATGAAGAGTCTCATTTGTGACCACCGAGATTCACTAGGAAATTCAATACTGGGATTTTGTAGCGAATGCTTGCGAGCATAACATAGCATAAAGTATGATATACTAATGAAATAGATTGGGACTGGGTAGTTTTAAATTTTATTGGGATAGTTGATGATTAATGATTTCTTTGTTAAGTTCAAAGATCATTACTTTTGGATAATGCCATTCGATACTTAGAAAGCAAGAATGATGCTAAATCATGATTACTTCATTGGATCTTTCTACTTCAGGAGTTTGACCTAGAAATACATGATAAACTCGGAGTTAAAAATATTGTGGCAGATCACCTTCCAGAAGCATAGAGTTTGATACTCCTGAGCAGGCCATTTTGTCAATCACTAAAACTTTCCCAGGCATGGCCATTCCTTTTGTTGCCTCTCACCTATGGTATGCAAATATTGTGAACTATCTTGTCTCCAAGAAAGTCCCGCAAGACTGACCGAAAGCTAAAAGTGGGTAAGTTCTTGTTTGAGATACAAAGGGAGGATATGTACTTATTTCGTGAGGGTGCAGATTATATCTAGAGAATGTGCATTCCTGAGGAAGAATACATAGGTGTCTTGGAGCATTGTCACACATTTGAATCTGGAGGATATCATTCTGGGAAGCGAACGGTAACAAAAGTTTTTCAATACAGCCTCTGGTGGCCGACTCTTTTCAAGGATGCTATCTGACTGTCAGAAATGGAAGGAATTATCGATTCTAAAGATACAATACCCCTCAAGTACATTCAGATATCATATATTTTTGATGCATGAGGTATCGACTTCAAGGGCTCATTTCCCAACAGTCAGGGTCATGAGTATATCGTGCTTGTCGTGGATTATGTCAGTCGATGGGGGAGGCTATCTCTGCCCAATCCGCAGATAATCACACCATTTGTCTCTTTCTCAAGAACAACATTATCTCATCGTTCGAGATTTCAAAGATCCATATATTTGATGGAGGAAGCCATTTCATTAACAAAGGAGTAAAGAAACTCAATAAGGAATACGACATTGAAAATTGTGTCACATCTCCTTACCACCCATAGACTAATGTCTTGGTTGAACGTTTAAATAGGGATATCAAAGCGATCTTACATAAACTTGTATGTCCTAATAGGAAGAACTGATCTTAGTTGCTCGACTCAATTCTATGGACTTATCGCACGACGTACAAGTCTCCTTTGAGCATGTCTCCCTATCGGTTAGTAAATGGTAATTCATGTCACTTGCTAGTGAACTAATGCATAAATCTTTGTGGAAATCCAGTGTATGCAACCTATATTCAGAGAAAGTCTGCCAGAATAAAAGGATTGATCTGAACAGACTATTGAAATTTCGAGACTATGCATATGACAACAATCCTATGTATTAGGAGAAAGTCAAGAAACGACATGACAAGCATATCTGAAGGTGTGGTTGCTTGATGCAAAGTTGAATATGTTTTCAGGAAAGGTTAAAAGCAAATGGTCAGGGCCATTTATTGTGAAAACTATGTGTAATAGTTGTAACATAGTAATAATAGGATTGTCATCTGATGCATAGTCATTCGTAGTCAACGCACAGTTGCTGAATCCGTACCTCAAGCATGATACATTCCTTTTCGTTGTTGATGCCATAGATGTGGTCTTTCAAGAAGATCCCCCGTATCAGACAGATCGTATACTTAAAAATCAATAAGTTTCCTTTTTTCTCTTCTTTTCTTCTTTTATTCTTTTCATTTCTTTTTCTTTGCCTCTCATTATGTTTATTCATCCATCCCTTAAATCAAATCTACACTAGGATGACTAGATCCTAAGTATAGGGTAGGGGGTGAGTGATTTGAGTGTTCATTCTTTATTCACTCCCTTGTCTCTCAACTCGTTGATGTTCTATTCTATACATAGATATTCTTCACCCTAAGTATAGGAGAGTACAAGCAGTGCCATTAATCTCGTACATTCTAACCCTCGATCATCCATGCTTTGTATATAGTCTGTTATACTTAGGATTCATTGATCATAAGTATAGGGGGATGATCGAATTCTCCTTCTTTTATTTTTGAGTCGTTGCAGTATGGTCTTTTCTATATTTAGCACGAGTTGTATCTTCCTTGTTTGTCTTAGACCAGCATGAGGACATAGTTCAAGCTAAGTATATGGGTCATATATATTGTATATACATTAGTCAGAACTCGTACTTTCGCATTCTTTTATAAATATGGACTATCTTGGGTAAGGGTACAAAATAAATCAACTATAAAGAATACACTCTTGTAAATATGTAGATTTTTTTAATAAAATCTTTGAAAAAAACTTCGAAGCTATTTTATAAAATGATTTGAAAATGGTTGTAAAAACGTTTGAACATTTTGTTGAAAATCTTTGAAAAATCTTTGTAAAATTTTTTCAAACCATTTAAAAAGTAATCTCTTTGTAAATTATTTGTAAAAAATATTGTAAAAATTATCTGTAAAAATATTTTTGAAAAAAAGCTTTTTAAATTATTTAAAAATCTGTTTTCAAAATGTTTGATAAATATTTGTAAAAATATTTTCAAATTATTTTTGGAAACATTGAAAATAATATCCTCATATTTTTCAAATAAAATATGTATATAGGTATAAAATCATATATAAAATTCTATATATAAAACATGTATATAACTTGCATAAGATTATTTTTGAATATAATAACCCTTCTATTTTTTTCAAAACTCTCATAAAAATTTGCAAAATCTCAAAATCCTAAAATTTGAAAAAATGTTTTCAAAACTTCATAAAAATTTGGAAAAGTTTTTTGAAAAAAATCCATAGAAAGTTCAAAACCAGAAAATTGTCTCACAAAAATATTTTCTTGCATTGCATTGTATAGGCCTTTTTCTGAATGATTTTGACAATTGAACAAGTCTAAATAAAATTCGAAGATTAGAGATTGATCTAGAATTTTATTCACTTAATTTCATAGGAATGTTATAGGAACTGGAAATAAGACTTTTCATGTCATGAGACTTAATTCTTTGAGTCCACAAGACTATGTTCACAAGTCATCTTGATTAGTCTAAGTAGAGTATTTCGAAGTGCACGCTCGACTCTTGTCGATAATGACCTAACTTGAACATCACACTTTACACTTAGCTCAACTCTAAGGAAGTGGTAAGGGCAGAATTTTTGAGCTTGAGGAAGCATACGCGTGGAAACATACATAGTCACAATAAGTGACCAGTGGCCTCCAACTCGGTCTAGCGACATGGATGTCTAAAGAGAGGACGTTGTAGGTTGAAATAAAGCTTCAAAAGAGGGATAGTCTATTGGATCAAGAGGAAAACATTCCTTATGTAAATGATATGTATATTAAAAAATTAAAAATCAAAAACTACAAAAACGATATACGGAAAAATTCAAAGAAAAATTCAATCCCATCGGAGTATGTACGAAATAAGCAAGGTAGTATGCTTCAAAGTTAACCTTCAAGGGTGCATGCAGTAGGAGACCTGGCCACACTGGTCGAGCTCCATAGGATGTGTGACTACACTGGTCATAGTTCATTCTTCTCTCTATCCCCTCTTTGTGAACCGATTGTACTTGAACTTAGAAGGGAATACCCTGATCCTCGAGGAAAGAGAACTTAGATTGGAGAATTAGGGTTATCTTGCTAAAGAGGATTGTTCCCTGATGTTTATTAGGATAAGAGCTACATACACTTATTTTGTACAAGGAAGACTCATAGTCATAAATGTTTGTGTATGAATGGACTTATTATGACCTAGTTATTGAGACATGAATAGAGAGTTGTGGAACTTGAGGCTGGTAAATTTTAGGTCATATTCCTAATAAGGTTCCGAACAAACTAACGATCCAACGGTCTTAACTGAGATCCAAAATTTGACTTTGTGAAGACAATTTTAAAAGGTAAAACTTTTCTACATTTTTTTCCTTCTATTTATTTTCTATTTTGCATCACTTGTTCTCCTAATAAGTGTTATCTAGGGACCAGCAAAGGCAATTATCGGGGGTGATAAATACACATTCATTCGCCTTTATTCCTTTCCTTTATCTTTTAATCCTAGATAAATACCTATAAATAAATGTATAAATTAGCGCACTAACTTTTTTTAAAAATATTGTACAAATATATGTATTCAATTACAAAATAAAAAATAAAAGTAAAAATAAATAAAGTATCAAAAATACTGAATGATCCTCCACCCCGAGAACATGTCAATATTGACTTGGTCGACAAGGAATAAAATAGGAAATAAGGGTCTATAATGTATATAGAAACTCTAATTTTATTTTTAAATCAATATTTTCCCTTTATTTTATTCTTTATTGTATACACATCAAATAATAAAATAATCTGCATGAAACTTGTACATAAAAATATATAGAAAATTACAAAAATAATTGAACATAAAAATAATGCACAGTGCAATTGGGACACACAGATGAAAAAAATGTAAATCGAACTTCATGGATCAATATATCCTATATATGAACTTAAAATTCACCAAACTCACATCCATTGTATTTTAAACTAAATTATATATATATATAATGAAGGTAGTTTCATGAAAATGGAGTTAAGATACAAAGGTAGGGTTTTTGGGATCCAATTGTACTATATGTTAGTATATTTTATTAATAACTTGATTCTTTATATTTTTACCTTTCTTATATTTTTAAATAATTGTTAATATTAAAAAATAATAAAAATATAAATATGAAAGAAACCAATTAAAAATAAATTCAATAAATAATTTATCAAAATACATAGGTATACTCTACCTATAAGGTACATATATACAATTATTTATATGTATAAATAAAATCTAAAAAATAAAAATATAAATATATGTTTAATTATACTATAAATAAATAAAATACATATAGGATAATAAATACTAAAATACAAAATAAAGATAAAATACATAAAAATATAGGTATATATCTATTATACATGTAAAAATTAACTTATAATAAATAAGTCGATATAAATAAATAAAAATCGTATAAATAGTATATAAAATAAAAACAATTTTTATATTTTAAGATTTATTTAATAAAATCATTTACTATATTATTTACCTTTATTTCCATTTTCTAAATTATTGTGTCCTCTAGCATCCTACGTGGACCAATGAGGGGGCGATGACCATTGCCCCCAAGCAACTACCCCACCCCCTCTATGGACCAGTCCGAACATGGTTCTTTACCTCTACTTTTCCAATTTATCATGTTCAATCCAGACTTCTTCTTCCATGTACTCCTTCATGAAACTTCTTTGCATTCCAATGCTCTTTCATGCGGATCCAAGTTCCTTTATAGTCAACCATCGGTTGACGTGAAAACCCTATGCGAAGAGAACCCTCCAGGTAGTCTGTATATATTTTTTAGCTTCTCTATTTTTGAACTTTAATTCCTTTTACCTATCCATTCCCTAAGAATCGCTTTCTCGAGCTAGCCCTTGGTGATAGGGAGTGTACGCTCTTCGATTAGCAGTGCGGAGAAGGAAGGAGGAGGTGGTTCACCATTGTCAAAGTTCGAGATACAGGTGGTCCTGCTCCCAGGCATTATAGGTTTGATGAGCTTGATATATCGTGTCTTTTCAATACCTAGTGTATCCAATAGTGTAGTTCTGCATTCAATTTCATTTTATTTCATCTAAGTAATCATAAAATCCAAAAAAATAGTCTCAGGAGCTCTAGGCTTCAACCCTCTGTTCCACGATCAATACCTCATTTCAACCTCGCCAACCACCTCATCATCTTCCTAACTCCTTCTACATCGTCCTGTACACCCATCCACCCTTGATCTCGCTCAGATTGAGGAGATTGATCTTCCTCTACCACTTCGTCAGATATCTCCATCATCTCCTCCATTCAGGCCCCATTTTTGCTAACAAATAGGATCGAGAGGTTTTCCCGTGTGTCGCAAGTGTTTTTAACTAGGTTCCAGCTCCAAAAGACCCCATTTGGGGGTGATTCAATCCTAAGGATGCAACTCCATGTCTCTTATTCGATGATCTCCAATGCTCCTACGATGAGGTCCGGATCTATGAGTGTGCTAGTGCCTACAAAGGACTGTCAACAATGTTTTGAGTCACCACCGAGGCTCTGAGGTCGTCGAAGATCGGAGAATCGATCCAAGGAAGCAACTCAAGGCGGCTATTCTTCATGTTCTTACTGTGTAATAGCAATCGTTGGAGGAAGAAGTGGGCTCTAGATTAGAAGATGGCCGTTGGATGAAGAAGCCCCAACGTCGTCAGATCCATCTGAGGATTTTATCATACCAGTCCATCTGTAAACCGATACCACCTAATCCTCGCCATTTATTACTTAAGTGGATCTCTATGGACCGTTCGATCATGCACCAAGGATAAATTACACAGATACCCTCTCACCATGTAATATTTTATAATATTTGCACATGGGACCCGAAGATTTCCTTTTATTGCACCTTAGTCTAGTTCTAGATCATCTCACGTGCTTGTGAGCGTGCGTTGGTGAGAATTTTGCGTGGACCACCTTCGGGTTGTGTGTTATTGTTTGGTCCTCAAACTTTAAATATCAATACAAAAGTGCATTCTTGTACTTATTATTTATATTATATGTATCTATACCTCTGTCGGGCGAATATTATATTTAAGTATGTGAATATTGCATATATACCCCTAGACTTTATGAATATGTTTTTAATTACTCTATAAACTCTTAGAAATTGTAACTGGTTCTATGTTTCACTAATTTATGTTTGTGCTTATATTTAATTATTAAAAATATCTCTAAAAATTACAAGAAAACTATGTTATGTGCCTGGAACCGTATCGTAAGGCATATATTTTTGTAAGGTAACTAAAATTACTTTCCTATTTATAAAAATTCAAAAACATTACATTTTTCTTTTTTAGCATTTTACATTCCTAAAAATGATAAAATGGTTTGAAAATTTTCAAAAAAAATCTTTAAGCTTATTTTGTTATATTTCATCTTTTATACAAGTATTTTTGAAAAATATTAAGTAAAACTCCTAAAAATTGAGAAAATAAAAAAGCTTAGAAAAATTCTATAAAAATCCATAAAAATATGAACAATATTTTCTAATCTTTGGAATTTTCTTTAGAACTTTTATTTTATTAACATTTTGATTTTATGTCCTTTCTATCTGATAGATATTTATTTGGCTCATTTCAATTTTTTGTATTTTTTATTTACTTTATTTGGTGGATTTTCAACCTGAAAATCCTTAAAAATCTCAAAAATACCCTAAAAATACCATAAATAGATAAAATTATATAAAATTCAAAAATATTTTATTTGGCACCTTTTGTGCTTGTTGGTCATATTTAAAAATCCAAAAACACTATTTTTATCTCTCTTTTATTGCTCTCAGCTATACTATCTATATCGTATTGTCAAAATTAATTAAAAACATTTGCAAAACTACAAGCTCATAAAATATAAAACCAATTAAAATTTACATAAAATCCACATAGTACTTAAAAATGCAGCAAAACACTTAAAAAGGAAAATCACAAAAAGAAAATAACAAAGAAAATAGAATTAATTAACCTTGATTAGTTGTAATTTCTCAATCTAATCCCATAGCTCCTTGTGTTCGACCTCTACACACTTTTCACGATATATCTTTTGCAGAGTTTAAAATAAATTCTAAGTCGCATCACACTTGATTTCTTCATTCCTATTCTAGGTTAATTATTGTTGAATTATGCTTTGGTTGGGTACCATGCATCGAGAGTTGTTGGTACAACAATTGACGGATCCGATTTGTAAGACACCGCATGCCATCCATGATCGGACTTTGGCACCTTGATCTTAACATTTCAATAGTGGTGCATATTTGTTAGAGAAGAAAGGTGAGATCGGAGGGGATTCATCTCATTCAAACAATGAAGGAAAAGGACCTGCAAGGGTTAGGTGAGAGAGAGGGAGCGAGCTGGAGGGTCCAAGGAGGCAAAGAGTGGGGGCCCAATGGATCCTCTTCTTGTGCAAGGAGGAAGCAGAGCGAGGTGGTCGGAGATGTGGATAAGGGAAGGTGATGCCCTGAAGGGCTGTAAAGGATCGGTGAGGTGCGGTGAAGGTGACTGTGTACTCAGGAATATCGGAACATGTTTGTGAGAGGAAAATAAAACCATAGAAAACACAAAGGGGGCGAGATCGGAGCTACCTGAGGAAGAATATGAAGAACAAGGCAGAGAGGGTGCATGGGTTGAAGCTGCGAAGCTCCCGATTTTTGCTCGAAGGCGTAGCGGTGCTTGAGCTCGAGCAACTAGAGGTCGAACACTGGGAGGTGAATGGTTGTGTGGTGAAAATGAATGTGCATTATTCAATTCAATGTTAATGTCCATTTCTTTATTGTTTTTGTGGGTTTTAATTTTAAATATTTTTTTATATTTTTTGTTTTGATAATTTTTATTTTATTTTCAAATTTTATATTTTTTATATTTTCTTTTTATATTCGAATTATATAATATATATAGATATGTATAAGAGGAGAGAGAGATGTAAGATATGGATACATACATACATTAATACTCAAAGTATATTAGATATAATAAATTTTTCAGGCTTTTTATATTTTTATTTTTGTTATTTTTCTGGGATTTTACTAATTTTTATGTATTTTTAATTCCAAAAACATCCCTAATAAGGGGTTAAATAAGTAGGCCGAAAATAATTTGGGTTTTTAAAAATATAAAATAAGTCTCAAAATTACGCAAATTAACTTTAATACATAAATAATAATATATAAATAATTATAAAATAGGAAAACATATTTTTGTTATTTTTGAAGGGTTTTCATTTTTTAGGATTTTGGAGCTTCTTGAAATTTTTTGTATTTTCATTAACTATTTTTAGGGTTTTTCATTTTCTGGACTCAATATATGTATAAATATATAATATATAATTTTTTTTATTTTTAAAATACATTTTATATTTTTTTGGTATTTAATATTTTAAACAGGGCAAAAATGGATCCTTTTTCATTTTTAATAAATGGATAAAATGCTCAAAATGCTAAATAAATATGCAGCGTGAATCTACAAGGCCCAAGCATTTATCCTAATTTTTGTAGATTTTTAGGATCAAGCTAGGTATTTTTAATAAATACATGAAAGTCACAAGAAATACACAACCTGGCGGGGGCATAAATGCAAATAAAATAAAGTCCAGGGGTTCGATTGCAATTATACCAACAGAAATAAACATTTATTTAATTTTTCAGATATATTTAGTAATATACACAAATCGCTAGGGCATGCTCACAAAATTCACGCGCCTCACGTGGGACTGCACGTGAGGTACGGAAGGACCAAATTGTATTTACAAGAAGATCAGGGGTCCTTTTACAAAATTCCATATTTTATTTATACTTGATATTTTATTTATAGTATTAATAACTAAATACAAAAAGGCGGGGGCTATATGTGAAAATTACCCCAAACATAGGCGCAGACGGACAGTCAGATCTTGGTCACTTAAGCACGTGGCGTCCTCCTGAGGCGCGATGACGGTTCGCTACTGAATGGCGCGGATTAGATCAGCTGGGCTGATCTGACAGTCGAGGCGCGGCGTCATCCAATGGCGAGGATCAAAACTGGGAGCCCCCTCTTGATCGGACGGTGATGAAGGCAGATGGAAGAACAGGGAAGAATGTCGTCGCTGGCGAGCTACGACCGAGAATGCTAGCTGATTCCGTCGTCCTCCGTCACCGCCGAATGTCTCTTCAGGTTCCTAGAAGGCTTCCGCGTCCAATGATACCTTCAATCGAGCTCCTGGAGCTTGGTGGTGCTCAGGCGAGGATGCGGAGATGGACGAGCTCCAAGTGCTTGCTTCTTTGTCAAAATCGACCCTACGCGGGTCCTTGGGCTCCCAGCACCTGCAAGATGGCACGTACAAGAAAAACAAGGGGCTGGGGCATTTATTGGGTGGATTGGGTGGAAGATGAGCGCGGCGGAGGTCTCCGGTGAGGGTGGTAGAGTTGGAGACCTGGTCCTCATATCCAAGGGGATCTGAGTGAGATGGAGGTGCATGGGATGAAGAGAAGGTGATAGGGAATGAAATGGTGGCGTAGTGGTGGTCGGACAGCGTCGGTAACACGATGAATGAGTTCGCCGCAGCAGAGCTCCGACGAACTACGAGGGTGATTTTTATGCTAAATCTAATAGGTTAAAGCTAATTAAACGACAGAAATAACATGCTAATACAAAATCCTAAATAAAATGAGTGAAATGCGCAGCTCAAACCTGGTTGTTTGGCCAAGGAGCAGGGCTGCCGGCGACGGTGGCCGTGGGTGCAACCTCCTCCTCCTCCGACAGATTCAAGGCGTCGAAGGCCTCCTCCTGTCACGAGGAACACCTCCAGGACCGAATACGAGGAAGGGACTTGGATAAAGGCTGACCAAAAAGGAAGAGGAGAAGGAGGTTTCTTATTTATGAACAATGGGGGCACCCTTATTGGCCGGTGAATCTCAAAGAATCGGGGTTATGTACAAGGGAGCACGGGATAGGGCGTGTATCTAGGATGTACAAGGAGCAATCTTCATGAAGAGTCCTATCATTCTCGAGCTACACAAATTACGTGAAAATTTGGAGAAACAGAGCCCTCGTGACCTGTCAGAGGCGTCAGTCTAGGATATGAAGAGTTGACCCGCGGTCAACCCTTGGCGGCCTGCGATTGGTCCACGCAGGCCACTAGAACACAAAACAGTATGGATTAATAGAGATTAATTATTTTAAATTATTAAATGATTTTATTATTTTTCGAATATAAATTTAAAAATGTTTATCAATTAATGTAAGATTTTATTATGATTTTTATTTATTTTTTTGATGTATTTTATTATGAGTTTATTTTAATAGTGTATTTATAGGTATATTTATATGTATTTTGTATAATTTATTTTTATTTTGTGTGTTTTATTTTATTAATTTATAAATTTATAACCTATTTTATGAGTATAAATATATTTTATTTGATTTTTTTGAGTTTATTTGCATATTTAAATAAATAGGTACATAATATATAGGTATACTTATAGGTATTTTACCTATATTTTATATACATTTTATTTATTTAATGAATTTTATTGGGTTTTATTTTGTATTATATATTTTTAATATATTATATGTAATCTTCATAGTATTATAAAAATATGAAAGAATAAGATAATTAAAGAATGTATCCCCCTTTTATCTACATACATATAGAACCTGGGTATTTCATCTATGTTTTAGCATAGTTTTATTTTATTCTCCTTTTTATTTTAGGTTTGATTCTAATTATAATGTACACGTATGTTATAAATAATGTTTACAAAATTATAAAGATATGAATTTGTAAAAATAATAAGTAATGAATAAATTGAATATTTTAATCGGTATTATGGACAATAGGGGCCCAAAACCTATCTTTTGCACAGTAACTCCAAAAATTATGAAGCCACCTCCATTAAATAGATCTTGAAAAGTTACATACAATTAGAGGTGATTTTGCTATGTTTTGAGTTTTTATTTGCAAGATATGGGTCTGTGAAGTTTGATTTTTGGCTTTTTATCCTGAGTATAAAATGTACACTGTATATTATTTTTATACAAACTCAATTTTGTATTTTTATTTACATTATTATCTACAATTTTTATGTACAAAATTTCTTTATTTGATGAATAAATAATTAGATACAAAATAGGTGTCAAAAATGCATAAATCAAGAATGAATAAATGAGATATTTATTGTATTCTTGACCCTTATCTCCCCCTACTTTATTCCTTGTCGACCAATTCCATTCTGAACTTGGTCTCAGGGTTAGGGTCATAAAATATTTTCAATATTTTATTCCTTTTTCTTTTCTTCTCTTTATTCTATAATTTTGGCATTAAAAACCTTATTTTATGTACACTTAATACAATAAATAATGAAGGCTATTATAGACAAATTGATGTTTTTTCATGCATTTGCTGGGGTTTTTAAGGCCAAAATGATAGAACAAAGATGATGAAATGGAGATTCATCGCCCCCCTATACTTGCCTTTGCTAGTCCCTAGCAAATATTTATGCAATAAGTATAAAAAGAATAAAGAATAAGAAGAAAAGAAAAAGCAAAAATAAAGAATTTAAAGAATAAATTGAATTGATCATGATATTAAGCTCATTTATACAAAATCAAAGTTTGGAGCACAGGTAGACCTTAGTGTGAAAATGTGTGTGGAACCTAGTCGGGAACCAAATTTAAAACACAACAACCTTCAAGAGTCACAGAACTCGGTTCAGATCTCCTCAATAGCCAGGTCAGATCTAGCCTACATCATACGCAAACCCTTATGACTATGAAGCTGACTTGTACAGTGTAAGTGATAGTGGCTCTCCCCAACTGAAATGACAAAGGAACTGACTTCTCCAGAATGACAACCCAATGATTCCCCAATCCAACCCTCTGTCATCGAGGAGCGGGGTATTCCCTTCTAAGTTCAAGTGGCATCCAACTCAAGAGGAGGAGGTGGAGAAAAGAATGGATGGTAGCCAGTGTAGCTACCTATCCTGGGATGCAAGACCAATGTAGTCAAGTCATCCAGCTGCAGGCTCACATGGTATAACTTTGATGCTCAAGCTTGCTTATTTTCTAAACAACATATATACAAACTCCGGCAGGCAATTTTGTTTTTTATTTTCAAGCCTGTCCACTTTTTTGGAGTTTTTTTTCAACATACTATTTACGACAGCATTTGTATAAGGACTTTTTCCTCTTGAGCCAGAAGACTATCCCTCTTTTGTAGCTTTATTGCAACCCACACTCTCCTGTCATTCGACTTCATTGAAACTGGACCAGGTTGGGGTGCACTTCCCTCCCTAGATGAAGACGAATGTTTCCACCCGTGTACGTCTCAGACTCGCAAATCCAACCCCCTCACCACTCTAACTGAGTTGAGCCAAGTGAAAGATGCAAGTGTCCAAGTTAGGTCACGGTCGACAAGAATCATGCGTGTGTCTCAAAAAGTTCTATTTAGTCAGTTGAGGGGACTTGAACCCAGCCCTGATTTCTCAAAGAATTAAGTCTGAATAGACCTGAAGTACCCTAAACCTAGTTCCCATAAGGTTCCAGTGCAGTTAGGTGCAGTAAGGTCTAACCAAGCTCCAATCTTCGACTTTATTGGACTAGTTCAATCATCAAGTTCAATCAAAGAATATCAATGCTATGCAAATGCTAAGTACAATGATGCAAAGAATAATGTAGTTTTGCAAAGAATTTTGAAAACAAAGAGAGGGATTTTTAAACAAAGAATTTGCAAATAAAAGAATTTTGGAACCCAAAGTATAGAATATATACAGCTATTTACATGGGCGTGCCGTTTTATTTTACAAGATTTAAAGAATTTACAAAGTGATTTATTTAGGTGTATATACAATTGATAACGAGTTTTATGTATTTTATTGATGATTTATTTTATTTTATTTATTATGATGTTTTTATTCCTCAAATTTATTTGAAAATCATTTTGAAAACTATAGTACAAAATAATTTTTGCAAATATTTACAAACATTTGAAAGACATTTTGCAAAGATTTTGCAAACACTATATATACATTTTTCAAAATATTTTTACAAAATGTTTTCAAAACCATTTGCAAATAGGTTTTCAAATCGTTTATTTCACACAAATATAAGAATTTTTGCAATCAAAATATTTTTACAAAGGTTGAAAATATTTCACAAAAATTTTTCCAAACATTTCACACTATTTTTCAAATCATTTTGCAAAAATATTTTTAACCTAATTTATTAATCAGTATATACAAAAAGAAACTGAGGAATAAGAAGCATTATTAAGTAATTATATCATATTTTTAGACACATTTATTAATAATTATACAAAAGTACGAGTTATGGCTAAAGTATATACATAGTATATACGACCCCCCTATACTTAGCATGAGCTATGTCCTCATAGGTCAAAGAGAAGACATAACTCGTTCTGAGTATAGAAAAGTCTATACTACAACGACTAAAAGAATAACAAATGAAAGAACAACGAGATAAATGAATAAGAAAATGACTGTCCCCCCTATACTTAGGATCAAATAATCCTAAGTATAGCAGACTGTACACAAGGTAGGAAGGGCCATGGGTGGGAATAAACAGATCAGAGAATAAACAAATCAGGGGTGCACCCCCTATACTTAGGACAAAGTACATCCTAAGTATAGAAAACTGACACAAAGGGGCAACACCTTTTATTTAGATAAAGAAATAGGAAGAAGAAAAGAAGAAAAGATAGATATATGCAGATATATGAGAAGATCCTGGAGAATGTACACATCACTCCCCCTATACTTAGTGTGAGATATCCCGAAGTATAAGCAACGACAGGAGTGATGAAACGAAACATAGAACAACACGGTGTGTACCCCCCTATACTTAGGACAAGACGTCCTAAGTGTAGACACAAAGATATGGCGACAGATCTAGGGCACACATAACATGCGGGAGAAAGAAGGAATAGACAAAACACATATATACCACAGGTAGAGACTGATGAGGTACAGGACGACATCTGACAAGTGAGTACCGTACTCGCATCCTTGTCTCCCTGTGAGAACAGTGACGCCATCAAATAGTGTAAGACACCCGGATACGCAGTCAGGTGGGTATCGACTATCAAAGCAAAATAGATCGAAAGGACAGATATCGAGTCCGGTAGCATGATGCAGTCAATCGGCTCATAGGGTCAACATGAGGGAACAGAGCCAATACAGTAAGACCGAGAGGAAGAAGGAACGGTATAGATTCCTCCGGTCAATCAGAGTCTCAATAAGATATGGAAAGGTAAGGAACAAGAGACATCATGGTGTCTGATGGTCATGAGGTCGGAAGATCATGGGGACACACCAAATACCACAAGACATGGCTCAACCCTGCGAGGGTCGTCAAGGTGAGCAGGCTCAAAGGAGCCAGAAATCAAACTAATCAGAAGACTTGGTCCAGTGATCCGCAGATCGGATACACAATCAGAGAGGGGACCAAGTACACAAACTAGAAACTCAACTCCGTGCTCCAATGGAATGGAGACACAATCAGAAGGAGATTGAGTACACAGCTCATAATACTCTGCTTCGTGCTCCAACAGACGGGAGACACCAGGAATGAAACCAAGCACCTAGAAAATGATGTACCCTCTCGTCGATAACCCTCAGAGAGTAGTACATGCTAATCGTCTAATAATCAGACAAAGACTCAACCTTGCAAGGGTCGTCAAGGTGAGCGGACGCAAAGGCATCAGTGATCCATCAGACGGGTCATCAGTATCGGTCTCGGTAGGTGACATAACGGCTACCAGCAGAAGAGACCGGAGAGTCTAAAGAATGTGGCAGCGTCCCGCAGACAACCCTCGGGGAACGTGCTGCCAGCTAGGCATGGAAATAGCAAATATCAGGAGCTCAGCCTTGCGAGGACCGTCCAGGCGAGCAGACTCAAAGGAGTCTAATCATATGGGTCGCATGATCTGCAGATCGGATATCCAGTTCAGGATGGGACCAAAATCATATATATCAGATGACTCGATGTCGTGCTCCGCAGATCGGAGACATAGTCAGTAGGGGGAACCGAGCGTAAAGAGAATGTCGCATGCTTCCGCAGATAATCCTCGGGGAGTAATGCAAACTAAGCAGTGAATATTCAGACTGTGTCTTTACCTTGCGAGGGTCATCAAGGAACGAGAAGGGCTCGAAGTAGCCGGATCCATCAGACGGACCTGCATAGTGGTCTCAGTAGTCGATAAATCGACTACCAACAGAGGAGATCACTTAGATCGGAAATATGTCATAGTCTCCCGCAGATAACCCTCGGGGAGCTACGAGCTAGTCAAGGAATAATCAGAATAGATCTCATCCTTGCGAGGACCATCAAGGAGAGCAGCCTCAAAGGAGCCTGGCCAAGTCAGTCACGTGCCCCAATAGATCGGGCGCACAATCAGAAAGGGAGACCGACTTCCCATATCAGACGAATCGACTTCGTGCCCCAATAGATGAAGGCACCAGAAGTGGGTGAAGCCGATCGTAAGGAAAGTGTCACATCCTTCTGCAGATAGTCCTCGAGAAGTGATGTGAGCTACACAGTGAATAATCAGAGTACATCTCATCCTTACGAGGATCGTCAAGGAGAGAAAGAGAGCTCAAAGGAGCCGGATCCATCAGACGGATCCACAGAATATGTGGCCTCGGTAGACGGCAGACCGTCTACCAGTAGTAGAGACCATCATAGCTATAATGTGTCATAGCCTCTCGCAGATAACCCTCAGAGATCTATGAACTAGG
The DNA here is from genome assembly GCA_037367405.1 of Ottelia alismoides. Classification (NCBI taxonomy): domain Eukaryota; kingdom Viridiplantae; phylum Streptophyta; class Magnoliopsida; order Alismatales; family Hydrocharitaceae; genus Ottelia; species Ottelia alismoides. The sequence goes on from JAZKJV010000996.1 coordinate 1,769,808, forward strand.
CAGTGAGCAATTGGAATATCAAGGCTCGTCCTTGCGAGGGCTGTCAAGGAGAGCAATCAGACAATTGGCCTCATGTACCGACAAGTCGGGTACGCCAGCAGAGGAGGAGGACAATCGAATACAACAGCCAACTCGGTTCCGAGTCCCATCAAAACGGTGACCCAAGTAGTGGATGAAACTGAAGTCCTAGAAATTGTCACATACTCCCGCAGATAGTCCTCGGGGAGGAATGCAAGCTAGATCAATGAAGGTCATGGGAATGCTGGCATAAAATCTCAGGTCCTCAAGGGCATTCAATCATTCAATCATCCGGAGGGCATAAGATCATGTGAGGGAGCAAATAATCAGGTCAATCACAAAACAATCCCTCAAGTTACTTCAATCAGCTCAGATGGCACAAAAGATGATTAGGAATCATCAAAGTACCATAGGTGGATAATAGAATCAGGAGATCAGGGACGGATCCATCACGAAGATGAGAGATTATGTGGGTTCCAATCATAGTCACCATGAAACGTATATCAAGATAGTCTATCCAGCCCAGAAATCAAATGCGTACGGAACCTCGAAATAGATAGATCAGTAGAAACATCATGATATCATCCTCAAATCATTGAAGTTCATCACATCCTCAATCCGGTGTGCGAGATCGAAATCCTCAATAAAGAATCACACCTAATCCTCGTGCATACTAATAGAAATCCTCCATAAGCTCTGGGACACAAGTCTCAATTCAGATCCACCAAAAGTGGTATATCAATCTCAGCATCCTCAATAGCGGGCCCGGCTTACACAAATAATCTGTATAACAAATAGTCCTCGATGCGGGCCTCATCGAAATGCACAAAATTCCCGAGTGGTAGAAGAGTAATACAGAGGGGACGAGGAGGGCGAGTGAGAAGGTCAGAACATAGAGACAATTTGGGTGTTCCACGTAAAGCGGGAACACCGGCAAAAGTGTGGTTCAAGGAGGATGATTTCCTCGATCCGGACAAGATGGAGACGGTGGACACGAGGAGGGTGGTGAAGAAGAAGAGCACAAAGGTCAGGCGAAGGTGATTGAGTGCAAGCGCCAATATCATGACTTAATGCAAATGAGGAGATATATGTATAAGAAAGGTAGAGAGACTCAAAGATGAAAAATGCATGACTCACACGGACGGGACCGACTACTCTAATAATGAATACTTAACGGACTCCAAGTCACAATCAATACACAAGGGAAACCCCTAATTCACCTACTCGACATAGTGAAGACCGTCAGATGATGGTCATGTATCTTTTCGGTTTTAGAGTTAGGTGATAACCACAAAAATTGTACAAACACTTAGGAGGTTTGATGGGATTTGGGCTCTACTCCTTAGTGTGTACGTGGGCAATTAAAACGCATACAATGAGGGGGTTGCTCTCCCCAAGACAATGGAAATCCATTATGTTTAATTTTAAGTCCAATCGAGTTAACAGTCCCAATTTTATTTATGTTGTCACTTTTTTTGGGTATTTTCAATGCAAGTGCCTATCGAGGTTTCAATTTCCATTAAGCATCCTAGGTTGGCAAAAACAGAGGGAGAAGGTCAGAAAAGCCATGAAAGTCAGAAATCGATGATGCATGCTAAGTAAGAAGACTTACAGTGCCTCCAGATCTCTCCATGCGGGATGCAAGACAGAATTGAAACCTATGCTATATGAGATGCAATCCGAGGAAATTGCCCTAGGTACAAGATGTTATTAGCGTGAAGAACATATTTCAAAATTGACTAAGTCCCAAATCGTATCTATAGGTACATGCATATATATTAGGGTTTGGGCCTTAGTCTACGTCAAACAATCCTAAGCTAGGGCTCATTCACACAAAATAATAAAAATAAAATAAAAGCAAGAAGCGGCAAAATCATCGAGGCCCCCAAGGGAACAATCCCTCGGGCAATGGACCTCGGGAGTCGGGGTATACCTGTGAGAGTCCTGAATTATTACAAGTTTCTAAGTCTCTCTCACACATAAATTTACATAATAAAATAAAATACATAAAAATAGAGAAAGTTTTCAAAATTTCTTCTCCCTCTGTCTTTAATGCTCTCTCCTACCGGCTAGGTCCAAAAGCCGGCTCCGCCTCGCTCGGGTGCATTGGTCCTCCTAGGAGGTCCTCCGTCGCTTGGCGGTCCCTCGCATCAAAGATAGAGAAAGAAGGAGGTCAGAACAGTCAATCAGTAATGTCACTAAGTAATCAAATAAATAAATAATACAATAAATACTGGACATGAGCAAAGAATTAAATAAATGAATGAACAATCATACAAAATTTATTATAAATCTACATGCAAGGGTGTATAAATCATACAAAATTTATTATAAATCTTCATATTTTATATTTTTATATTTTCTTTTTATATTTCGAATTATATAATATATATATATATATGTGTATAAGAGAAGGGAGAGAGATGTAAGATATGGATACATACATATATTTATACTCAAAGTGTATTAGATATTATTATTTTTTTGGGCTTTTATATTTTTATTTTTTATTTTTGTTATTTTTCTGGGATTTTACTCAATTTTATGTATTTTTAATTCAAAAATATCCCTAATAAGGGGTTAAATAAGTAGGCCGAAAATAATTTGGGTTTTTAAAAATATAAAATAAGTCTTAAAATTACCCAAATTAATTTTAATACATAAATAATAATATATAAATAATTATAAAATAGGAAAACATATTTTTGGTATTTTTGAAGGGTTTTCATTTTTTTAGGATTTCGGAGCTTCTTGAAATTTTTATATTTTCTTTTTTTATTTTTAGGGTTTTTCATTTTCTGGACTCAATATATGTATAAATATATCACATATAATTTTTTTTATTTTTTCAAATACATTTTATATTTTTTTGGTATTTAATATTTTAAACAGGGCAAAAATGGCTCCTTTTTCATTTTTAATAAATGGATAAAATGCTCAAAATGCTAAATAAATATGCAGCGTGAATCTACAAGGCCCAAGCATTTATCCTAATTTTTGTAGATTTTTAGGATCAAGCTAGTATTTTTAATAAATACATGAAAGTCACAAGAAATACACAACCTAGCAGGGGCATAAATGCAAATAAAATAAAGTCCAAGGGTTCGGTTGCAATTATACCAACAGAAATAAACATTTATTTAATTTTTCAGGCCTATTTAATAATATACACAAATCGCTAGGGCATGCTCACAAAATTCACGCGCCTTACGTGGGACTGCACGTGAGGCGCGGAAGGACCAAATTGTATTTACAAGAAGATCAGGGGTCCTTTTACAAAATTCCCTATTTTATTTATACTTGATATTTTATTTACAATATTAATAACTAAATACAAAAAGGTGGGGGCTATATGTGAAAATTACCCCAAACATAGGCGCAGACGGACGGTCAGATATTGGTCACTTAAGCACGTGGCGTCCTCCTGAGGCGCAATGACGGTTCGCTGCAGAATGACGGATTAGATTAGCTGGGCTGATCTGACGGTCGAGGCGCGGCGTCATCCAATGGCGAGGATCAAAACTGGGAGCCCCCTCTTGATCGGACGGTGATGAAGGCAGATGGAAGAACGGGGAAGAATGTCGTGGCTGGCGAGCTTCGACCGAGAATACCGACCGATTCCGTCCTCCTCCGTCGCCGCCGAATGTCTCTTCACGTTCCTGGAAAGCTTCCGCGTCCAGTGATACCTTCAATCGAGCTCCTGGAGCTTGGTGGTGCTCAGGCGAGATCGCGGAGATGGACGAGCTCCATGTGCTTGTTTCTTCGTCAAAATCGACCCTACGCGGGTCCTTGGGCTCCCAGCACCTGCAAGATGGCGCGCACAAGCAAAACGAGGGGTTGGGGGCATTTATTGGGCGGATTGGGTGGAAGATGAGCACGGCGGAGGTCCCAGCGAGGTTGGTAGAGTTGGAGACCTGATCCTCAGATCCAAGGGGATCAGAGTAAGATGGAGGTGCCTGGGATGAAAAGAAGGTGATAGGGAACGAAATGGTGGAGTAGTGGTGGTCGGACAGCATCGGTAACACGATGAATGAGTTCGCCGGAGCGGAGCTCCGGCGAATTACGAGGGTGATTTTTACACTAAATCTAATAGCCTAAAGCTAAATAAATGACAGAAATAACATGCTAATACAAAATACTAACTAAAATGAGTGAAATGTGCAGCTCAAACCTGGCTGTTTGGCCAAGGAGCAGGGCCGTCGGCGACGGTGGCCGTGGGTGCAACCTCCTCCTCCTCCGACCGATTCAAGGTGCCGGAGGCCTCCTCCTGTCACGAGGAACACCTCCAGGACCGAATACGAGGAAGGGACTTGGATAAAGGCTGACCAAAAAGGAAGAGGAGAAGGAGGTTTCTTATTTATGAACAATGGGGGCACCCTTATTGGCCGGTGAATCTCTAAGAATCGGGGCTATGTACAAGGGAGCATGGGATAGGGCGTGTATCTAGGATGTACATGGAACAATCTTCATGAAGAGTCCTATCGTTCTCGTGCTACAGAAATTATGTGAAAAATTGGAGAAACGGAGCCCTCGTGACCTGTCAGAGGCGTCAGGCTAGGGTATGAAGAGTTGACCCGCGGTCAACCCTTGGCGGCCTGCGATTGGTCCACGCAGGCCGCTAGAAGACAAAGCAGTATGGATTAATAGAGATTAATTATTTTAAATTAGTAAATGATTTTATTATTTTTCAAATATAAAGTAAAAAATGTTTATTAATTATTGTAATATTTTATTATGATTTTTATTTATTTTTTTGATGTATTTTGTTATGAGTTTATTTTTAATAGTGTATTTATAGGTATATTTATATGTATTTTGTATAATTTATTTTTATTTTGTGTGTTTTATTTTATTAATTTATAAATTTATAACTTTTTTATGAGTATAAATATTTTTTTATTTGAATTTTATGAGTTTATTTGCATATTTAAATAAATAGGTACATAATATGTAGGTATACTTATATGTATTTTACCTATATTTTATATACATTTTATTTATTTAATGAATTTTATTGGGTTTTATTTTGGATTATATATTTTTAATATATTATATGTAATCTTTACAGTATTATAAAAATATGAGAGAATAAGATAATTAAAGAATGTATCCCCCTTTTATTTAGATACATATGGAACCTAGGTATTTCATCTATGTTTTAGCATAGTTTTATTTTATTCTCCTTTTTATTTTAGGTTTGATTCTAATTTTAATGTATACGTATGTTATAAATAATGTTTACAAAATTATAAATATATGAATTTGTAAAAATAATAAGTAATGAATCAATTGAATATTTTAATCGGTATTATGTACAATAGGGGCCCAAAACCTATCTTTTGCACAGTAACTCAAAAATTATGAAACCACCTCCATTAAATAGATCTTGAAAAGTTATATTTAGAGTGATTTTGCTATGTTTTGAGTTTTTATTTGCAAGATATGGGTCTGTGAAGTTTAGTTTTTGGCTTTTTATTCTGAGTATAAAATGTACACTATATATTATTTTTATACAAACTCAATTTTTGTATTTTTATTTACATTATTATCTACAACTTTTATGTACAAAATTTCTTTATTTGATGAATAAATAATTAGATAACAAAATTGGTGTCAAAAATGCATAAATCAAGATTGAATAAATGAGATGTTTATTGTGTTCTTGATCCTTATCTCCCCCTACTTTATTCCTTGTCGACCAATTCCATTCTAGACTTGGTCTCGGGGTTAGGGTCATAAAATATTTTCAATATTTTATTCCTTTTTCTTTTCTTCTCTTTATTCTATAATTTTGGCATTAAACCCCTTATTTTATGTACACTTAATACAATAAATAATGAATGCTATTATAGACAAATTGATGCTATTTACATGCATTTGTTGGGGTTTTTAAGGCCAAAATGATATAATAAAGGTGATGAAATGGAGATTCATCAGGGTTCTATAATGGTAAAGGTACTCTGCCGGATCTCATCGAAGGTCCAACCTGTCATTGCTCGACCACAACTCCTCAGTTATCATATGGAGGAGACTAGGGGCTCGGATGTCTCTTGCATGAAGGTGGATCAACCTTAAAATGGATGGAGTGGCGAGGTCATGTAGGCTCATGGTGACGCGAGGGGGAGGTTTCGAGGGAGTGGAGTGAGTGAGTGGATGGTCGCAGAGGCAGATCAAACGTTAGCAAAGGAGAGAGAGAAGTTGGGGCTAATTGTTGGTCGTCCTTGAATGGTGTGAGGATGCGTGGAGGGAAAGGAAGAAAAGGGAGAAGAGATGGCATCAAACTGGAGATCGCGAAGGAGAGGAAGCACTTGAGGAAGACGACACCCCTCAGTATGGATGGACACAAGATGGAGAGATGAGAGGTGCCCATGGAGGTGAAGTGATGGAGGATCTAGTGTCATTGGATCAGATGATCCAACAATGCATGGAGAGATGTGTGGTATGAAAGGCACACCGTTAGACCAAATGGATCCAACAGTAGAGGGTGAAGACAACTGTGGCTAAAGGGGCAGCTTCATGGCTCGCTCTGATGGAGCCACATTGCTCATTTAGAAAATAAGAAAATAAGAAAATAGAAAAATAAATAAAAATAAAAAAGAAATAGTAAATAAACTAAAATGAAAAAGTGTTCAGCGTGGAAGTTGTTCATCTTAATGAAATATACAACTTTCATGAGAAAAAATACATAAGATCTCATTTATACAAACTTATATTTTTTGTAGGTATTTAATATACACTGAATACCTATTTTGTGTTTTTTATATTTTGTATTTGTAATAATGACTCTATTTATGTAGAAATATATATACAACTTAATCGAATTTTTAAGGATTTTATTTGAGTGATTAATAGACAGTAATTAACCCTAAATATATACAAGGTATACACTATTTATTTTAGATTATTATGGGGTTTATTGAATGATTTAATGTGTCTATTAAGCTAAGAATGAGCAAGAAAGTGGTTGACTCATTGATTCACCAATTAGATAGTGTACTTAATAATCTCATTGTCTCTGAATTTTATTCAAATCAATATCCAACATTTGGACTAAGATTGAAAAACTAGTTTACTGAGTAGATTCATTAAAAGCCAAACATGTTTGATCGCTCCCTCGGAATGGAAGTTTCATGATATACAATCAATGAAGATCACATTACCCTTGAGTATGCCCAATACACATACATCATGTAATCATGCATACTAGAAGACCGTAATTAAATATGAAGTTCATATCCCATTTGGGGATATCTCCTTCGTGATCTATCGGTAAGTTTCTCATTCGATCATCAGAGTTGGTATCATTCATATGTTTTCCAAAAAGTGTATATCATACTTAAAACCCATCTCGTTTGCAAAATAAGATGTTGGAGACACTACTATTTAGCCGATGTTTGGTGTTGAAGAGAACCTAAGCCAAGAACCCATTTAACCATCAGAAGAAATTAGAAATACATCCATGGATTACATTATACCCATGATGAGGTTTTCATCGTGACCTGATGGTGACATCTAGTATTATTTATTCTACCATTTTATAAGTTCTTCCGTGCGTGAATAACCCATGAAAGCTTGTCCTCATTCTTCACTCACAAAGATAATTAAATCGACAAAAGAAATCACGAAAGATACCTAGGTCTAAGCAAATAGAAGATCTATACTATTTTGCGAAGTATGCCCATGGTTCTCGTCCTTCACTTGATGTAAAGATAGTCGACATTGATTCCTAATGTTAGAATTTGGTTTATTCCAATATCTCATGAGTGAGCTCACTTCTGGTTGCATAGTGAACTGGTATGATCCCTTTGAGAGATCGTGATCCTCACATGGCCTTATATGCCCACCAGCAAGTACATGTATAGACCTTGATTAGATCTTCAACCTATCAATTTACCAAATGCACATATTTAGACATATAGTAATACATACATCTCCGGTTAGTGGATGTGTGCCTATATCATAATAGCGTATGATATAGGTCTTGACTACCTCAATCTCGCTATGTCAACTCTTTTACCTAACTCGCTTGACACCTCCTAATCTATATTCCTATGTAGAGGACATGCATTAAGAGGTCAGTCGAATGCCAACCTTTAAAGTTAGGATTGTCATCACCTTCCCAGGTTGGAGATCATTTCTTGATAATCACTTGATGGTGCGGAGAGTTCTCAATCTAACCCTTTAGATATTCAACCTACACCGGTCTATATGGTCTAACATTTGTATCATCAACCACATGATATCAAGATGACAATGGTACATAACTCTAATTGCACAAAGGGGTCTATTATGCAAACTTAGTTATTCTTCATTTTAAATTAATGAGTGATTTGTAATAACTTTTATTGTAATGGCTTGCCATGGGCTCTCACGTCCAACACATCTGAAGTTCAATATGTCGCGGCTCATAGCCACATGGATCGCCTCTTTGGCCTCCTTTATTTGTTCTTTGTATTGGTCTCCCCACTTTTTTCATTATGTGCTTTTTATTTGTATTTTTACCTAGAAGAAGGTGAATTCGCATCTTCACTTACTCTGTGTTTGTGTATGCAATCATGTGGTTCCTCATTTTGCTCTTCTATTTCTGCATTTGTTGATTCTATGGAAAGTACGCAAGCATGTGTTCACCGAGTTGAGACGTTTTCTACCTCTTCCCGCTTACGTGCGATGAAAAAAATCTAGTCTCTTCCTTCGCTCTCCATACCCTAATCTCTTATGTTTTTCTCCATCTCTTCCATGATATTCCTATCTTTGTGATATGCTCTCTCTGGTGTCTTCACAAAGCCACTTGTACACCAATACCAACGACGACTTCCTCCCGCACATGCTCACTCGTTGTCGCTGATGATGTCTTTGACTGCAAAGGTACATTCTGTAGGTATTTCAAATACTTAGATAATTATTTTGTGAACCATTCATCGGTCATTCTTTTATGATAATTAATTTCCTAATTAAAATAGTTTAAAGACCAAATGTTGGTCTTGTATTTTACATGTGTGGTTAATTTGATTTGACTCAATTTTATTGTGCTAACGGTGGTGGTTTAATTTGAAGGTTACGCGAATTAATTTAATTTCAAAATTCATCGAGTGTAAAGATGTTCGCTTTTGTCCATTATATACAATTTGAGATTTCATTTCAGGAAAGATTCTACACCAACGTTATTCTTGTGACTATTTTCCTTATAACATATTTTATTTACATTATCTTGATATTTAGTTGGTGGTTCTTCAAACGTTCACTATAAGTGACGTTTAGTTCTTAGCATAGCCGTTAACATAGGTTTTTATTCAACACCTTTAATTTTTTTTAAGAACGGTCAATTGGTGCATTCTTGTGCATTTAGGATATGCATGCAATCCTAATAACCGACGTGTAACATCCTTATATATGTGTGTGTGTGTGTGTGTGTGTTTGTTTGTTTATGAGAATCACACACAAGAAGTCCATCTCTCTTCTCTCATTCTCTATTTTGAGTGAGTCTATTTCGAAGGAAGGATCATTGTTTCTAAAATGATCTTGACATTGGTGAGTGCACGCTCGTCGAAATCTCATCGTTGTATCCTGGAGAGTAGTCGTACCAGTATCGATTGCACTGTCGGAATTTCTGTGGGAGGTACAAATCTATTCTTAAGGTCAGTGCATTTCGCACGCCTCGGCAAGTTGGTTCATCTCGTCAAATTAAATCTACTATTATCTTTTCTAATCCTTCTATTATTTTACCTACAATCTTAAGAATAGATATGGAGGACGATGTTATGCTTGCTTCAAAATCGCTTCTTCCCGATGTATCTAAAATTGAGCAGTTTTCAGGTTCCCACTATAAACGTTGGCAAGAAAAAGTTTTTACTTTGCTAGAGCTAAATAATGTAGCTTATGTCCTTAGAACATTTAAACCAAAAATTGAATTTTCTGCATGGGAAAATACTAATAAAATTTGTAGACATATTATCTTGAGCACGTTTTCAAATGAACTTTTTGATGTCTATTATACATCTAAATTAGCATCTGAGATTTGGGAAAGCCTACGAGAAATATATTTTAGAAGATGCAGGAGATCAGATATTTACAATAGGCAATTTCCTAAACTTCAAAATGACAGAAGATAAGAATATTACATCACAAATCCATCAGTTTCATGTTTTAGTTAATGACCTAAAAAGTGAAAAAATAAAATTTCCTGATTCTTTTCTAGCCGGATGCCTAATAGAAAAATTACCTGAAACGTAGAAAGAATATAAAAATAATTTGAAACATAAAAGAAAGACCATGACCCTCGATGATGTTATAATCTATATTAGGATTGAGGAACAAAGTAAGATTAGGGGGAAATCGGAAAAAGCTAAAGAAATGGTAGCTAAAGTTAATGCAGTGGAGAGCAACTCAAACAAAACTTACAAGTCCCGAATTAAGAACATTAGAAATAATCAAAAGGGAGGTGGAAAGTTTTTCCAAACGAAAAATCACAATCCAACTTTTAAAAGAAAGATTGCAAATTACTTCGTTTGTAGGAAGCGGGGTCATAAAGCTGCTCAATGTAGATATAGAAAATCGGATGATCAACCAAAAGCAAATACCGTGACTGAAGCTGAAATTGTTGTTGCGATAGTGAGGCAAACTTGGTGGCACATGGAAAGGAATGGGTGGTTGACTCCAGCGCCACTCGTCACATATGTGGTGATATGAATGTATTTAGCTCCTATACACTAGTAAAAGAAGGAGAAGAGAAAGTATATTTTGGAAACTCTCAAACTTCTCCGGTCATTGGAAGAGGAACAATCGAGTTAAAACTGACTTCTAATAAAATCCTTTCACTGTGAGATGTGCTTCATAAACCTGATATCCGTGTGAATTTAATTTCAGTATCTCTCGTCGTCAGGAACGAAGTAAAAGTTGCTTTTGAGTCTGACAAATTTGTCATGACTAAATCTGAGACTTTTGTTGGCAAAGGATATAACAATCAGGGTCTTTTTGTACTGAATGTTATTGACGTGATGAATAAGAAAGCCTCTACTTCTTCTTCTTATATTCTTGACTCTTTTAATATTTGGCATGGAAGATTAGGAAACCTCAATTTTTCTTACATGAAAAAAATGAAACAGTTAGGATTGATTCAGAATTTACCCTTATCTTTTACAAATGAAAAGTGTAAAATTTGTGTAGACTCCAAATCCACTAAAAAGCATTGAGCTTCCATACAAAAAAGGGAATCTGTATTGTTAGAGCTCATTCATACTGATTTGGGTGATTTGAAAGGGAATATCACTAGAGGTGGGAAAAAGTTTTACATTACTTTTATTGATGATTTTTCTCATTATACTATAGTTTATTTGTTAAGTTCAAAAGATGAGGCTTTTGAAATGTCTATAAGATACAAATTTGAGGTTGAAAATCAACTCAAAAGGAAAATAAAAAGGCTAAGATCTGATAGGGGAGGAGCATATGATTTCAAATCTTTTAATGATTTTTGTGTGCAAAATGGCATCATTCATGAATTTACACCTCCTTATTCTCCTGAATCAAATGGTGTAGCAGAAAGAAAAAACTGGATTCTTAAAGAAATGACGAATGCTATGCTAATAAGTTCAGGTGCTCCTTTGAATTTGTGGGGGGAATATATACTTTCGGCATACTTCATACAAAATAGAATACCTTATAAAAGGACCAATAAAGCACACCGTATGAACTATGGAAAGGATTTACACCTAACTTGAAATACTTGAAAGTGTGGGTACTTAGCCAAAGTTTTGCTTCCTGAACCTAAGAAAAGAAATCTTGGTGCTAAAACTTTTGATTGTTTATTCATTGGTTATGCTCATAATAGTCATGTTGGTCATTATAGTGCTGCATATTGATTTCTTGTTCTTAGAAGTGAAAATAATATAATGGAACCGAATACTATTGTTGAAAGTAAAAATGCTGAATTTTTTGAGCATATTTTTCCTTTGAGATCTCCTTTAGAAAAGCCTTCTAGAACTATACATATAAACAATGATATAGATGAAAATGAAGCTCAAGAATTAAGAAGGTCTAAGAGAGCTAGGAAAAAAACTGATTTTGGAGGCGATTTCTTTATATACCTTGTTGATAATGATCCTCAATCTTATAAAGAAGATATTTCTTCACATGATTCTATCTTATGGAAAGAAGCTATCCACAGTGAATCAGATTCTATAATGGCTAATCATACATGTAAATTGGTAGATTTACCACCGTGTGCTAAAACTATCGGTGTAAGTGGATTTTTAAAAGGAAGCTGAAATTCAATGGCTCTGCAGAAAAATTCAAAGCAAGAATAGCGGCAAAAGGTTATTCTCAAAAGAAAAATGTTGATTATTTTGATACTCTTGCTCATGTAACTAGAATTTCTTCTATAAGGATTTTAATTGCTTTAGCTTTCATTCACAAACTAGTGATTCATCAAATGGATGTTAAAACTGCTTTTTTAAATTATGATTTAGAAGAAGAAATTAACATGGATCAACCTGAGGGTTGTATTGTTTCAGGGAATGAAAATAAACTATGTAAGTTAGTTAAATCTTTGTACGGATTGAAGCAGACACCTAAACAATGACGTGAAAATTTTGATAAAGTACTAGTTTCTAGTGGTTTTCAAATTAATGGTGCAGATAAATGCATTTATTCTAGAGTTGAAGGTGCAAACTGTGTCATAATTTGCTTATATGTTGATGACATGCTTATTTTTGACACTACTCTAGATATTGTTAATCATACTAAAGTTTTTTTGGCTTCTCATTTTGATATGAAAGATATGGGTGAAGCAAATATAATTTTAGGTATACAGCTTGTGATGAAGTCTAATTTTATTTTACTTTCTCAAGAACATTACATTGAAAAAATCTTGAAAAAGTTTTCTGCACTTGACTACAAGCCAGTGAGTACTCCTTTTAATGCTAACTCACAGCTTAAGAAAAATAAAAGTGATAGTGTATTTCAAATAAAATATGCACAGATTATTGGCAGTCTTATATACTTAATGAACTGTACTAGATCCGATATTGCATATGATGCGGGAAGACTAAGCAGGTATACTAAAAATCCCAATAGAGAGCATTGGGATGCTCTTAATAGAGTGCTTAAATATCTTAAAGAGACAATGTGATATTGCTTAAAGTTTTGTGGAGAACCTTCAGTACTCTAAGGGTATTGTGATGCAAACTGGATCTCGCATTCAGATGAAATGAAATCTACTAGTGGATACATTTTTACCCTTGCAGGAGGAGTTGTTGCTTGGAAATCAACCAAGCAAACTTGTATTGCTCGGTCTACTATGGAATCTGAGTTCATTGCCTTAGAGAAGGCAGATACTGAGGCTGAATGGTTGAGAAACCTTTTAGCAGATCTTCCCATTTGGATGAAGCCAATGCCATCTGTATTCATCCATTGTGATAGCCAAGTTGCTATAACAAGAGCTAAAAATAAAGTCTATAATGGGAAAAGCAGACATATTCATCTAAGGCACAATATTGTGAGGCAACTCATTAATGATGGCATCATATCCATGGATTATGTGAAGTCAAAGTTAAATCTAGTTGATCCTCTGACTAAACCATTAAGCAAAAAGCTGGTGAAAAGTACATCGAGGGATATGGGATTATGCCCGAATCAAGAGTCGAAGTGAAGGAAACCCAACCTTCATAAATGGAGATCCCAAGAAGAAGGTTCATATGGGATAAACAATTCACTAGACGACTTGCATGATACTATCAAATCTTCCCTATTCCTATGGTGTATAATGTGATAGTATGAAAAGTGGTGAGGTTGAACAAGTATGTTCTTAGTGGTTATCATAGCCTGAATTATGTAGTGTATAAAAGAAGTATACACTTGATGATGATCCACCAATATGGGTGTGGAGGTGAGGCCACTTCCTATGAGATTTTTGGGCAAAATCTCTAGAGCACTCATGAAAATCCAGGTAGACGCATGACCGAAATGTGTCAACCCGCATAAGAAACAAAGATCAGAAGATGTATTGTGAGATATGGGTCAATGGTTTCAAAAATAAAGGATTGGTTCATATGAATATTAATTTCACCAACCTTTAGAAACTACATTCATATTCTCTACGTCTTAGTTCATAGTCTATAAGACACCAAGTCTTATGCATTACATTTTCGAGTTCCTTCAAGTGTCCTCTTCATTTTTCTTATATCCTTTTTTTTGAAATTGTGGGGGATGAAAATTTTTAGTTCAAAAAAAAATTTGTATTTGAAATAGTAGGGGAATGTTAGTATTTCAAATACTTAGATAATTATTTTATGAACCATTCATCGGTCATTCTTTTATGATAATTAATTTCCTAATGAAAATAGTTTAAAGACCAAACGTTGGTCTTGTATTTTACATGTGTGGTTAGTTTGATTTGACTCAATTTTATTGTGCTAACGGTGGTGATTTAATTTGGAGGTTACATGAACTAATTTAATTTCAAAATTCATCGAGTGTAAAGATGTTCGCTTTTGTCCTTTATATGCAATTTGGGATTTCATTTCAGGAAAGGTTCTACACCAACGTTATTCTTGTGACTATTTTTCTTATAATATATTTTATTTACATTATCTTAATATTTAGTTGGTGCTTCTTCAAACGTTCATTATAAGTGACGTTTAGTTCTTAGCATAGCCATTAACATAGATTTTTTTCAGCGCCTTTAATTTTTTTAAGAACGGTCATTTGATACGTTCTTGTGCATTTAGGATATGCATGCAATCCTAATAACCGGCATGTGACATCCTTATATATATGTCTATTTGTTTATGAGAATCACACACAAGAAGTCCATCCCTCTTCTCCCATTTTGAGTGAGTCTATTCTCTCTTTTAAGTGAGTCTATTCCGAAGGAAGGATCATTGTTTGTCAACCGATCTTGACGTTGACGAGTACACACCCATCAAGATCTCGTCATTGTATCATGGAGAGTAGTCGTACTAGTGTCGATTGCACCTTCGGAATTTCTGTGAGAGGTACGAATCTATTCTTAAGGTCAGTGCATTTCGCACGGCTCGGCAAGTTGATTCGTCTCGACAAATTAAATCCGGTATTATTTTTTCTAATCATCCTATTATTTTACCTACACATTCTTGACTTATAACCTTCATCTAAGTCAATATTTTCTTGACTTTTTTCCTTCTTAATTAGACAGTTGCTTGCCGTTGACGGTTTCCTCTAAAGTGACGACTTTCATTTATTCTTCTTGCTCAATCTGTATGTTATTGTTAATGTATGGTCATTTTTTCCGATTTGTATGCTCTTATTTAATGTTCGGATTTGGACTTTAAACATTTGGAATGACATTATTAAAGGAAATAACAATTTATCTTTATAAAATCAATAACTGCTTCCAGCGAGAACGAATTCTTCTGCTTCCTATTTTTTTCAGAGTTCTTAACATATAGTTAAGTAAATATGTGGCTTCTGGATGCAGAATTATGTTTCAACACATACTTAGTCCTTACACCAATAAAAGAATACAACTTGCATTATCTACTTATTGATTTTTTCGATCTCCCTTTCTCTCTGTGCATCTTCCCATTTAATGCCCACAATTAAATCTGCGAACTTGAAAGTTTGATTATGTTGAAAATTTTCTTTTATTATCATAGCATTGTAGGGTTTTATGAACTGTTCTTCTTTTAAAAAAAATAGATGAAAATATTAAGGAACAAATATTCATGTGGAGTACACTTGGTAATAGCTTTTAGTAAAGTATAGTTCAAAGCAAAGGATTTGTTTTAAAAATTGTAATTTTTAGAAAATTTTGAAAGGGTATTAGAAAGAAAAAAAATAAAAATAAGAGTAGAGAACAAATGTACATGAGACTTTTTTTCAAATATGGAAGAGGCTCAACTTTTCAGTCTAATATAGTGAAAAACTACTTTAAAATAATTTCAAATTTCAATATACCGAGATGAATAAAAATTAAATGAATTTAAATGCTAATTTTTTAGTATAAGAGATGTAAATATTGTTTTAAGGTAATTTTAAAAATGTTGGAGAGAGAGAGAGAATGTCATAAATTAAATGTAAATAAATGAGGCTCATATCGTGTTTCTTTCACAATAATTATGATATTACTTCCTTAATATTCTGATGTAGTCATCAAGCCCTCTAAAAATAAAAAAAATATATTTATTTTAGTTTATATATTGATATGAAATTTTTATAGATGATATAAATATAAATATTATTATGAAACCAAATGGATCCTCAACCTATTTTCTATGAACAATATTTATCTTGAATAAAATATGAAGCCGCAAAAAATGGTTAATAAAAGAAAGCAACCAAAATTGCCTTGCCGTTTATTGTATAAGGACAAATTTTTCATATCAAAATATATAAATTTGTAATCATCGACTTACAAAGATAAACTTCCAAAAAAGTATTATCTTTATAAAGTAAGATTTATCGAATATGTTATAATATGAAAATAGTCCTAAGAGATTACTAATATTAAAACTTTTTTGTAAGATAATGTTGAGGGCAAAATAAATTGAAATTGAATGTTGGACATTAATAAAGTTAAATGGAAAAACGAATAAAAGTAACTATAAGATGTCTTACTTATAAGATTAAAAGTTTTTGAAAAATCATGAGGACACTTTTTCTACTAATGATCACTGCAAAAAAAAGCTCAAATTCACTCTTAGTTACAATTGCCATATTCTAGCCATGCAAAGGTTGCAAGACGATTTCTTAAATGATGTCCCATCTTATGCATGTAATGTAATAGTTCAAAATAGTTACTTAAAAGGCATCCAACCTTATTTATAATAGTTGGCACCTTATAAAAAAGATGAACGATGGGATCTTAAATGAAATAGTAAATTGCCGTCAATTTTACGGTTTGAAAACAATTATTCAACTAAACCATACATATTAATAGTGATAATCATCATTGCGCTCAAAATTCCATTACCATTGTGCTAAAAGTAAGTGAGAAAAGGGGATGCATTGTGGTAGGTAAAAGTAAGAAATATAATTGTAAACATTGCGAAGAAAATGAGTCTTTTTCAACTTTGCGAAGAAAATGAGAAAAGGAGATGGGAATATCAAAGAAGCAATGAAGAGCATGGTCGAAGTTGGAGGTAACAACTCAAGTTAACCTTGAATCCACAAAATAAGTGAAGGGAAAAAATACCTAAAACCATGATAGAGTGATTGAAATTGAATGCTAGACATAATAAATTCAAATGGAAAAACTAGTAGACCTAACTAAGAAGCATGAGAAAATTACATACAAAACTGTACCAAACAGATAATTCTAAAGCAACAAAATCACAACCACAAAACTAGTATTTTTCCAAAGAGAGGTTGTCATCTACTTTCATAATCCAAACCATTGATCTCAACTAATAACAACATTAATGCAACAAGTAAAGACCATACAATCAATTAACTTGGAAATACTCTTGTCATTTTTATGGGAAATAATAATAGAGATTTATACGTAGAACATTTAAGAGATAAAGTAGGAAACACATTAAATAAGCATGCAAGCATAACACTATTGATTAATTTCCCTTTGGTTCTCAATAATTTTTTTCGGATTAGATTAGCATTTACACTTAGGCAATCGGCTTATTATACAATTGAGGATGTATATGGTAATTTTTCATCTAATATTTTTACTTAGTCATTCACTCGATAAAGCTTACTTTTTCTAAATAAAATTGTTTTATTCATTAAGATGCGACAACAACTTGAACCGAAAAATATAGAATTTAAAAAAAAAACATAGCTATCGAACATTAGTCAACACGTAGTGACTAATGATGAAATATGATAGGAAGACTTATTTCTCTAGTTACTATCAAAGAGTCATTTCTCAATATTAGTTACCTCAAGTGAAACTTGTCTTGTTCATATAAAATATAAGAATAAATTTACTAAATAATTTTAAACAACCATTAGGTTAAGTAACATAATAATAGAATAATTCTCTGCGAGAAGACACCATCAACATAACATATGCACCGCAATTCTCAAGACGATCCATTCACGGTAACAAACATTCAACAAAAATTATTTGCTAAATAGAATGTAATAATCAGAAGGAATGCATGATGAGCATATATTCATATCTATTATGGATTTATTCTAGGAGAAAACAAATTGAAATTACATAAATTATCAATATAGTATCAAACATACAATTCTAAAACAATGAAATCACAGCCATAAAAGTGGTTTTTTTTCCAAAGTGATGTTGCCATCTACTTTCATAATCCAAATCTTGTATCTCAAATAACAACTACAACACGTAAAGGCCATATAATCAATTAAGTTAGAAATAACTTTGTCATGTAAGCATGATTTGAAGTTATACTCTAATGGAAATTTATACATAGAACGTTTAAAAGATAAAGTAGGAAGCATATCAAACAAGTAAGCAAGCATCACTGCTACTGCTCATGCTATTGTTTAATTTCCCTTTGGATTTTCAATAAAATAGTAGGTAATCATTTTTTTTCTGATTAGAATTGTTGTTACACTTAAGACAACCAGCTTATTATACATTTAACGATGTATTGGGTGATTTTTTCGTTTATTTGCTGTTGTTTATGTAATATCTCAATAATTTATAGGTAATTCTTTCGTGTTTCTTAGTTATATGCTCTGCTATATTTTGTTTTTTTTATATATGATTTGTTTCTAGCAATAAGTTCAGCTTATAGAAACATGAATATCCCCCTTGACCTCTTTTGTCCGTCCTATGTATTTGTTTGCATACTTTCTTGAACATTGTATTTGCGTTATAATTTTAGTTAAAAAGAAATTAAAAGTAATTGAATGTATGATTTGTTATTATTTGTCCGCCTCTTCGATCACGCATGCTCTCTCTCTTTCTCTCTGTATGTGTGTGTCTATGCAAGCACGTGATCGTCCTTTTTCTTCTTTTGTTGATTTTATACAAAGCATTCCAGCATGTTTTCACCATGTTGATATGCTTCCTATGTCCGCACACAATCTATTTTCTTGTAAAAAAATCCATACTAGATTGAATATCTACCATCTTACCTTCGTTTAATTTATTACATTGTATTTAGCGAACAATTTCTACTGAATGTTTGCTACCATGAATGGATCTTCTTAAGAGTTGTGTTGCATGTGTTATGTTGATAGTATCTTCTTGTTGAAATTTGTTCCATCGTTATGTTGACGTAATGATCGTTTAAAATTATTTAGTTAATTTATATGAACAATCAAGTTTCAATTGAAGCAATTAATATTGAGAAATGATGTTTTATAATAATTAGAGAAATAGTTCTTCCTATCACATTTCATCCTTAGTTAGTACACATTGACTAATGGTCGATAGCTACATATATTTTTAACAACTCTCTATTTTATGTGTTCAAGTTGTTAGCAAATCTTAATGAATAAAATTGTTGTCATTAGAAAAAAGTAAATTTATTAAGTGAATGGAAAGCTTGCGCTTTATAG
The DNA here is from genome assembly GCA_037367405.1 of Ottelia alismoides. Classification (NCBI taxonomy): domain Eukaryota; kingdom Viridiplantae; phylum Streptophyta; class Magnoliopsida; order Alismatales; family Hydrocharitaceae; genus Ottelia; species Ottelia alismoides. The sequence goes on from JAZKJV010000996.1 coordinate 1,789,296, forward strand.
GGTTGGTCGCACGCTCTATGGAAAAAATATTCTTCTACTTGTGGTAATTACGACTATTTTGCCAAAAACATAAGAATGCTAAATTTAATATGAGGATATGGTCGTTGATAGCATACATATAAATGCACGTTTACCTACAATGTTTTAATTATTTAAGGGAGATTGTGACGATGTTCTTTGGATGCAACACAAAGAAATATTAGTCCTTTAAAGATTATTGGTCTTCAATACAATAGTTATATGTGTGTGTGACTATCGATTGTTCTAATTACTTATTAGAGGCAGTAATGATAGTTTTTGCTAAATGTAAATAGATAAGTATTTGTTATTAAATCAATGAAATGATTAAATAATTTAGATTTCTTAGAATTCATTTTGCAACTACTTTTTATTTGAGAAACAACAAGTATAAATTTAAGTTTTCAATATACCTTATTACTTATAAATATATAGTTAATGGTTACCTAATTGATATTGTTTATTTGCTTATTATTTATATTTAATTCATTAATCCAATGGATATAGGGTAGTGCAATGCAAGGGGAAATTATAAGAGAAGATATATTTTACTTCGAGCATCATGGCCAAATTTATATCGCATCCAATGTCATAGTTTGTCCCAGTAAATCAAATTTCAGGATGGTGCCAAAGGACATGTCATTGAGGTTTATGAGATCAACTTTTGTCACTCACCTTGGCACTCTCCCCTCAATTCATTTCCAAATAGGACTTGATACTTAAATCATTTATTTCTCAATCAATACCAATTAGGAGATTTGTAAGATCATCTCCCAACAAATGAATCCAAATTATTAATCCAGAATTAGATGCAAATCCATACATTTAATTTTGTGAATCATATTCATGCATGCCTTGAATATATATGAATCATATGAATATTAATTATTGTGAATCCATATCCATATCAATTAATAGCCAATAATGTGAATCATATTTACATGTCCCCATAATATCTATATCCATGATAATAATTATTATCTTGATTTGATATTATTCTGAATCATTTAGCTACAAAGTTGTCATTAAAATCCACTCAGTTTCATCACTCATTGAAATGGAAGTGTGATATATAACCTTTTATGATCGTACCAACTCATAGTATTCCCAATACTCAAGCATCCTACGCAATGGAAGACTATGATTAAACCCAAAGTTTGGACCCTTGTTTGACTATCTTCTTCATTGATTTAGCAAGAGATTTGATCTCTAGGAAACAATATGAATCATATGCTTTCCAAAAGCATATATTAACAAATCTGAATTCTTATCTTGTTTCATAAAGAAGATGATCATGCATGGAATTCAAAGTGTCCCAATATCTCATTAGTGGACTTTGTTTCTCAGTTTAGAGAATATGAACATGTATGATTCCTTCAAAAAAATCATACATCTTATATCTCCTTATATGCACACCGATGCACCAATATATAGATCTCGTATAGTTCATCAACCTAATAGTCTGCCAAATGTGCATACTCAAACTTATAGGGATAAATCTGTCTCCAGTGAAAGGATGTATGCATGTTCATGACAATATATGATACGAGCCTTCAATATCTCAATCTCGTCATACTAACATTTTGACTTTAAGTCACATTTTTACTTTTGGTCAACACTTTGACTTTTGGTCAACATTTGACCTCTTACAATATTCAATTTTTGGTCAGCATATCAATTTGTCAATAATTTGACTTTTAAACAATACTTTGACATGATTAATCCGATATCTCTGAATCTCTATTCTTATGCAAAGGCATGCATCAAGATGTAAGTCAGAAATCAGTCTTTAGAGAAAGATTATCATCTCTTTCTCAAATTGGAGATTATTTTGAATATCACTTGATGATGTCGGTAGTGTCCTTGATCTAGCTCTTCATATTTATAACCACACATCAGCCTCTATGATCTAATTCTTTATATTAGCAACCATATAAAATCAAAATGGTCATGGTACATAATCCTAATTGTACTTAGTAACCATTACTAAGTGCAAACATATACATTCAACTCAAATGATGACATAAAGTAACTTTTATTGCACTAATGGGTCACCAAGGTCTTATGAATCCAACACCATGGTGAATCAATAAATGGAAACGTTAATAATCACCCATTGTAATGTGACCAATTATCAATTCAACATAACCAAGCTGGGTATCTCTGCTAAGAGAGCTTGGCTTAATTTATCCATGATAAGTTCAAGTTTGAACACAAGGACACAAATAATTAATTTATCTAATTAGAGATTAAGCACGCAGATTAAGTTATTTAAAGTGAGATCTAGGTCAAGAATGCACAACATAATGGATGCGTAATATTTTTACAGATTTTTAGTGCAAGTTAACACGAGTAAGACACAATGTTGCAATGTATGCAAGTTATACAACACAATACACTACACATAATAACCTAATTGACTACATAAGCTATTGATTAAGTCTTAATTAAATGCATCTAATCAAGTAAATTGTCTCTAAAGTGATAAAACAAATATCTAAATCAAGCTAGATTGATTAATCCATGGCTTTTACTAAGCAGTTAATTTACTCCATGAACTTTAATTATGCAATTAGTAATTAGTGAATAAGATCAATCACAATTATACCTAGTGAAATTTTAATGAAATGAAGAGAAACAAGGATTCAAGTATATCAATTAACGACGCTAATATTAATTCATGAACATTAATTCAATCAATGGAAAAAGAATAATTCTCTGATTTGTAATGCACTATATATCAATCAATTCAGAGGCATATGCATATAACATCAAAGACATTTAAATAAGCTTTAATTCAAGACTAATTTCATTGAAATTGGATATATATTGTTCAATTTATTAAAGGTGCAATGTGTGGGCTTATTTACAAATATACATGAACTAAAACATATAAAATGTGAAATATAGGTCCAACATGGACTAAAATGCAATAACATAAACTTGGAATAGTTTTACATGAAAATTTACATGTGTGGAGATAAAAGTATAAATAAAGAATTCGATGAGGCTTATCTGCAAAATTTTTAGGAGTATCACGTGTCAGGTGCGTGCGGGTGTAGATTTGGGAGGCAACTCGGGCATGCATCATGGACGAGCCATGTGGATGGCAGTTGTCGCTTTGGGTGTGACTCAGGTCCACCAAAGCTATGGCTTGAAGCGGTGGTTTGGGGATTGATCAAAGTTGTAGGATCAAATCCAAAAAGTATGATCCAATGGCACATGTTGCTCCTTGACTAAGAGCTACTCGACCTTACACAATGGAGGTGGCTATGCTTTAATGAAGGGTATTCACCTCCCCCATGCTCGAAGGAAATCTAGAAACCTTTGCAAGGTTCTGGTTAAGACGGTGATCACTCGATGAAGGGTTTGAATCCTCTAGAATGGTTGGTCAGTGAAATGTTATCGGAGGTGGGGGTGGAGATCAGAGCATAGTCAAAATTCCAACTAATCAAGAGGTTCTTGGTACCTGCAGGTGTTAGAACTATAACCGAAGCATGGGAGACATGGAGAGGGAATTATAGAATGGAATGAAGGACTCGGGACTTGGTCGGAGTGGAGATCGAAAATGGGTTCATCTCTTTTTGCGAAGAGATGAAATGAATTGTTGGGGAAGAGGTTCTTTAGAAGGGATGATGGATTCGAAAGGGTTAGAAAAGGTCTTGGATTAACTCTAAAAGTGTGTGAGAGTTCAAATGAATATGGAAGTGTGTAAGCTATTGTTAATAAAATGGAGGAACAATGAGGCGTGAGACTAAGGGCCAACTTGGAGATGAAGAAGAAGAAGAAGAAGAAATTGAAGGGTGATGTGGAGCATGTGATAGAGAGGTTGGTGAAGTATTGTCGGAGGGGAAGAGATCGGAGCTTGATTGAAATTCTAATCAATCAAGAGATTCTCATTACCTGCATATTTGAGAAATCTAGCCGAAGCAAGGGGGACATGTAAAGGGTTTTATAGAATGGAATGAAGGGTTGGGGACATGGTCGGAGTGGAGCCCTAAAATGAGTTCATCTCTTTTTCAAAGAGATTAAATGGATCATTGGGGAAGTGGTTCTAGAGAAGGGAAGATGGATTCAAAATAGTCCGCTAAGGTCTTGGATTAACTATAGATGTGTGTGTGATTTCAAATGAAATAAAATGGAGAAACAATAAGGGTTGAGACTGAGGACCAACCTAGAGATGAAGAAGAACAAATTGAAGGGTTGTGCGGAGCTTGTGATGGAGCGGTCGCTGAAGCGTCGGGGGCGGGAGTGGAGATTGGAGCTTGGTCGAAATTCCAACTAATCAAAAGCTTATTGGTACTTGGGGGTGTTAGAAGAACATGTAGATGGTGCTATATAATGAAATGAAGGGTTGGGGACTTGGTCGGAGTGGTACCCTAAAATTTATTCAGCTCTTTTGCAAAGAGATGAAGTGGATCGTTGGGGACGAGGTTCTAGAGAAGGGAAGATGGATTCGAATGGATCAGCAAAGGTCTTGGATTAACTGTAAATGTGTGTGAGAGTTCAAATGAAGATGGGAATTTGTGGATTGTTGTTAATAAAATGGATAAACAATAAGGGATGAGACTGAGGACCAACCTAGAGATGAAGAAGAAGAAATTGAAGGGTTGTGTGGAGCTTGTGATGGAGCAATCGGTGAAGCATCGGAGGTGAGAGCGGAGATCGGAGCATGGCCGAAATTCCAACTAATCAAGAGCTTATTGGTACATGCATCTTTTACAACTCTAGCTAAAGCACAGGGAACATGTAGAGCATGTTATGGAATGAAATGAAGGATTGGGGACTTGGTCAGAGTGGATCCCTAAAATGGGTTCACGTCATTTGCGAAGAGATGAAATGGATCGTTGGGGAAGAGGTTCTAGAGAAGGGAAGATGGATTCGAAAGGGTCGATGAAGGACTTGGATTAACTATAGATGTGTGTGAGTTCAAATGAAGATAGGAGTATGTGAACTGTTGTTAATAAAATGGAGAAATAATAAGCAGTGAGAGTGAGGACCAACCTAAAGATGAAGAAGAAGAAGAAATTAAAGGGTGATGTAGAGCCTCTGATGGAGCAATTGAATCTCCCGGTCTTCGCTTCACAAGGATGACACATCTTGAAGCTCGAGCAACAAGATAGGCAATTGCGGCTTGGCTGGAGTGTCTAAGACTTTGTAGGAGGGTATTCATCGTCGTCGCTTGATGAGCGACCCGAGCGACTAAGGTAAATCAAGTGTCAATGGTCGTTGCGACCTCAACCTCTCGGGTCTAGAGCTCAATCAAGAAAAATGAAGGAAACCACCAATCAGAGAGATAAAATCAATAAAGACAAAATAGCAGTCCTCGCTAAATTATTAACCTGGTATAGCACCCAGGGTCGGTCTCAGGGAGCACGAATTGGCCTCGCGGCCTACGATAGTCGAAGTCAATAAAAAGGAATAAAATATTTTTTGGTGAATTTTAATTATTTTTCTATTTTTTTTGAATTTTTAATAATGAGGAAAAAGAAGAAAATGCAAAAACAAGCAACAACAATAATTTATTTAATAGCTCAAAAATGCTCCAAAAATTCATACAAAATTGTTTTTGTGTTTTTAATATTTTTAAGTGTTTTTGGTAATTTTCTGGAGATTTTATAATTTTAAATTTATTTTATACAAATCAAGAAAGAGGCAAAATGAGAGCTACTGTGCAGCCAGACTTGAAAGATCAATTTCAAATATCGAATTGATTTATAAAAGTCTGGAGGCAATTTTTATGAAAAGTATAAACAACAACTAAGAATCAGAAAAAGAGTTTGTATTTTTTTGATTTTTCTAGAATTTTTATGAGGTTTTTAGAGTTTTTCAATTTTTAGGGTTTTTATAAATTGAAAAATCACAAAAATTGAATAGAAATTAAAAGACACTAAAACTAACTACCTCTAATTCTTTTAGAATTTTTAAAATTATATTTGTCTTTGATTTTCTAAGTCAGACAGTAGCAAAAATCAACGTTTTTGAATTTTTAAAAATACCAAAAAGCCTCAAAAATATACCAAAAATTTAGAGAAATTTTTACACAGTGGCAGGAGCCATGTATCCAAATTTCAACTTATTTAGATTTAATTTGCTATTTTATTCAATCAAAACAAGGTACACATTAAACATGGACCTAAATGCAAACAAAACATATCTCCAGGACTAAATAATAACACGCAAATAAAATGCAAGGTCTGGTTTGCAAAAATCCCACAAAACACGTGCCAGGCACGTGGTTCAGACACAGAGGGGTATATATGTAAATCCTATTTATAAAATATCAATCAGTAACACATAGGAAACACAATATAGAACATGCAAATGACCCAAAATCTCACATGTCAACGCACGTGGTTCACATATACAGGGATTAGATTGCAAATAAAGGAAACATAGAGGTCTACAGTGCAATTTACCCTAATTAAAAACAACGTGCTAAAATATTTACAGGACTCAACAGAAATAATAAAAGTAGGAAGGGCCTAAGGACAATTTACCCCTTTATATTGGACGGACGAAGAGGCGCCACGTGTTGATCTGACGGCTGAGAAGCAAGGGCACCTCGTTGGAGCGAACGGTCCAGATCGAGCCCGAGAAGAAATCAACGGAGGCTGAAGCTCCTCAAATAGACGGCGGTGATTGAATCTGGAGCATCGGGGCTGATCGAACGACGAAGGAGGATCCTCCAAGAACTCGACGTCGGCAAACTTCGCCGGCCCAATGCATACGTCGAGGACCTCCTCTGGAGCTGCTGAGATAGGGAAACGCTTCGCCGAGGTGCTCCGCAGCTGTTGGACTCCTCCGATGAGGCCGGGGACCACCGGAGCGGCCCGGTGACGACGGAGGAGGTAAGCTCCTGTGCGAGAACTCTTAGACCCTCAGATGGGTCTCCTTCAACCGGTAAAACAGCACAGGAGAGCTCCTGGGTCGAGGACAAATTGCCTCGACCTGTGAGGGTGTGAAATGGGTGGTCGGGTGCATCGGATGGATGACCTCCGGCGAAGCGACGGCGGTGGAGGTCGAACTCTTGGTTCCGGGGCGAACCAAGTTGAGTGAGTGGGTGCAGAAGGTGGAGGGTAGTCTCGTGAAGGTGACGGGATGGTCCGATGGTCGAGCGGATGATCGTAGCGATGGGAATCGATTGGCGACGGCGGAGGAACGATTTGGGAGAAATGGAATACTAGATTAAACTAGAAGGTATTGGGGATACCTGATGAATGGAGTCGACTAGGGATGAGCTGGAGAAGATCTGGGGGTCTTGGCCTCGAGGAATCTTCGGGTTCCGAGGCTTAGCGCACCTCGCGGCAGCGCACGACGACGAAGGTCGCCGGATCGATGGCTGGAAGTACCTCCTCCTCTCTTCGACACTCTCCTCGCACAGCTGTCACTCTGGGGAAGAAAATGGAGGTCCTGGGACGAAGCGGCAGAGCCAAAGATGGTGGGGAATGTGCGGCGGAGGTGATGCTTTATAGTGGTGCAGGTCCGAGAAGATGGAATCAGGTCCAGCTTGGTGAAGCACGGACCCCTAGGTAAATGATCGGGCGAAGATCTCGGATCATCAGGGGTTAATTAGCACCTGGGGTTTGGATAAACAGAGGTCAAATCGAGTGGAGAAAAATCAGAGATATCGGGTCGAACGCCAGATCCGCGTGAAAGAGGTCCGCGGGGGAGAGTTGACCGAGGGTCAACAATCCCTCGTGGACCAATCACAGGCCTCCATTAGAATGTATTTTAGAAATTCAAAATAAAATAGATAATGATTTTATTTCGAAAAAGTTAAAACATTAAAAATGTTTATTCATTTTCAAATTAATTTTTAGTGATTTTTATTTATTTTTTTGAAAAATAAAAAAGGTATTTACATTATATTATTATTATATATAGGTATATACATGTATGTATTTTTCATATTTTATTTTAATTATTTATTTTTATATAATTATTCCAATTTTATATTTTATTTATAAAATAAAATTTGGAATAAAAGGGTATTTTTATTTTATTTTTATTATTTATTTACATAAGTTAAATAAATAGGTATATATACATATTTACATGGTATATGACAATGTGGGAATTGATTTTTATTCTTTTTATTTTTATTTTTCTGATTTTTATTTTATTTATTTATACCATGAACTATGGAATGTAGACATATATTTATTGGATTTTTATTAATTATTTACAAGGAGAAAATAAATAGGTATGTTAGTCTATGTACATGGTCTATATACACTGATGAGAGATGTTGTATTTATTTTTATTTTTCTTTTGTTTTTCCCATTTTTATTTTACTTTTATTTTTGAAAATATGTATAAAATAACAAAAACACATTTTTATATTTTTTGTTAAGAGGAAAATAATATTATTTATATACATAAGTATATGTACACATGATTGACCCTATCTCCCTCTACTTGGATTCTTTTGCGGTCAGGCCCATACTGAGCCCTCTCTTGGGATTAGGTCGCTCAATATTTGTTCTAAATATTTTCTTATTTTTCTTTTGTTTCTTTATTCTTTTATTTATGCACAAAAACATGCTAATTCTTTTATTTACACAATGCATGCAATTTGACAATTTATGATATTTACACAAATATACATGATGTTTTGCAAGGGTTTTGTAGCTAAAATAAAAGAATAAAGAGTGATGAATGGATATTAATCACCCCCCTATACTTAACTTTGCTAGTCCCTTAGCAAACACTTATTTGAAAAAGAAGTGCAAAAGAGAAAGAAAAAGAAAAAGAGGCGAAATCTAGGTTGATTATTAAACTTTCCTTCATTAAATTGAAATATGGAGCTCGGTCAGACCTTTAGATTATTAATTTGTTGGAACCTTATTTGGACTTAAGCTTAAAACTTAACAACCTCTAAGTTCCACCAATCTATGGTCAAGACTCCTCAATAAACCAGATCAGAAAAAGTCTACATACACAAACTCTAATGACCATGAATCTTTCCTTGTACGGTGTAAGTGATATGTAGCTCCCCACCTCAGAAGTAATCAAAGAAACAACCTCCCTCAACCTGGTAACTCTAATGCCTCGGTCTAGCAACTCTTTCCTCGAGAAGCGGGGTATTCCCTTCTAAGTTCAAGTGCAACCGGCTCAAGAAGAGGGGGAAGAAGAGAATGGACCATGGCCAGTGTAGCCATGTATCCTTGGGAGCTCTAACCAGTGTAGCTGAGTCTCCCGCTGCGAGCTTCATGAGATTGGAACATGTATACCATAAGCTTTTGCTTTATTTGATTATATACACTCCGGTGGGATTATTAAATTTTCAATCCGACCCATCACTTTTTTGGAGTTCTTTTCTTTTTGCACTTTTTTTTAATCTGTACAACATATCTGCATGGTGAAGCATATATACAAGGAATTTTTCCTCTTGAGCCAGTAGACTATCCCTCTTTTGAAGCTTTATTGCAACCTACGGCTTCTGTCTTTAGACTTCATAACCACCATACCAAGTTGAGACGCACTTCCTTCACTAGAAGAAGAAGAGAGGTTCCGCCTAGAAGTACTACCCTCATATGCTACCCCAAACCAAAGGAAACTACCTCCTCACCACCTCATCCGTGGAGAGCTAGGTGCAAAGTGTTGGTGCAAGTAAAGCCATTGTCTCTGAGAGTCATGCGTATGTTGTTAAGTGCTCTACTTGGGCTCATCAAGATGACATATGCTCATAGCCTAGTGGACTCAAAGAACTAAGTCCCAATGGATCTGAAAAGTCTCAATCCTAAGCCCTCTAAGGTTCCTCTTATTATTAGGTTGATTAAGGTCTTAACCAAGCTCCATTTTCCAATTTAATTCCAGGTTAGTTTAAATGTTAACTTTAATCCAGGAAAAACTATACAAGTATTTACAAAGATGTTATTTACAAACTATTTACACATGTGCAAAATTTTTGAAAAATGTTTTGAAAACATGGATGTATGCATGAATGCAAGTTTTGCAAAATATTTACACACATTTACACAAGGTTTTTGCAAACTTTTGATTTTCAAAACATTTTAGAAAAATTTTGTACTATATACATAATTTTGATATGAAAATATTTACACGCTATTTACACAAAAAGTTTTTACAAACATTTTTACAAAAATAATTTGTACATTAGCTATGTATGTGCAATAAAAGAACTTTATTTACAAGGGACAATTTTTTAATTTTTATGGATTTTTAGTTTTTAGCCATTTTTATTTATTAACACACACACACAAAGTACGAGTTATGGCTAAAGTATATATGGAATATATACACACCCCCCTATACTTAGCTCGAACGATGTCCTCAGAGTCAAGAGAGATGAAGAAGACATAACTCGTGCTTAGTATAGGGAAGTGAAAAGGAAGGCTATATACAAAATGAATGAAAGAATAGAAATCCAAGAGGATCTCGACATTTCCCCCTATACTTAGGATCAAATAATCCTAAGTATAGCAGGTTGTACACAAAGGGAAAGCCGAGTGAGAATGTACAGGGTCTACCCCCCCCCTATACTTAGGGTAAAATATCCCTAAGTATAGGCAGCAAAACAGAGGTAGAAAGATACGAAGAAAAACAAGAATATACAAGATAGAAGGGCATCACTCCCCTATACTTAAGGTGAAGAATCCTTAAGTATAGGCAACAACAGAAGTGATGAAACGGAATGAAAGGAACAACCTGGTGTTTCCACCCCCCCCCCATACTTAGGATGAGGTAAATCCTAAGTATAGCAAAGATAATTCTGAGAGAGACCTGGGGTGAAAACAAGCACGGAAGAAAGGAAGATCAACTCACGACGAAACACATATATACAAAAGGTACAATGTTGAGGTGCCTCTCAACAAGCGCTAGGTTTTACGCCCCTAGCTGAGTGCAAAGGCTAGGACAAAGTTGTGTCAAGGTTCAGGATGGCATCTGTAAGGCGAATGCCGTACTGTCGTCGCAGTCTCGGTACGAGCACAACAACGAAATCAACAGTGTAATGAAAGACACCCAAGTATGCAATCAAGCGGGTGTCTGCTACCGGCCAAGGATATGGTAATAAGTGATCGGGATCCGGTAGCACAAAAGAAATCATCGGCTCAGGATCAGACTGGAGTGGACGTGTAGAGCCGAGAAGATCAAACATGGAGAAGGTTGGATCAGTCATAGAATCCTCCACGTCAATCAGTGTCTCGAAGAAGTGTGGAAAGTGAAGATCAGGAGACTCTCTAAGAAAACCGATATCCGATGCATATAATGGAGACAAATCATACAGGTCATCGAATACCTCAAGGATCGGCTCATCCTCGCGAGGGTCGTCGAGGTGAGAAGACTCAGAATCAGAGAGATCGGAAGACTCGGTTTCGTGATCTGCCAGATCGGATACACTCTCAGAAGGTGAAACCGAGTACTCATCATGTACGGCATTCTCCTGCAGATAACCCTCGGGGAGGAATGCAAGATCATCAGTGAGGAGTAGAGGATCAGGATCTATAAAGGCATCTGCGATGCTGTCAAGCACCCACTCTGTGCACCAGGCCGCGTCATCATCTGAAATCTGGCTCTCGGCAATCTGGAAGCAGGAGAAGGTACTGGTCATCATCGCGGAGGCTGGTAAGTGACTGCGGCTGATCCTCGCTCTGCGGCAATGCTGGTTGTCATCTGGTCCTCAGTAAATATATCTGTCTCATCAAAGTGGAGGACAAACAGCTCGAATATGGGACTCTCTATGTCTGGCCTCTCAGTGTGGTGTCCTATATCGAGTTGTGGCTGCTGGGCTGAGTCATGATGTCTATCTGACTCCGAGAAGTGTCTCTGCAGAAAAGAAGCTGAATCATCCGGGGCTGGAGTCTGTAATGGTTGGATCAATGACTATAGTAGCGGGGGCTCCTCCGTCTCCTGGAGTATCAGAAGATCTGATATCCAAGAATCGTCGACTGAAAACTCTGGAGCTAACTCGAACTCTAGCTGGAAAGCCAACGGGAACTCGAGTAGACTCTGGGTCAGAACCTCTGTTGTCGCAGTCATCTCTTCCGTACTCTGTGGTGCTATAGAATCCAAGTCCTCGGGCTGGTGTGTAGAAATTGTATCGTCATGTAGTGTGACACACCCTACTAGTACTGCAACATCCTCATGTGTTGTCCCGACTATGGCATCTCGTGAAGATGATCTTTGTGAAAGTAACCTCGAGATGGTATCCAGTAAGTGAATGTCAGAACTGCGGTGTGAACCGCCACATGTGGTAATCACCAGTGCTATCTGCTTTGTGGTCATCCCCCGCATGGAGATCTCAATAAGGTCTGTCAGTGGAAGTCCATGGTCGGGAAATCTCCTTAAGAGGTCAAGAAACCTCGTCCATGCCTCATGCAGTGGCTCTTGGGGGTCAACTGAAAACTCAGTGATCAAAGACCGCATCAACTCTGCTCTACGTTGGGGAAAGTATCTCTGTAGAAACTCTCGGCGTATCTCTCCCCACGTAGCGAATCTCCTTCCCAACCGTCGGTGCCATCGCATGGCTCTGTCCTGAAGTGTGGACAAGAAGGTCTTTAGCATCATATCCTCTGCAGTGATATCTGAATAGATCTGTGTCCTGCAAAACTCCTCGAACTCGGACACGTGAAGATATGGCTCCTCGTGCGCCTCCCCTGAAAATGTCGGCAGTCTCTGAATAAGCTCCAAATCCAGAATGAATGGAACTAGTGTAGAAGCTGACTGAGCTCCCTGTCCTATATGCCACTCCATCAATCTGGCATAGGATCTATCTGATAATCTCATCTGCTCTCTCTGATCACGAACGGAGTGCACTCTCAACTCAGCAATGGCATCGTCCGGGTCTCGTATCTGCTCCATCTGATATCTGCGGACGTCTAGCGCAGCATGCCCAGAGTAGTGAAAGGGATGGGAGGGAGGGAGGGAGTGGGAGGTTGGTCGGAGATCCGACCTCCCTCGAAGGTGGACTGGACTGATGGTCAGAAGATGGAGAATAAGCCGCAAGAGTGGGCCAGAAGTGAGGGGGATCCATCATCCATGGGTATAGTAGAGGAAGAGAAGATAGATGGAGAGAAGACAGAAGGGATCTGGAGAACACATAAGATGAAAAAGCAAACCCCTGATTCACCTACGCACAATGAGTTGAAGACTGTAAGGGATCGGTCAATTATCTTGTCAATTTTATTTAGGTGATCAAGTCAGTCTTTCAGAGCGATTACGTGAGCTAATAGGAATCTACTATTCTCAACCGACTGTCCCAAATAAAAGGCCGGTAGTCAGTCAAGGAACCAGATATCGCTCTAGCCTAGGATGCAGGTCACTCTCTCGCTCATCCAAACCAAACAAGGAGGGGGTTACTCTCCCAAGACAGATTTCTAAATGAGGTGTCTTTTAGGTCAAGTGTGTTTAGCAGACCCGATTTTATTATTTTTCTTTTTATGTCTTTTTCAAAAATCGTCTAACGAATTTTCCGATTTCCTTTTATTCCTTAGTCCAAAAAAATAGGGGGAGGAAAGCGGAAAAGCCGATGTGCGACAAAATCAATGATGCATGCACGAGATAGAAGGCGTACTTGACTCCAGCAGTCTACATGCAATTATGATCTGCGCATAAATTTAAACTACCTATATGGATGCAATGCGAGAACCGTCCTAAGCAGAAATTTCTATTATCGTGAAGCACGAGTTTATTTGCCTAAGTCCAGACATAGTCTATAGGAACAGATATTCTATTAGAGCTTTGGACCTAAGGCTACCTGGCTCAACGAAATAAAAACCTAAGTTTAGGGGCTCAAGCACAGAAATCCACGTGAAATCAAAGAAAAAGAAAAGACGAGAAAATCAAAACAGCGGTGGGGTCCCTCGAGCACACCGGTGCTCGGCGAAACAGACCCCGTAATCACAAGTCTGAGAGTCCGGGTACATGTGTTATTGCAATTAATAAAAGTCTGCAGAAAATAAATCTAAGCTACTCTACGGCTATCTATGCGGCTATTTCGTGGCTCCCGCACTTCGGCTCTACTCCTCGCGCTTTCCTGCAGCTTCGTAGAGAAAGAAGCCGCCTCCGACTCCCGCGGTTGCTTTGGCTTCCGAGGAAGCCGCCTCGCTCCTCGGACCCTCGCAAGAAATAGAACAAAAGTGTCAGTCCAGAAAAATATGTAAATAAAACAGAGAAAATATATCTACAAAATATCTACAGAAAACCTCGAAAAAGAAAAGCCGCGGAAAAATCAAAATCGACTACTAAGTCGTGCTCCCCAGCGACGACGCCATTCTGATGAGCGACCCGAGCGACTAAGGTAAATCAGGTGTCAATGGTCGTTGTGACCTCAACCTCTCGGGTCTAGAGCTCAATCAAGAAAAATGAAGGAAACCACCAATCAGAGAGATAAAATCAATCAAGACAAAATAGCGGTCCTCGCTAAATTATTAACCTGGTATAGCACCCAGGGTCGGTCTCAGGGAGCACGAATTGGCCTCACGGTCTACGAAGTAGTCAAAGTCAATAAAAAGGAATAAAATATTTTTTGGTGGATTTTAATTATTTTTATATTTTTTTAGAATTTTTAATAATGATGAAAAAGAAGAAAATGCAAAAGCAAGCAACAACAACAATTTATTAAATCACTCAAAAATGCTCCAAAAATTCATACAAAATTGTTTTTGTGTTTTTAATGTTTAAGTGTTTTTAGTAATTTTCTAGAGATTTTATAATTTTTAATTTGTTTTCTAAAAATCAAGAAAGAGGCAAAATGAGAGCTACTGTGTAGCCAAACTTGAAAGATCAAATTAAAATAACAAATTGATCTATAAAAGTCTGGAGGCAATTTTTATGAAAAGTATAAATAACAACTAAGATTCAGAAAAAAGAGTTTGTATTTTTTATTTTTCTATAATTTTTTAGAATTTTTATGAGGTTTTTAGAGTTTTTCAATTTTCAGGGTTTTTATAAATTAAAAAAGCACAAAAATTGAAAAGAAATTAAAAGACACTAAAACTAACTACCTCTATTTTTTAGAATTTTTAAAAGAGTTTTTATATTTTTCTTTGATTTTCTAAGTCAGACATTAGCAAAAATCAATGTTTTTGAATTTTTAAAAATACCAAAAAGGCTAAAAAATGTACCAACAATTTAAGAAAATTTTTACACAGTGGCAGGAGCCACGTTTCCAAATTTCATCTAATTTAGATTTAATTTGCTATTTTATTCAATCAAAATAAGGCACACAGTACACAGAGACCTAAATGCGAACAAAACATATCTCCAGGACTAAAAAATAACACGCAAATAAAATGCAAGGCCTGATTTGCAAAAATCCCACAAGACATGCGCCAGGCACGTGGTTCAGACACAGAGGGGTATATATGTAAATCCTATTTATAAAATATCAATCAGTAACACATAGGAAACACAAGGTAGAACATGCAAATGACCCAAAATCTCACGTGTCGACGTACGTGGTTCACATATACAGGGACTAGATTGCAAATAAAGGAAACATAGAGGTCCACAGTGCAATTTACCCTAATTAAAAACAACGTGCTAAAATATTTACAAGACTCAACAGAAATAATAAAAGTAGGAAGGGAATAAGGATAATTTACCCCTTTATTATTGGACAAACGAGGAGGCGTCACGTGTTGATCTGAAGGCTGAGAAGCGAGAGCACCTCTTCGTTGGAGCGAACGGTCCAAATCGAACCCGAGAAGAAATCAACGGTGGCTGAAGCTCCTCAAATAGATGGCGGTGATTGAATCTGGAGCGTCGAGGCTAATCGGACGACGGAGGAGGATCCTCCAAGAACTCGACGCCGGCGAACTTCGCCGGCCCAATGCATATGCCGAGGGCCTCGTCTGGAGCTACGGAGATAGGGAAACGCTTCGCTGAGGTGCTCCGCAGTTGTTGGACTCCTCCGATGAGGCCGGGGACCACCGGAGCGGCCCGGCAACGGCGGAGGAGGTAAGCTCCTGTGCGAGAACTCTTGGACCCTCAAATGGGTCTCCTTCGACATGCAAAACAGCACAGGAGAGCTCTTGGGTCGAGGGCAAATTGCCTCGACCCGTCATGGGGTGAAATGGGTGGTCGGGTGCGTCGGATGGATGACCTCCGGCGAAGCGACGGCGGTGGAGGTCGAACTCTTGGTTCCGGGTCGAACCAAGTTGAGTGAGTGGGTGCAGAAGGTCGAGGGTAGTCTCATGAAGGTGACGGGATGGTCTGATGGTCGAGCGGATTATCGTAGCGATGGGAATCGATCGGCGACGGCGGAGGAACGATTTGGGTGAAATGGAAAATTAAATTAAACTAGAGGGTACCGGGGTTACATGATGAATGGAGTCGACTGGGGATGAGCTGGAGAAGCTCTGGGGGTCTTGGCCTCGAGGAATCATCGGGTTCCGAGGCTTAGCGCACCTCGCGGCGGCGCACGGCGACGAAGGTCGTCGGATCGACGGCTGGAAGCACCTCCTCCTCTCTTCGACACTCTCCTCGCACAGCTGTCACTCTGGGGAAGAAAATGGAGGTCCTGGGACGAAGGGGCAGATCCAAAGATGGTGGGGAATGTGCGGCGGAGGTGATGCTTTATAGTGGTGCAGGTCCGAGAAGATGGAATCGGGTCCGGCTTGGTGAAGCACGGACCCCTAGGCAAATGATCGGGCGAAGATCTCGGATCATCAGGGTTAAATTAGAACCTAGGGTTTGGATAAACAGAGGTCAAATCGAGTGGAGAAAATCAGAGATATCGGGTCGAACGCCAGATCCGCGTGAAAGAGGTCCGCTGGGGAGAGTTGACCGAGGGTCAACAATCCCCCGTGGACCAATCACAGGCCTCCATTGGAATGTATTTTAGAAACTCAAAATAAAATAGATAATGATTTTATTTCGAAAAAGTTAAAACATGAAAAATGTTTATTCATTTTCAAATTAATTTTTAATGGTTTTTATTTATTTTTTTGAAAAATAAATAAGGTATTTACATTATATTATTATTATATATAGGATTATACATGTATGTATTTTTATTTTTAATTTTAATTACTTTTTTTATATAATTATTCAAATTTTATATTTTATTTATTTATAACATAAAATTTGGAATAAAATTGTATTTTTATTTTATTTTTATTATTTATTTACATAAGTTAAATAAATAGGTATATATACATATTTACATGGTATATGTACAATGTGGGAATTGATTTTTATTCTTTTTATTTTTATTTTATTTTTATTTTTCTGATTTTTATTTTATTTATTTACACCATGAACTATGGAATGTATACATATATTTATTGGATTTTTATTAATTATTTACAAGGAGAAAATAAATAATTATGTTAGTCTATATACATGGTCTATATACACTGATGAGAGATGTTATATTTATTTTTATTTTTATTTTGTTTTTCCCATTTTTATTTTAGTTTTATTTTTAGAAATATGTACAAAATAACAAAAACACATTTTTATATATTTTATTAAGAGTAAAATAATATTATTTATATACAAAGGTATATGTACACATGATTGACGATATCTCCCTCTACTTGGATTCTTTTGTGGTCAGGCCCATACTGAGCCGTCCCTTAGGATTAGGTCGCTCAATATTTATTCTAAATATTTCCCACTTTTTCTTTTGTTTCTTTATTCTTTTATTTATGCACAAAAACATGCTAATTCTTGTTACAATGCATGCAATTTGACAATTTATGATATTTACACAAATATACATGATGTTTTGCAAGGGTTTTGTAGCTAAAATAAAAGAATAAAGAGTGATGAATGGGTATTCATCATCGCTCTCAACTTATCTCTCTCTCTCATTATTGCTGGGGAGAAGACTAATCTCTGGGAAATCTTTGCACAAGGACATATAATCGTGACAATTTATCGGAGAGGGTTTTTGATCTCCTCAAGGTGGTTGCATGAGGGGTGGTTTCAACCACCTCCCATTTCCTCATGTGAAGAAGGGGTCAACCATGGAGGTTAGGTGAATAAAAGGAAGGGACGATCATTCTCTATGCATTGGAATCATAGCCTAAAGCCATGTGTGAACATTGGCATAAACCGATGAAGGGGGTTGGTTATGCAATTGCTGAGGCGAGGAGCGAAGGGGCACGAGGAGGGTGATGGTCCTTGGCCATATGATCTAGTGATCAGACGTTGGAGAAGAGGTGTGGGTTAGCATCTCATATTAGCTTGATCATAAGATCAAGTGGATAATACAAAGGCGGGCTTGATGGTCTTGGAACCATCTGATCTGAAGATTAGATGATTGGGATGAGAAACCGGTGGTAAAGAAGGGTCAGGCACGTGGCTTCTGTTGGACATGTGAGCCCACGGCGAGCCATTATGCAATAAATGTTATTGCAAATATCATTCCCTGATCTGAAATGAAGAATAAATAATTTGCATAATAGGTCCCTCTGTACAATTAGGGTTATGTACCATGGCTGTCTTAATGATCATACAGCTGTTGATTCAATTATTGAATCATAGAGGCTGATGCTTGGATGAATATCTAAAGAGTTAGATTGAGGACTCATCAAGCACCGTCAAATGATTGTTAAGATGTGATCTCCAGCCTGAGTAGGAGATGGCAATCCTTTTCTCACATAGGCTGATATCTGACCGACCTCTTGATGCAGGTCCTCTGCATAGGAATAGAGATTCGGAGGTGTCAGATTAGTTAGGTCAATGGGTTGACTTAACGAGATCGAGATAACCTAAGTCCTATGTTGAATGCTGTCACAGCATAGGCACGCATCCTCTGACCGGAGACAGATGTATTGCTATATGTCTGAGTATGTACATTTGGCAGACCGATAGGTTGATGGCCTAACCAAGGTCTATATACCGGCGCGCTGGTGTGCATATAAGGGCATATGAGTAATACGATCTCTCAAAGGGATCATACAGGTTCACTACTGAACCGGAAGACATGAGCTCACTCATGAGATATTGGGAAGAATCAAATTCCGTGCACGGTCGTCTCGCTTTGGAAGCTTGACTGAATTTGTAGGTTTGATATATACTTTTGGAAAGTATATGATCAAGACCTAGGTATGATATATGCTTTTGGAAAGTATATGATCGAATACCAAATCCCAATGATCAAATGAGAAACTTGGTGATCAAACCCTGAAGAAGACAGTGTAAAATAGATCTTGATCTTCGGGTTGACCATGGGTCTTCCAGTGTGCAGGATGTACAGGTATTGGGAATACCTGAGGGTGATGTGATCATAAACGATTGTATATCCATGACGCTTCCATTCCGAGGGAGTGATGAAACAGGTCTGGATTTTAGTGACTCCTTCCAGTAGAGAAGCAATCTGATCTTAGTCCAAGTGTTGGACATTGATCTGAACGAGATTCAGATTCAATGAGAAGATTGGATTTGCGGTCTTGATTTAATCAAGCATCTGTGGGAGGTTCGTAAGATCTGGATTTGAGATAAGATCTCAATATCCAAGTCACTATACGTGGAATAATACAATCGCCCTGTCCTTATCTCCAAGTATCTGCGGAGAAAGCACATTATTCTTGAAAGGGTTCAAGAATAATTCTTTTGATGAAATATCCAAGCAAGGACTTGATGATTAAATGAGATTTAATTATCAAGCTTAAATGTGAATATGATTCATATTGTGAAAATGATTATCTAAGATAATTAAATGGGATTTAATTATCAAGGATTAAGAGAATGTGGATAACACTATCCATGATATATGTGTATTATAAATATGATTTATAATATACATATATAAGAGAGAGAATCTATGTAAATAGCATTTGTTAATTAATTATGTGGATTGGATTCACATTAATTAATTAATTGGAAATGTAATTTACAAATTAGTTTGGGTTGTGAATATGATTCACATAATGATCAATGGCATGATTGAAATATTCACAAATTAATTTGGAATTAATTTGGTGGATATTATTGCAATAATAGTTATTGCAATTTATTAAGAAATAATAAGATAAAATAAAAGGAGACAAAATAACACCCTATAATTTAGGGTGGTTGGTTGACTCCCTTTTTCTTGTCACATTATCTCTTAATTAGTTAAATTAAATTATGTTGATAATGTTGCAACATATTTTAATTTAAATTAATGTTGTTGGTTTTAACCAACAACAATCATAGCCATTGATTTAGCATGGACCAAGCATAGCCTTTGGATCCATGTATCCCATGGATTGAGATCCATTGGATCCTAAACTAATATAAATAGAGGGCTAGGGTAGCCTTCCAAGGTACAACATCATTAAGAGTTGTACAAGGTGACAACTCTCTCTCTCTCTTTCTCATTCTCGCCCTCTCTCTCTCTCTCTTTCTCTTCTCCATTAAGTGGCCGTCCACTTTGTGTTGAGAAAGGAGAGACTCTCGGCTTCTTCTTCGACGACTCGTGGATCTCCATCTTCTTTGGAGTTTCTTACTCTAAAGGAAGACGACGGATTTCGTTTGACGAAATCGGGGGAGCCATCGCTTGGATCTTCATCGAGGATTGCGGGAAGGAACGTGACTCATCATCGCGCCCGCAAGTGCGTTCTTCGTGGATCGGACTTAAGATAGGAGGATCTCTACTTTGGGATCTCGCGATCACAACCACGCTTCAAGAGGTATTCCTTGTACTTTGTGGTTTGATGAAACGATCCGAGAAGTGTTCTCGTGATCATGTGGTTTCATCTTTAAAGTTAAAAATTTTTAATTTCCGCTGCATCTAGCATCTAGTACGACTAGTTGCTCCGATTGCATACGATGCGATCGACACGCTTCCGTGATGCGCTTAAGGATACTCAATATCCTTCAGCTTCACCAAAAGGAGTTGCATGGCCCAATCAAAATTAGGAAAATAAAACATTATGAATTATATAAAAATAGCTATAAGCTTCAAAAAAATGTTCAACATGGAATTTATTTATCTTTTCAAGACACACAAGTTTCATGGAGAACACAAAGTCAAAATACATCATATCCACATACTTAGTATTTTTGTTTAAGTATTTTTTAAATAATAAAAATACTTATTTTATTTATTTTATTATATTTTTGGTATTTTTATTTAATGAATTAATATACAATATATATTATGTACAACAATATGATGCTCATTTTTTAGGATTTTTAATAATGATGAATACAAAAAAACATAGGGAAGTTTAAACACATATATTATGTACTTATTTATACACTAATCAACCATATCTATTTACATGGTGTTATATGTTAAATCAAGTTAATTTTCATGTTAATTGATTAGTTCAACTCTTCAAGATAGAGGGATAATTGATCCAAATAATGATGATGAATATGGGATTCATCATGTCACCATCCACAAGACATTGATACAATTCAAAACACAAGTTCTTTTTTGGTGAATTTAATGATGTTGCAAGACCGATTTACGAAAATATGTACTTGGTTGATATTTAGATATTATTTTTTTCTTATTTAGTAATTTTATTTGCAATAATGCTAGTAATATTGTACGATTATTTTTGATGTTGTAGGACATATCCTTTGCACAAGTCGCATTGGTAACACTTATGTTGAAAATACATTTGAACAACAACAACAAAGCCTTTTTCCACAATAAGTAGTGTCAAGATACGTTGCTGCAAATAAAAATTTTATAATTTTAAGAACTCGGGATTAATGTTATGATCCAGTTTTAATAAATATTGTATATAGATAATGAAAAAATAATGAAAGTTGTTTTAATTTTTTAATTTAAATTTAAATAGTCAAATAAAATTATTGATGACATTATGGGGGATTAGTTTTAATTTCCAAAAAAAATATGTGATGCTAGCAGATCGCCCTATGTTAATTTGTCGATGTAGATGAAGTCAGTCAATCAGGTCAAAACAACCACACAATAAGGTAAGGCAATCAAACAATCAAGTGAATGTGTGATCCTTTGTTTATTTAAACTGGGTAAGCCCCAAGGTCAACTCAAGGAAATAAATACTCGCTAAGGCTCAATTCAAATCACTTAGTGTTTAGTTTTCAAGAAGGAGTTATTTTGTTGGAGTTTTATAAATGCAAGTAGAAATGTAATGCGAAAATGCAAACAAATTAAGTTCTTAAGGAAAAAATGTAACTTTGCCCAATTAACTTTTAATTCAAAATCAGATCAAATTAGGCAACCACCATTTTTCCTTTGAGCCTAATTCAATGATTCACATGAAATATTTTTTTTATTTTTTAAAAGTTAATATGCATGCATGAAAATAAAGACTTTTATGGGTCTTCTGTAATTTTTCAAACATACAGAGTGAAAAATTATGAAATGTATACATAAACTCAAATATGAATATATGCAACAACTATATTTTTTTAATCAAGGACTATTTTATTTTTGTGAATTTTTTACTGAAACAAAGCAATTTTTAGTAATATATTTTTTAATGAATACATAATGTAATATCAGGATGATAAATCCTAGGTTTATTAGCTTAATTTACTATATTTATCTCTCTTGCTTAAGTTAGTCACAAATATTCATTGACTAATAACAGTAATTACTAATTATTGTGTTGTAAATAATTAACACTATTTAATATATTAATATAATCCTATTATGGTATAATATTTTATGTATTTATTTCTTATTAAAAATCAAATAAAATTTAGTGTAATATTGTATATAAATAAGTTAACATAAAACAAAATAAAAATACAAAAAATAAGTAAAAGAAAAATCAAAGAAAATTATTTTATATGATTTTTATTTGTATTTTATTTTTATCTATGTATAAATGACCTCTGATCTATTTGACTTCTACATGGAAGTTGTAGTCGCATCAAGAACTACAACTTTCATGTTCAATACTATTCCTAGTTCTCTCTCTAACAATTATTTTCTAATTATTTCTGAATTTTGTATTTTCTTCAATTTTGGTTGGGCAACGTGGTGCTCCCAGAGCACTCCACTTAGCCAACCCTTTGGCTTGCCACTCGCCTTCCTTTTAGGACGTCTATCTAAGGATTAGACAGATAAGATGCATACTGGCCAGCCTAATTTTAAGTCATCTGATATGAAGATCAAGCAGCCCCCATCCATCCATCAACACTCAAAAGGTGGTCGTATGATCTTCAGATCAGACGGTCACTGTGCATCGTCTCCATGCTGGTCTTCATCCAAACTGCCCAACCGTTCCCCATCACCCTTTTCTCCTAACTTCCTCCAACCACATCTTGACCAACTATCAAAGCCATTGTCATCCTATAACTTCCTTCTTTCACGCTAATCTATAGTCTCCTAGAATCCTAACTTCCAACACCGATTTTGGGCCCTAGCACTCTCCTCCCCTTTGTGACAAGAAGGAGGAAGGATCGATGAGCGAAGATGGGATATGCTTCTTGTGCGACCCATGGCTGGTAGGCCAAGCCACAATGCTTCAAGAGCAGTTGTCCAAGCTTCTTCCCCGGCTGAGGAAGTTAAGCGAAGATCAGGGGTTTGATTTCAACCCCAGTCTAAGCCTTTCATCCATCAACAACATCTATTTGATTCAAGTAATTTAGAGATTATGTTTCTTGAATGTTATCTTCAAATTAATCTATATTGTACATAGGTTCCTCTCTCAACCCAAGATGCTTCTGACATCTAGCATGGATCCTTGATCCAAGTGGAAGGGGTTATCCTCTGTGCTTCTCGTTCTATCATAGCTTCCACCTTGATTCATCTTCCTCTAGTACTGGAGGAAGAAACCCAACAGGGCTCCACCTTCTCCATCCATCTCAGCCCTCCATTTCGCTCCATCCTCGCACGCTCATACATGTTATATGCTTCAGCTATTTCTTCATTAACATATGCAGGTCAATCTGTTTTCAATGGCCTGAATCCAAAGAACTCCTCCAATATGGATCCCCTTCTTCAATTGTTCTTCATCGCCACTCTATTTTAACAACTTGGGGACCTTCACCGACCTTGCATCATCCTTATGGGCCTTCTCTGGACTCTCGCCGACCATCAGATACCCTTGGAGTTTAGCATAGGAAGGAGGGGCTCGTCGAAGCCCTATCCTGTCATAGATTTGCAAGGCGGAGAAGAAGAGCACGGCTTATAGTTGCCATTGGATCGTGCCAAATTGGGTGCGATCTAACTGTCGAGATCAGGCCACATCAACGCCATCGAGCCTGCAGCCTTGGAGCAACCTAGAAACTATCAAAGCACGAGAAAATAGATACGTGGCCCAAGCCTTGCCTCAAAGCTAAGCCTAGTATTGCACGCGTAGCACGCGTGCAAGCCTGAGTAAATTATGCTTCCACCCTTCCGGTTTACATAATTGAAAAAGTACCCCACCAAAGGGTATTCCATAAATTTCACTACTGATTTTTCACATTTACATATTATTCTCTCAAGGGACCTAATTTTGATGTTAGTGCGTTATTTTATTCATATTTTATCACATTTATGCCCCTTGATTTAAACTTGAATAACTTGAGCCTATGAACTCCAAATGAAGTAATTTCAATGGTATTTTGATCCTTGTTTCATTATCTTTTACATGGCTTAATTTATTCTTTGATGTGTCACATAATAATTGATTAATTTATTAAAGACAATTAAGTTGTTTAAATCTCTATTAAATGAAATATGGCTTGGGTTAAGTTGCACAATTTAATCTGGATTGTTTGCTTTAGTTTAAATAATCATCTTAGGAAGGCGAAGATGTTGTTGCTAGTGGACAATCAAATAGTGGGATCTTCGCTCTGTCGGCTGGCTTGGGATCGATTGCAGTTGGCGACTCCTCTGTGGCTAGCACAACATCACGTCGACTACGAACGTCTTTTTGGTCTTTTGAATTTGTTGATTTTTTGTTGTTTTTGCTGGTGGCGGTACAGATGGATGAGAACTGGCATGGATCCTCCTTCTTCTTCCTCCTCATCCGATCTTGTAGCTAGCATGACTGACGCAGAAGATGATGATTCACTTGTTAAAGCTTTTATTGTTCCCATGGTTTGCAGCAAATGAAGGAAAAGTCCTACAAATCTTGAGAGTAACATCATTAGATAAAGCAATATTACAATCGTCTGACTCTACAAGCACGGATTGGACATCACATTCTACCTGCTCTTTATGCTTAAAGTTATTGGGATTCGCTTTGACCTGGGCCAGGATAGGAGTTTTAGTGGTCGTCAGGTCGTCTAGATTCCTTGTCATCTCTGATAAGATTTTTACAAGCTGGGCCAAGCAATCTAGGGTAGGGTTCATTGGAACTGCCTCAAAAGTTTCAACGTACATACCACGTTGTTGCTGATTGTGTGGGGACTGAGGCTGAGACTGCTAATGGTGCTGAGGAGGTTGAGGAAGTTGGTATTGTTGATATGGAGGAGGAGGAGGAGGATAATGATGAGGTGGTGCAGTCGCGTACTGATGGTACGGCTGTGGTTGGCGATACTGCAACTGTGAATATTGTTGATTCGCCTCCATTCATGTTGGTATTGCGGAAGCTGGTGATATTGAGGTGGAGGTTGAGAGGACTGTCCATAAAGACCACCTTGAGGAGAGTGATAAGCCATGTTAGATGGTGGTTGGCCCTGCGAGTGTCCAGTAGGATGGGCTAGTTATGCATCGTTACTCCATACACCATTGACTTCTTGAATCAATAGTGGTGGTGGGAATGTTGGATCTGAAGTGGAAAGGATGTTTAACTGGTAAACCACCATCTGCTGTTGCGGTGGGCCCTTCTCGGGCTTCTGCACGTAGTACACGTGCTGGATGGTCGATGGTTGCTGACTCGGTTGAGGCTGATGTTGCAGTGATGGCTCTCCCTTCTTCTCAGCAGGAGTCTCTGAAGATGGTGTTGATGATTGAACATAATTGATGGTTCTCACCAACAGCTCCAATTGCTTGGTGATTTGATCCAACTTATCTAAGTGTTTCATCCTCTGTCTGATCACGCTGAGCTTCTCGAGATCCTATGACCGCTTCTCGAAATGTCAACTTTTGAGAGATGGCCCACGATGATACTAAGGTTGGAGCTCTCATCTCTCTCTACCTCTCAAGACGCTACCATATGTGCGTGCTTTTGGAGGATCTACGGTTGTCTCTGATATGCGCAAAATGAAGAGAGGGCGGCCTCTCCATCAGCCATTTCTTCAAATATCTACCAAACCACATCTTCATCTTTGTTAAGATGAGATCCTCCATAGGCTGCATCTACTAGATTTTAGCTCTCCACATTCAAACCCTCGAAAAGTCTTGAATCAAAATGATCCTCAGTTTCTCATGATTGGGGCATTTTTCCTACAGGTCAGTGAATCGCTCCCATGCTTCATGAATAGTTTTGTGGGCACCATGGGAGAAGTTGCTAATTCTGACTCGCATCTGGTTGAGTCGACTGAGAGGATAGAATTTGCGAAGAAACACATATTTAAGTTCCTCCCAAGTCGTCACAACCTTTCCCAAACAATTGACCCAATATAGGTCCTTGTCTTGCAAACGGAAGGGCAATACCATCATCTTCACTACGTCCAAGGGAACATTAGGGTAGAGGGTGGTTCAGTAGCGAGAACTAGTGCAGGTGTATGTACGGTTCCTCACTGGTGTTCCTGTGGAATGATGGTATAAGATCAAGGAATTGAGGCTTGAGCTCAAAGTGAGCTTGCACCGGTGGAATGAGAATCCACTCGGTCATCTGGCTATCTCCAGGATTGTATGTCTCCTTCAGCATCGGTTTCTGCCTTCCATGTTCTGGTTCTTCTTCGTTTGGGTCATCACGGGGTTCGTCTCCTCCTCATCCTGTTGGTCTATTCATCACATTGTTCAGCAATCTGTGCTAGGGCCTGCTCGGTTAATGGCTGTTGTATGGCTTGGATGGAAGCCAACAACTGAGCGTTCACCTGGTTTTGATATGGCATATGTCCCTGCTCAGGCTGGGGAGGTTGCTGCCCCTTGCCCTTTCCTCAAAGAGCCATTTATGGGTCTGAGTCCAAGGAGATAAGTTTTGTGTTGGTATCCAGGATCGGGGATGGTTTTCTATGTAAAATGTGAAAGAATCCCAATGAGACCACTTGAAATTGAAGCCCAACTGTTGTGATGAATATGGAATTAAGGTCAATCCCATAGTGTTGTGAATGGATAAAAAGATGTAGAGTAAAATCAACTTCCATTCACAACGGTGGATGTGGGACAAGAGTGGTCTCGGTTTATTGGGTGGTCAAAGAGGATGGAAAGAAGACGAGGAGTCTGGAGATCGGCCCGCAAGGTCTGGATCGGGTACTTGGGAATCGCCTCGAATTATTGACGATGTCGACTGTATGGAATAGATGTGGGTGTCGGAAGGGTCCTGATTAAACCATCCATGGATCGCCATTGTAAAGTCAAAAAAGGAGATCAATGCAAGAAGAAAGATATAGTGGTCAACGAGGAATTAAAAGGAGTGTAAAACAGTAGAAAGGCTCAAATTAAGCAGGGTGTCAAAGAGGAAGACACATACGACAAAATTTACGTAAGAGCACGAGACTCGATCTTTCAACCGTATTCTAGATCCATACAAACACAATACAAAATTGGGTTCACCAATTCACACCATGTGAAGCCATGAAGGATTGGTTATTTATTATCTTTTTGTTTTTAGAGTTGTTATTTTGGGTATATCTTTTAACAAGTCCTCAGTACACTAATCTTATAGGAGAGAGAGTACTGCCAGAAAAGTAACTTGTGCTTGTCCTCCTCCTTTGTAACGTATAGTCTACACTTTTTTAAGGTCCTTGTAACACTTCCTGATTCCCTACTCAGCCAAAATAAATAGAGAGATGAAGACAATAGGCGAAACCTCTACTTCGGACCTCGCTTGCAACGGAATCACCCGTGAGCGTGCAAGGCCCTACTCGGACGCAAATTGATGAGATAGATACACCCGTGAGGGCGTGGTCTAAGCTCAGTACTTCATACCATGTCGATGTTACGCACAAGGCGGGAAAACCATTGATGACAAGGTCCTGCTCGATCGCGTATGATAAAAATGCCATTAATTCTGAAATCTGTGCGATACACAAGGCTATTACAAACTGGGTTTTTAGATCTAATCCTTAGCGGGTCGTACCTCTCTCATGGGAGGGGTTTTGGTCCTCTCCTAAGATACCTGAAAACAATGAGGGATTTATGAACCCAAGACAATGATAATCCATTACAGATTTTAATTATGGTCAAAGTTTATTTAGTGGTCCCCTTGTTTTATATTTTGGATTTTCACTTTTTGAGATCTTTTTGCATACAAGTGCCTAACATTTTTGTATATTTTCATTCAAGTTCTAGGTGCTCAAACTCAGAGGGAGATAGAGAAAAAGTCATGCAAGTCGATCCGATGATGGAAATCTTACCATTGAATCTAATGATGCATGTTGAGTTAGTGGACTTGCAATGCTTCCCAGTCTCTCCATGTGGTGTGCAAAGCATAAGTTTTAAACCTATCTACATGCTGGTGTGCAGGCGACAAAATCGGCCTAAATAGTAGCTGTTATTAATCGTGAAGAACCATATGTTAATTATTCAGAGATAAACCCTAGAGTTTGATCTTGGAGAATCTCGGTGCCTGCCACAATGGGTCCTGCTACCGTTGTATGATCTCTCACAGTGCGTAGATTTGAATCCAAATAACTAACATTTATTGTTTGACTAGATCCAAACGTAAGAGATTATAGTGTTAGGGTTCAGACCTAAATACTGAGACAAGCATCTTACATGCTAAGGGTTTATGCATACAAAACAAATAGAAAAGAAGGCAGAATACTCAAAACATTGTGAAACAAAATAAAAGAACGCGATAAAGCATGAAAAACTTCGACGAGGCCCTCATGTGAACAAACACTCAGGCACTAGACCTCGTTGTGAAGAGTAGTGTCCGAGTCTTAATTATTACAATTTTAGTGAATGAATATCTCTCTCAAAAATAAATAAATAAATAAATAAATAAATAAATCTAAGCAATTTCTATGCTAAGCCTTCTCTCCTTGTTTCACTTGGTACCTCTCCAACTAGTCAAAGGGTGAAGACCAGTCTCCACTAAGCTTGGTTGCCTCAGCCTCCTAAGAAGTCGTCCTTGCATAACAGGCCCTCGCAACAAATTCACAAAGAGGTATATTAGCACAAATAATCAAATAGGTTTAATCAAAATGAATTATACAAAAATAAATAAATATGTACAAGCAAATAATCAACGATAAGTGAATGATTGTACGAATTAATAATAAAATATGTTATGCTTATTACTCCCCGGCAACGGTGCCATTTGATAACTACGGATCTTGTAAGGGCGCTAATCAAACTCAACTAACATCGCTGAGATGACCGTTCACGAAACCCGGGTCAATTAACAATTAATCTATTATAAATAAAGCAATGGATAACACAAAATGTGAGTTAAAATTTATTAGTCTCTACAATTAATTGTATAATAAGTAAGCATGTAGAGTTAGATCATAGAGAGCAAAACAAGTAGCATATGGTTGTTATTAATCAGAGCATATTATGTACAATAAAATTATTTATTATATATATTTTTTTATAATTTTTTATAATTTTTTGTTTTTGATGTTGTTTTTTATTTTATAATTTTGTATTTTCTTTTTATATTATATGTATATATACATCTTTTTCTTTTAAATAGATGATAAAAGATATAAGGCTATATATGCCATAATAGATAATATAGATATAGATACTAGTAAAGATATATATAATACAAAAAATAAGTTGTTTTAAAATTTCTAATGTTTTTGTGGTTTTATGGAATTTTTACTAATTTTTATGAATTTTTAAAATAAAAATATCCCAAATCAGGGATTTAATCATGGACCAAAATTAATTTGCACATTAAAAATAAGAAATCAGGTCTAAAATTATCCAAATCAATTTTTATGTATTTATAATTAGACAAATAAAATTATAAAATAGACAGAAATGTTTTTAGAATTTTTGTTTATCTTTATATTTTTCTGTGGGATTTTAGAGATTTTTAATTTTTAATCTTTTCCTTTTTTCTTTTTTTGGAATTTCTCGGTTTGGAGTAAAAATATGATAAAATAGACGACATTTAGTTTTTTGGAATTTTTCAAAAATTTTCTATTTTTTGCATTTTAAAAGCTAGACATGGACGAAAATGTACTCATGTTAATTTTAATAAAAATAGTAAAAAAATCCAAAATTGCAAAATAAAAATACGACATGAAATTATAAGCAATCAGGAGCCTATGATGAAACACGATTTCATCATCATAATTTCCCATTATTAACCCCCTTGCTTAAACATGTGTCAATAAAATCCAGATAATGTCATGTAATTAACAGAGTCTCAAATAAATTAAAAACCACAAAAAATGGCAAAACAAAAATCTGTGGTATTTTTAGCCTTAAAAATACCCTTAAAAATATTTTGTGTCCTTGTTTGACCTCATCTCCAGTTTTGATCAACATGAAACTTGTACTCATCAAGATCTACAACTTTCATGTTTTGAGTTTTCTCAAATTCGGCCAATATCACCCTCAATCAATTTTACTTTCGGAATAATCTGATTGGGCCACGTGGCCCATTCTGGGTGCGCCACGTGGCCCCTCCCTCCTTGCTTCAGCCGCCCGTGTCCTCAGTCGTTGGATCCTCCTCTGATCCAACGGCTCAGATATCTCCACGCGCATTCATTTTCCCAGCCATCAGATCTCCTCAATCCTTGATCACTACCGTCCGTGAGCGCCTTATTCTCCTCATGCCACGTGTCGTCTTCCGCGCCTTTCGATCACATTCTGGCCCTTCCATCTCCGTCGTTGTCCTCATGGCCATTTTCCAGCCTTTCGATCAGCCTCAAGAAACAATCTCGGTCGCTCACTTCCACCGACCCTTGAGCATGACATGTGGCGCTTGCATCTGCCATTGATCGCACCGCCTAGATCTCATCGTACCCATTCCCGAGCGCATCGATCCAGGCCGTTGGATCTCCCAATCCAACGGCCATCCATCATCGTCAACCTCCGGACCCCTTCTTCCCCACGTTCTCCACATCGCACAACACCTTCCCCTTCCCATTATCTCCAACTCCTCTGACCTCCTCCCCTCTCGCTAACCGCCGCACCATGTTCCCCCATCATCCCTCGTGCTTGCGCATACCTCCACGATCCACGAACTCCTCTCCATTTGTCCCACACATCCCTCGAAACCCACGTCCTCACCACCATTTCTGCCATCTTCTTCCTCAAATACTCCGCCAACCTCTCCATATTCGCCCGTCCACCTTTACGTGGGAGGAGGCCCAGCCCTCCTCCGCCTCTCTGTGACAGAGAGGGGCGCATGGATCGAGCGACGACGACTTCCCTCCCCTATGTCGACCCTCCGTCGTTCACGACGAAGCTGCAGCGCAATCAGCCCGCTCGAGCTGCCCTGATTGGCTGACAGGGTTCAGCGACGACCAGAGCTCAACTTCGGAGCTCGCGCACAAGCCTCCGTCCGCCATAGCTGACCAGGTAAGCTTCCTCTTTCTCTTGCGTATTTTCTTCTTATTTCTTGAAATTAATTAGGTCGATACATCTTGGTTCAACC
Source organism: Ottelia alismoides (assembly GCA_037367405.1). Lineage (NCBI taxonomy): Eukaryota > Viridiplantae > Streptophyta > Magnoliopsida > Alismatales > Hydrocharitaceae > Ottelia > Ottelia alismoides. The sequence continues at coordinate 1,820,828 of JAZKJV010000996.1, forward strand.
TTCATCGTCCGCCTCTTAAGCTTCGCCACGTTCCCCCCTTTCCCGCGACACTCTCCGATCATCCTTCCGATCTTCCACAACCCCTTTCACCTTACGACCCATCTCCTCCACCATTCACGGCGGAGGAGCTCTGAGCTCCCGCCTTCTCCGCCCTCTGAGCTTCCACTTCACCTCACCTCGCACCAACACTTTGCACCGTATGCTTCGGCTATGCAATTAACATTGCAGGTGATCATCCTCTCAATGATCGGAAAATGTCGCCGGAGCTTTTTCGCCAAGCTCGTCTCCGACCTCCGTGCTTCGCCAGACATTTCAAGATGCTCCAAACACTCGACCTTTCTTCGAATATTCTCTCCAGGTGGTCGAGCACTGCTGGAGAGCTTCATCGACAGCAAAGGAGAGCAGCGGAGGAGGAGCCCCTTCGCCGGAGCTCGGACTCAGCCGCCAGCTACAACCCAGGAAGAGACTACAGGCACCGTTGGATGTTCCAACTTGGAGCCCATCCAACGGTCCTGATGCAGCCACGTAGCCTCTACACAACGTTTACAGGTGTCGTTGGATCTCCAAAATCCAACAGACTATGACGAGCCACGTCGCAGTCTCTGAGCATCCTCCAAGCCTAGCAGCCGAGCCATGAGGTCTGGATTCCCCGAGCCTATGCTGAGCCGTCTGCAGTTTCGACCAGTTCCGAGCCTCATCCGCCCTTTGAGCCTGGATAGCACGTGCCTAGCATGTGCTATTCTGGGAAAATTGCAGAGACGTCTGCCTTCTTCTCCAATATTACATTCAGGTCCAGATTACGTGCAGATCTTGTACGCATTTGGGGTAATTTACATCAAAACCCTCGCGGGTTTTGAAAAATGCAAAAATACCCCTGTGCGTAAGGGTAATTTACAGGGAAGGTCCCGTACTTTTCATATTTTCATTTTAGTCCCTCCCAGGGACCTGCTTGTAGTTATCTTTTTATGTTTTCTTACAGTTGTGCCCTTGTCTTTCTTCATGCATATCTTGAGCCACGTAGCTCCGATTAAGTTAATTTCAGTTTCATTTTAAAGCTTGTTTGACGTACTTTTTAATGGCATACTTATTCGCTTGTTTTGATACTATGATCTCAATGTATTTCTTTAAATAACTCAAGTGTCTTTTATGCCTTTTTTATTAACCTTGCAATATATGTCAAGTGAGTTATTGCTTCATTTAAATCTGAACCTAACTTATGGTTTAGTTGGCTCATCATTTTAACCTAGGGCATATTTGTGATGCATTTCATGGTATTTACTTGCATAATAAAAATAAAAATAAAAAATGCATGTTTGTTTATTTAATGCACTGTCTTGCATACTTTGACCTATATCAATCTCCAATTCAACACTTAGTTAAATAGATAAAAAAATCCGGATGATTAGAGAAAGGCTCGTGTCCCTGAGTTCGACCTTGGTTTCTTGCCAAGTAAAATAAAAAAATATACGACCATCTCATTCTTATTTTACATATCAATCAGATGGTTCTTTGATGAGCCTGAATTGGCCCGACTGCTACGACAATTCCAAGTGCTAAATTCAGCACTGTTAAAGGGCCGATTTTGCGGTTCATCAGCCTACACCTATTTTTTGTGATTTTTGAAGCACAATAACTATTTTAAATAAACACAACAAGAATAAAAAATTTAAAGGTTGGCAGGGGCATATTTGTAAATAAAATAAGGTAAAGGGGTCTTGCTATAATTTTTCCAAAAATAAACAACATATATTAAAATTTCTTGATCTGAAAATAAATACAAAAAGGTGTAAGGGTATCCTTGCAATTTATTCAGTTCACGTGGGACTACACGTGAGCTGAGCTAAACATGATCCATAAGCAATATGTGATGAATACAAGGGCCCCAAATGCAAAATTTTCATTTTATTTACGTTATCTATTTTATTTATAGGACTACTTAATAAATACAAAAATAACGGGACGAGATGTGTAAATTACCCATATTAGTGTGTCATCTTACATCTTTGGCCCTTCACTAATCCACGTATAGTCATCTGGACGGGAGATACCGCTTCGACGATGGACGTCTACGATTAGATCACGGGGAGCGATCTGATGGCATGGGCTCTGGATGATTTGACATCTCCTATAGAATGGGAAGAACAAGGCTGGATTGAACGACGGAAAAGGGAGGAGGATGAACTAATGAAGAACTCTCCTAGGGCACGTTTATATCACACATATCAAGCTCCTCTGACCTCCCACGATGCCACTGAGACTCTCTGCACGCTCCTGCTCCCCCGACGAATCCTCCAGGATTCCCAAATGGCTCCCGAGACCATTGATAGTTCCTTGGAGGTCAATGATCTTCCGGCAGACTTGGGGGGACCTTTCGGAAAAATTTTGCCCCCAACTGGGGCTTGGGACCTGCGTTGTCAGCGAAAACAAAGAGAGGCGAAGGTTTCATGGGCCTTTGGGGATGGAATGAGTCGGAGGTGGGTCAGATGAAAGTATCATGGCGAGATGGCAGAGTTGGGATACCCTGATCCTGATCCACTAAGGATCGGGTGGAACAAACTGGCATGGGGCGAGGGAAAATGTTAGGGAAAGATGTGAGGGTGATAGTGTGGTAAGGAAAACATGTGGGGAATAGTTGATGAGTGTGGAGTGATCAACACTAAGGGGTTAACTGGAACCCTAATCTAAATGCATGAAATAAAAGTTAGAACGATTTGCTATCAAAAAAGACGTAAAGATACAACTCTTATACCTGGTCGGAGACCAGGGAACAGGGCAGCCGGTGACGACCACCGTGGGTGCACCTCCTCCTCCGTGAGCCGATCCAGACCTCAGGGGTTCTCCCTCTGTCACATGGATGCTCTCCAAATCAAGGTGTTGGGGATATAAGGTGCGGAACATTTAATGGAAGGGAAGAATGGAGGTTTTATTTATAGGTGTGGCATGACACCCTTATTGATGGGCAGTTTGGGAGAAATACAAGTTATGTACACGAAATCTACAGGGTCGGCATGAATCATTGAGTACCCATGATGATTTCTTTTGAAGGGAACGGGTAAGATGGATCTATGATCCGTCCTTGAAAAGGGAGGAAAATGGGGAAAAGACGGGTGTGAGCGGTCACACGTCCTAGAGGGGGAGTTGAGTGGCGATCAACAAAGGGCGCGACCCCATTGGTCCACCTCGCCCACTACAGAACAAATCAGTCTAATTTATTCGAAAATAAATAATTAAAAATAGTAACTAGCCTTATATGTTTTTTATTATAAAATATTTTTTTGTTATTTTAGGTAGTATTTTAATTTGATTTTTATTTATTTTTATGTTATTTGTTATTAGTTAATTTTTAGGGGTATATTTATAGGTATATTCATATATGTTTTAGAGTATTATATTTTTATTTTGTATTTTCTATTTTAATATTTTATTTTCTTATTTTATATATTTATAGCTTATTTTTAGGTGCATAGAAAATTTTTTATTCTATTTTTACGGTATAATTTATACACTTAAATAAATAGATATACCTATTATATATGTATAGTTATTGTATATATATATATATCTATATTTTAGGTACATTATTTATTTTAAAGTATTTTCTTTGGTTTTATTTATGTTTTTAATGATATTTACAAGATAATAATATAGAAGAATGAAAAATAAAAGAATGCAATTCCTTTTTATTTATATACACTCATAAGTATATGTATTTTGCCTATGTATTTTGTATATTTATTTTATTTAATATTTTATTTGTGGTTTTATTTTGGATTTAGTATGTGAACAATTTATAAATAATATTTACAAATTTATAAAAATATAAAATTATAAAAATAATAGAGAGTGAATAAAGTAAATATTTTATTCGGGTATATTATACAATCGGGGTCCAAAACCTAACCTTCACAACTTAACTCCAAAAAATGTGAAGCCACTTCATTAAATATCTTATTAAAAGTTATATACAATTAAAGGTGATTTTGATACATTTTGAGTTTTTATTTGGAAGATATGGGTCTGTGAAGTTGAGATTTTGGGATCTTATTTAGAGTATAAAAAGTACATTGTGTATTACTATTGTACAAACTCAATTTTGTATTTTTTTCTACATTTATTATCTACGATTTTCATGTTCAAAATTTCTTTATCTGAGATATACTAAGTAGAAAAAAATTGGATCCCAAAAATGAATAAATAATAAATTAATAAATGGGGGTTTTAATGGATTTATTGGTTGTTATCTCTCCCTACTTTATTCCTTGTTGACCAACTCAATTCTTGACTTGGTCTTGGGGACTAGGGTCATAAAATACTTTTGGTATTTTATTCTTTTTCTTTTCTTTATTCTATAATTTTAGCATTAAAAATAGTATTGTTTATACAATAAATGTAATAAATAATTATTGTCATTTTGTACAAATTAATGCTATTTACATGCATTAGTTGGAGTATTTAAGGCCAAAATGATAGAATAAAGGTGATAAAATGGAGATTCATCAACGCCTTGTGGGAGTATTTTGAATGTGCAATAATAAACTCACACAAAAACAAATGCAATACTAATGTCTTTATTTCACCAACTTACACGTGAAGGTCGTAAGCGTTCGATCGAATTATCTTGTCCATTTTAATTGGTGATAGTACAATGGTAGAGTCCATTATTTACAGTAAGTCTCCTTACACTTAGTGGTGCTCCTGATAGCTCTCAAGTAGAAGGGTGATATTCTCGAGTTGTTGAGTTCAATATCACACCCTTAAAGAGACCAACATACTTACACAACCAAAATGTAGACTAAGGTCGAAGGAAAGTACTTACATCTTCTAAATCCACGAAAGTCGCACATGGAAGCTTAAGGTACAAGTCCAGAGATTTGGGTTTTATCCTTAGGTATACATCATCACCCACTCTTAGGAGGTATGTACCTAGGAATAATGAGGGGAATACTCTCCCATAGTATAAATGCTAATTTTACCCCAATTTATTTTGATCAGCGTACTTTAACAGTCCCAATTTTAAGAGCTAAGTTATCACTGGATATTATTGTAAGCACACAAGACAATCACCTATTGTTCAGTCCCATTTCATTTTGATTTTAATTATAAAACAATATTAAGGAATAGAGAAAACTCCAAATGCAAAGCAAAAATAAATGATGCATGCTCACATTAAGAATACTTGCAGTGATTCCATGCACTCTCCATGTATTATGCTTGACTATATTTAAATATCACACCATATTATGCAAGCTGGAAAAACCACACCTAAACATAAATCTATTAGCGATAAAGAAATAGATTTATTTTTTAAACTAAATAGAATAGCTTAAGTGCATAATTAAGTGAATCGATAAGATGTTCAGCCTACAATTATGGTGGCAGAAGAAAATTTGACCTAAAATTAGCCCTAAGAATTGTGTACATGTCCTTAATTGTGATCACTCAAGTCTATCTCCCACCCTTTGGTCAAGGGTGAAACAGGTCTCGACATAACATAACAAATTAAGTTAGAGTCTCTTATTTATAATCACGAGCTCTTAAAAAAGAGCCGCTATAAATGAGAATGGTTACAATTATTTACAACAAATAATAATTACACACATAATTTAAGTCAACTAATGAGCAAGGTATCGCTCGGACTCCTCGGGCTCATGTGACGTAACCTCCTCTTAGTTAAAGCTCCAAGCTCCTAGCCTCTATGTCACTCTAAGCTTCCTTAGCTTCGCAGGCCCTATCACAACAATAATATGAATAGATAATCAAAGAGATATCTAGCTACTAAAAAAACATAACATAAAATAATAACAAGTCAATAAAATAATACAAAGTCAAGACAACACAAAGGTGACCTGAATAACATAAAAAAAGCCTTAAACTCAATATCTAAACCTAATCAAATAAGTTAATGATGTTATGTAAGTGTTAATAGGTTATTCCAATCATCATTCATTCTAATACAGTCGATCGAACCACGATGAATAAATCTTAGTGAAGAGATTGAGGCTTAATTTATCTTGGTTAAGTCCAGGGCCAAATACAGAGACACGATATATTAGTGTATTTAAGTCAGGTCCAAATACCTAGGTTAAATTATTAGAGTACATCTTGGTCAAGTATCAAAATAATATGAATGCATGCTCTTTTTATGGAGTTTTAATGCAAGTTAGATTAATAGCATGCTATATAATGCACAAAAACTATTTAAAATGCAACATAGCTCACTAAATACTAATTAATCAATATCACAACTTAAGCCCCTGAATTAATTCCCACATATGAATATTAATTTATGTAAGAAATTGACCTAAGTCAATAATCGTTTTTACGCTCTAAACCTGAACTATCATTTTACACGCTTGATTAAGTAAACAATTCATTCAATGCGTGATCATTCGTAATTGATCAGGAAATATGATTTACATTCTATGGATTAATCACAATAATAAGATCTCAATTAAATGAGTAGGTAATGGTTCAATTAAAGGTATTAATCAAGATAAAATGAATTTGTGGTAATTAAATCAATAAATTATAAATGGAGTTTCTCTCAGAAGTTTAGTTCAACATATAGATCACATCAGATAGTAGATAACATCATTGTGTAGATCATTTAACAAGCTTTCAATCGGAATCAATTTCATTAAAAATAGATTCCATAAGTAAAAGATATTTAAGTTTCAATCCAGAGACTTACATGTGATAATACATATCACAATTCAATCTAAAATAGATCAACATGTAATAAAAAAAGACATAAAGTTTTATGTGCAAAGTTCCAGATGTGTAGGGACACATATGTAACAAATGAAACTCGGTGGGATCTGGCTATAAATATCCCAAGCAAGCACGTGCTTGGCATGTTCCTCTAGTAAACTGCACTTTGAAGAAGTCGACAGGGCTTCGACTACACAACTCCAGGAAGCATGCATGGAGCACATGCGGGAGGAAGCCTGGAGCTCGATTTGGTCGAGGCAGGTGTCTCAGGCCATGTGGGTGGCTCGGGTTCTTCGAGGTGGGGCTCGGTTCCACCGAGGTCGCTGGCTCATGGTGTTGGCTTGAGACTCTCCAGGGTCATAGGATCAACATTAGCCTTGATCCAATGATATCTTTAGCATGGATCTTGCTCCTCCTCTATGATGCAATGGAGATATTTGGGCTCCAGCGAGGCTGCATGTGCTTCTCCAAGCTCTTCTGACTAGGTTGAAGGTCGAAGAAGCTTCTCAGGAGCATGGTGAAAAACTTGAAAATACTCTCGTTAATTATGTGGAATTAAAGATCGATGTTCGTTGTAGGCGAGCAATTTAGATTAATCAGAAATTGCTAAATTAATTTTTCAATTAAATATGAAGCAGTCAATTTATTTTACTTGGGTAATCCCAATGTCAAACTCGGGGAGGTTATTATCTCCTAAGGATAATTTTCAGATAATGAAGATATTATGTTTTCGAGGGGAATTTTTTGGAAAATTTTCATGTAGATATAAATGATTGCAAATTCAAAGTGTCAATTTTAAGGTCAAATTAGCCAAAAGTAGAAAATCCAAATTAATATACAAATTAACTCAAAATACATAAAGTAATTTTCCTTAATTATTAATGAAATGATGAATCCAGAACATATTTTTTATATTTTTAGGACACAAATTGTGCATGAAAATGGACAATTTTTATGGGTTTTTTTGCATTCTTTCATGCAAATTATATAGAAAAAATTGTGAAAATTTATCAGAAAATTAATTATGGTGAAATTAACCTACTTTGAATTTTAGGATTTTTATGAAGAAAATGAAATTATGGTGAATTAATATGTAGACTGTGTGATTTTGAGTAATTTAATTTTAATAAATAACAAACTTAATTATTTTCTATTAAAATTGCCTTAGATGCTAACCAAGATGTATCCAAGGAAAATTATAACTCCTAAAAATGTTGGGTTTATAGGCTATTAAAAATTAATTACCAACATTACTACACAATTTACTTTAGATATGAGTTACAATATAATGAAAAAACTTATTCACTATAAAATGCAGGAAAGGACTTCGATTCGAGTGCATGAAATAAAAATGTTTGGTTACCTCTTGAAACTGGAAGCTCAAGGGGCTGAGATGGACGTAGACGTGCAGTATGACTTCATTCTACTGTCTCTACCTAAGTCTTTCACCAACTTTTTCGTATCGTACCACATGAATAAGTTGAGGTTAACAAACACTGAACTCATGGCCTCGTTAAAGTATGCAAAATATGTAATGAAGAAGGAGAATCATATTGACATTACAATGGTTGCACAGGTCAAAGGGAAGTGTGGTCGGTGTGGCTTAAAAGGGTCCGACCCTGAGGAAAAAGAAAAGTCAATCTATTAGTTCATCTTCTCATGCTTCTACACGGATAGCATCGAAGAAGACTAATGTATGGCATCACTATAAGAAGTTAGGATATTGGAAGCATAATTGCCCAGAATACCTAAAAACCATCGAGAAAGGTAAAGCCCCAATAGATATAAAATTTACTTTCACCATTGAAATCAATTTTCTCGTAGGTCGAGAAGGTAGTTGTATCATCGATTCTGGTGCTTTTTTCATGTCTGCAATTTATTGAATTTATTTCAGGAAACTAGGAATCTTATTGAAGGGGAGACAGTCATCCAGATGGGATCTGATACAACTGTTGCAACAATCATTGTTGAGGCTTGCATACTATCATTATCTAGTGGGAGAGTCCTAATTTTTAAAGAATGTCTTTATGTTGCAGATATTATAAGGAACTTAATATATATATATATATATCTAAGTTATTTAGAAATGGATATTCGTTTCTATTCAGTAATAAACTTGTCATAAATCATAATGATAAATATATTACAGATGATATTCGACCTTCTGGTGGATTCTATGAATTACGCATTGATGAATGTTTTATGAATGTAACACCCATTGATAAAAACCCTAAAGAACCAGAGAGGATTGCAATCATTCTAACATGATTTGGCATCAAAGGCTTGGTCATTTATCTGTTGATAGCATCAATAGATTGATAAAGGATGAACCCTTAGATTTTCTACAGGTCCAAACTTACCTACCTATGAACATTGCAATCGAGGTAAAATGACCAGAGCTCCCTTTTGTAAAAGGATTACATGATGCAAGGGTATTTTTTACGTAATACTTAGCGATCTATGTGGTCCCTTCATTGCCGCAACGAAATGGATATCGATATTATATAACATTTATTGGTGTTCACTCGCGATATAGGTTTATCTTCCCATTACATCGTAAATATAAAACTTCTGAAAAGTTCAAAGAATTCATGGATTTGATTGAGAACTAAACTGATAAGAAGATTAAATAAATTTGATCTAACCGAGGAAGTGAGTACATCTCAGATGAATTTAAGGAATGCTCCAAAAAGAGCGGAATTGTATCCAATATCAACTCTCCTGAAACTGTCCAATTAAATGGTGTTGCTAGAAGATGCAACAAGACCTTCATGGACATGGTCCATTCAATGATGAGAAGAGCAATTTACCTCTTAGTTTCAGGGGATATGCAGTAGACACTACAATATATATCCTTAACAAGATTTCTAGCAAATCTGCACCCAAACCCTCTCATGAGTTTTGGTTTGGAACCAATCCTAATGTTAGATACTTGAGGATTTGGGGTTGCTTGGTCCACGCAAAGAAGGTGGATGAAACTAAGCTAGAATCTCGCACTTGAGAGTGCTACTTCATTGGGTATGTAAAGGACGGTATTGGATACCAACTTTATGACCCTAAGACTCGAGGATTTTGTCTCTAGAGATGTAAATTTTTTGGAGGATGACTTCCTTAAAAGTCAAGAAAAAATGAAGTAAAGGAACTCATTGAATCCCATGTGGATATTGAGCTCCCTGGATATTGAGCTCCTTGAACCAGAAACTGAATATGTGAATAAAGATGAAACACTCATAGGGCTTCGTAACCGGGGAAGGTAAAGTATGCAAGTTGAAGAAATCCATCAATGGGATCACACAAGATTCTCGTAGCTGGAACACCATATTAGACAAAACCATAGAGTTATGATTTTGTTCAGAATATTGATGAACCAAGTGTGTCTATGAAGCTTTGTGGGAGTGCCCTTATATTCATCGTGCTTTACGTAGATGACATCCTATCATTGGGAATGATACATGCTGATGACTAGTGTTAAGATTTGATTGCCCCATACCTTCGAGATGAAAGATCTTGGAGAAGTCTATTATATCTTAGGTTGGAAGCTGTTCATAAATAGAGAAAAGAGGATTTTGAGATTGTTACAACACAGATACATTAAGAAGATCATAGAATATTTCGATATGGAGAATTATAATAAAGGCTTCCTTTTCTTAAAACATGGTATCCACCTATCTAAAGAATGGCTCCTAAAAGTGTTAAGAATAAGAAAGCCATGATTGGATGCCCTTATGCATCAGTTGTTGGAAACCTAATGTATACCATAATGTTCACAAGACCAAATATCTACCACGTAGTGAGAGTGGTAAGCCGTTATCAAACCTGCTATGGAGAAAAACACTGGGATGCAGTGGAGAACATATTTATGTATCTAAGACAGATCCAAGTTACATCTTGATCTATGATGATAATGATCCCAAGTCTTAGGATACACAGATTTATATTTCTGATCTGATGTAGATGACCAGAAGTCAACTTCGGGGTTTATGTTCTTATTGAACGGTGGTGTTATGAGTTGGAGAAGCAAGTTACACTACAATTGATTCAACAACATAGGTCGAATACATTGTCGCATCAGATGCTGCAAAGGAGGTGGTGTGGTTATGTAAGTCCATCCTAAAACTTGACATAGTTTCCTCTGAGACTTCCATCCCGTTTCTCTACGATAACATAATCATATCTCATGTGAAGGAACCCAAGTGGCATCAAAAGAGAAAATACATGGAAAGGAAATACGACATCATTTGGGAGATTCAAAAGTGTGGTGACATCATCATTACCAAGGTGGACTCTATCGATAACATTGTTGATCCCTTACCAAACCTTTACCCCAAAAGTTTTTCGATCAGCATGCAATGAGCATAGGTTTAAAGATTTTACCTGAATGGTTCTGAGGGCTAGTGGGAGATTTTTAGACATGTGAGCCCGGTGAGAACCATTTCTACAATAAAAGTTATTGTAATCGTTGATATATCAATAAAGGTTACTAAATTATTGCACTCCCAATTTGAGATCAAATGAATGAATACACTTAAGGTCCCTTCGTACAATTAGAAAAATGTGCCATGGTGATGAATCTCGTATTCATCATGATAAAAGCCGCATATTAAAACCTCTGTCTTAATTATTCCAATAAAATCACCTTTAATTCTTTGTTTTTATCTTGTACTATATTATGTATAATTAACCTGTAATTATTTGTATTTAATTTCTCCTATTTTTTTGTGTCTATTTTAACACTCAAAAATCCCTAAAATTAGGTAGATTAATTGTCTATAATTCACGGACCCTTAAAAAGATAAAAAAATACAAAAAAATCTCAAAACCACAAACTTGGTATTTTTATCCCCTTGAAAATACCCCAAAAAATAGCTTTTGTACAGATGATCTCTTTTGGCTTTTTGACCAACATAAAAGTTGTAGATCTCGTCGAGACGAGTAACTTTCATGTTTTGACATTTTCCTAATTCGTCCTCTAACTATTTCTTTTCTAATTTTCTTTTTTTTATATTTAAATTACTTTGATTGGGCCACACGTGGCCCGCTCCTCTTCACGCCACCCGGCAGCCTCCTGGGGCGTTCGATCCTCTTAACTCGCCTCCATCTCACCTGTTGAGCCCCTCTCCTTCGCCCACCGTTGGATCTGACTCCCAGATCAGATCCGAGCCACCCTTTAGCGCCTAAATCTTAGTCGCCCGATCTCATCCCCATCCAACGCCCCTCAGCCCTCCGCATTTCCCACTCATCTCAGCCCTCGGATCCTACTTCCATCTACGTCTCTCCACCTACCACTTCACCCCTCCAATCTTCACCGTACGATCTAACCCCCAGATCAAATCTAAGCCACACACTGACGCCTCAACGCCAACCCTCCGATCCACTCTCATCCCTCGGCCGTCAACACGCCACGTCTTCACTCACCGTAGCCCTCCGATCACCTTCTTATCCCACGGTCGATAGTGTGCCACGTCGCCCTTCATCTGAGCCCTTCAGTCATCTCCATCTCAGTCGTTGTATCAAGAGATCCAACGGCTACCGTTCATCTCCTACCTCGCGTAACCTCCTCTTCCGCTCGCTCCTCCTGCGTAATGCCTCGGCCCCTTCCTATTATAGCCCGCGCCTCCGACCATGTCTCTCTCGCCTGACCATCGCCCCACGTACCCCTACCCTCCGCCATCCTCGCGCCACCATCAACACCCCTCTACCGTTACCCCATCGCCATTAAACCCACGCTAAAAAATGCTTCGCCAGCACTGTAACCCCCGACCACCTCCGCCTATAAATCTCCATCTCCGCCACTGTTGCACCTCATCCACCATTTCACGGAGGTTCTCCCTAGCTTCCTCCGCCCTCCGGTGACAGCGGAGGGCGGAGTTGTCGAAGCGATCATGGCAGCGCCCCCAGGTGCGATCCGTGGCCTCCGGCCACGTTGTGGCAGCCTATGGTGAGCCGCCGAGCATCGGGGATCGGTCGAACCCGTTGTGCGAAGACCCCTGAACTCATCGGAGCTCAATCCCAGGCCGATTCCCCCGCCAACTCCTCACTCCAGCGAGGAGATTTTCATCTCTGTTTTTCCTTGATTCCCTCCGAATTATTACACCACCCTTAGCCACCGTCACCTTCGTCTAATCGAACCATCAGCTTCGTCAAACCACCAGCATCCTCGCACACCCATCTCCTTCCTCCAGAACCCCCTCGCGCCCCGACTCCACTCCTCCGTCCCCACGACGGAGGACTCGCCTGAGCCATCATCTTCTCCACCTCCACCGGCTCCCATTTCACTTCACGCACGTCCCAAATCACGTCCGCACGCTTCGGCTATCACTGACCCCTGCAGGTATCTTCAATAGCCGGACCTCTCATCGGAGCACCTTCGAGCTCCTTCCTTCCGGCAAAAGCTTCATCGAGCGGCCCTTCTGATCAACCATGGAGCTTCGCCGTGCGTCCAAGACTTCTGCCGGAGCTCCAGCAAGCTCCCTTGATCATCAGACAAGCAACGGGAGCCCGGCGGAGCCAAGGACGGGTCACCGGAGTCCCTCCTCCTCCAGCGACCCGCGGAGGAAGATGAATGCACAGTTGTCATCCGATCACCAAGATCAGGCGGTTAGGATGATGCCACATGGCGACACCAGACGCCACCCGAGCCTTCACTCTGAACCTATAGGCTCGGGTGGTCCGAGCCTCACGCCGAATCTCCAGAAGAGTCCACGTGGCCCCAAGCTGAGGCCTGCTCCCGAGCCTGGTCCCTCACGCACGTGAGGCCTGGGTAATTTGCACAAAGGACCCCAGAATAATTGGTATTTGCATTTTGGTCCCCAGACATGTGCCTCACGTGCGTGCCTGGGTAAATTACGGGGAAGTCCTCGAAGGTTTTCAAAATTACAAAAAGGTCTCTGCGCGCAAATGGTGAAATTGCAACTGGGCCCAGGCGGTTTTCCATAATTGCATTTAGGTCCTTCCAAGGACCTAAATGCAATATTTATCCTTTTATTTTATTGCATTTTATTACATTTATGCCCTTGCACTGTTTTTAGCATAACTTGAGCATCGTAGGTCCAAATTGCATGACTTTAGTGTCGTTTTGATCCTTGTTTTGTCCTCTACATTTTAGCATGCTTACTTGTTTCATTTGACACTGTTTTAATTTAAGTGAATTTTTATGTGACAAATGGACCCTGCGTTTCTTGTCTTGCTTTGATCTGATGACCGATTTTTATTGATGTGTTCAAATTGACTCTAATTTCATTCTATATTGTGTTGCTCACATTTTAGGGTATAATTGTAGTCTTTAATCTGTAAATAATTTTCCTTGCATATTTTCTCATGCATCGCTTTATAATTGCATAAAAACCCATTAAAAAATTGCATGCGTCATGGCATGGCTTTGTAAATAGCATAGTGCATCATGAGGATCTGAAATTGGAATTAATTGACATTGTGCCTTCATGAATCAAAATTCAATACACACATTAGGCAGTTGTGTCCCTGTGTTCGACCTTGGTAGACTTGCCAAGTATAAATAGTCCACGACATTCAAAGATCGTGGTTTTTGCTGAACCAATTTCGTCTCCTATACTACAGCATAATTCCGCATTATTGTAGAGGCGAAATTTAGTGTTCATCAAATGGCGCCGTTGCCGGGGATACGGCTTTGCTTAATTTTTGAATTTTGATTTTTTTAAATTATTTCAAAAATTTTTAGGTCCTCATTTCATGCATCATTTCTTTGCAAATTATTTGCTGATTTAATTTCTCTGAGTTTCTAACTTTCTCTTTTGTGGCAGGGCCCATGAAAATCGGGGACGCCTGATCGTCATGGAGGCACGAAGTCGGGAGCTTCCGCTGAAGAGGCCGCAAAAGAAGCCGTGAAGAAATTGTAGGATTTTTATCAGTCAAATTGCAATGCATGTTGTAAAAAAATATTGCATCTGCATATTTATTTTCAGTTTTTGCATATTGAACACACCAAAAAAAATATATACCCCCCACACACACACCTACACTTGCACATACTCACTCCCACCCTTCCCCTGTATATTTCTCTCTCTCTATCTCTATCTCTCGCTCTATATCTATTTCTCACGAACCCCATCCCCCCTAACGCAGACCTTACTTAGGCTATTTGTAGCCTAAGTATAGGGGGGCCTGCCTGCTCATCCCTCCCTTGTTCCATCTTCTTGTACTTAAGTCAATATTGACCTAAGTATAGGGGGACCCTCCTCCTCAGTTCCGCTATATCACCCTATACTTGAACCGAACCTTGGCTTCATGGCACTTGTGCTATGAGGACATAGCAAATTTTAAGTATAGGGGGGTATACCGTATAATATTGTATATATACTTTAGCCTTAGCTCATGTTTTTAAAAGTTTTTAAAATTTATTATCTGAGCTGGGTTTTTGGTAACCTTGGGAACTGAGTAAAAACCTGTAAAAATTAAAAATTGAGGGATTAATTTTTGTAAATATTCCTGTATTATTAAAAAAATTATTAAAAACTAAAACCCATAAAAATCTGCAAAAGATAAAAATCACACAAAAAACACTAACCTAAGGAGTTGGTGTATTCCTGACACATTCACACTCACGCAAGGCTTGAGGATTTTGAGGACACTAGGTCTCTGGGATCTTGAGAGTCTGAGTTAACATGCCTTAGTCATTAGGGTTTTCAAGACTTAAATATCCACACTCCTCTGGTTTGAAAGATTTGAGTGCTATATTGCACTCTTCATCTCTACTTTCAAGAAAATATGATCAGCACAGTCACTTCCACAACTGCATGATTAATGAACTGAGATGAGATATCACTTGAGGAACTAGGACCATAGATTTGAGTTTAGACCCGATCTAATGATATTCGAGGATGGGATAAAGTTAATGAAGGCTTCAGAAAACCTGGGTGTCAGCGAAACCATAGCCAGTATGTGAACAAGGTTCATATGCTATCTCTTTGATATTTACCTATGTGCCAGGGTATGATGAAATTTAAAGTAATTTGTTGATCAATGTGCGCCAATCTTTGGTAAAAGCAGTGGAGCTAGCCAATAAAAGAAATAAAATGACAAAGAAAAAGCTCTGAATATCAAAGACAAAATACAAATGAGCTTCCACCAATGACGAGCGCTCCCAAACATTTTCAAAAGTGTTCACTTGGACCAAAAGCTAATTAGGACCAAGGAGTCGGGCTGACACCACAAAAAGGGTCCTACATCGTAAATGATACAAGTCTGGGTGTCGAAGGTATCTTAGATATTTAGAAAAGACACACCCCGGTGTACTCCCAGAAAAACAAGTGCAGACGACTCCAACTCTCTTGACGGACACATTGATCAACAAAATAATAATTTACATGTGTTGAGTAAAGGCACACGAGAGGCCCCTTGTTCCAATGTGAGGGTGAGAAAAATAGACACAATCCCATGTCCCTCCATCATCTGGCCGTCCATCTATACTTTCAAGTCTGACAAACTATAGAGACGGTTGACTGAAGCAAGAATAGACTTATTCCCTAGTATTGAGGATTAGGTCTAGAGGAGGATCATTGGGACTAGAACTTTGAGTGATGCATCGACTCGGCTCTCATGAAATGCAGTACACTAAATGTCATATCCTTATATTATATGTACAAAAAGAGAGTCTGATAATCAGAGAAGTTGGATTCCTTCTGACTAAGGCTTGGATAAACCCAGAATTTTAGGATCCCTTAGGTCAAGGGTCTTCGAAAGATCAAGCCTTGTAAATTTCACGTGCACTGTCAGGAATTAATCCGAATCCTTCATTCTTTAGATGCTCGAGGACGAGCATGGTTTAAGTATAGGGGTATGATGAATCTCGTATTCATCATGATAAAAGCCGCATATTAAAACCTCTGTCTTAATTATTCCAATAAAATCACCTTTAATTCTTTGTTTTTATCTTGTACTATATTATGTATAATTAACCAGTAATTATTTGTATTTAATTTCTCCTATTTTTCTGTGTCTATTTTAACACTCAAAAATTCCTAAAAATTAGGTAGATTAATTGTCTATAATTCACTGACCCTTAAAAAGATAAAAAATATAAAAAAATCTCAAAACCACAAACTTGGTATTTTTATCCCCTTGAAAATACCCCCAAAAAATAGCTTTTGTACAGATGACCTCTTTTGGCTTTTTGACCAACATAAAAGTTGTAGATCTCGTCGAGACGAGCAACTTTCATGTTTTGACATTTTCCTAATTCGGCTTCTAACTATTTCTTTTCAAATTTTCTTTGTTTTTATACTTAAATTACTCTGATTGGGCCACGTGGCGCCCTCTGGGCCGCCCACGTGGCTCGCTCCTCTTCACGCCACCCGACATCCTCCTAGGGCGTTGGATCCTCTTAACCCGCCTCCATCTCACCCGTTGATCCCCTCTCCTTCTCCCACCGTTGGATCTGACTCCCAGATCAGATCTGAGCCATCCTTTAGCGCCTAAATCTTAGCCGCCCGATCTCATCCCCATCCAACGCCCCTCTGCCCTCTACGTTGCCCACTCATCTCAGTCCTCGGATCCTACTTCCATCTAACGTCTCTCCACCTGCCACGTCACCCCTCCAATCTCCATCGTACGATCTAACCCCCATATCAAATCTGAGCCACACATTGACGCCCCAACGCCAGCCCTTCGATCCACTCTCATCCCTCGACCGTCAACACGCCACGTCTTCACTCACCGTAGCCCTCCGATCACCTTCTTATCCCACGGTCGATAGTGCACCACGTCGCCCTTCATCTGAGCCCCTTCAGTCATCTCCATCTCAACCGTTGGATCAAGAGATCCAACGGCTACCGTTCTTCTCCTACCTCGCGTAACCTCCTCTTCCGCTCGCTCCTCCTGCGTAACGCCTCGTCCCCTTCCTATTATAGCCTACGCCTCCGACCATGTCTCTCTCGCCTGACCATCGCCCCACGTACCCCTTCCCTCTGCCATCCTCGAGCCACCATCAACACCCCTCTACCGTTACCCCATCGCCATTAAACTCCCGCTCAAAAACGCTTCGCCAGCACCGTAACCCCCGACCACCTCTGCCTATAAATCGCCATCTCCGCCACCATTGCACCTCATCCACCATTTCACGGAGGTTCTCCCCTAGCTTCCTCCGCCCTCCGGTGACAGTGGAGGGCGGAGTTGTCGAAGCGATCATGGCAGTGCCCCCAGGTGCGATCCGTGGCCTCCGGCCTCGTTGCGGCAGCCTATGGTGAGCCGCCAAGCACCGGGGATCGGCCGAACCCGTTGTGCAAAGACCCCTGAGCTCATCGGAGCTCAATCCCAGACCAATTCCCCCGCCAACTCCTCGCTCCGACGAGGAGATTTTCATCTCTGTTTTTCGTTGATTCCCTCCGAATTATTACACCTCCCTCAGCCACCGTCACCTTCGTCTAATCGAACCATCAGCTTCGCCAAACCACCAGCATCCTCGCGCACCCATCTCCTTCCTCCAGAACCCCCTCGCGCCCCGACTCCACTCCTCCGTCCCCACGGCGGAGGACTCGCCTGAGCCATCATCTTCTCCACCTCCGCCGGCTCCCATTTCACTTCACGCACTTCCCAAATCACGTCCGCACGCTTCGGCTATC
Source organism: Ottelia alismoides (assembly GCA_037367405.1). NCBI lineage: Eukaryota > Viridiplantae > Streptophyta > Magnoliopsida > Alismatales > Hydrocharitaceae > Ottelia > Ottelia alismoides. The sequence goes on from JAZKJV010000996.1 coordinate 1,839,133, forward strand.
ACTGACCCCTGCAGGTATCTTCAATAGCCGAAGCTCTCATCGGAGCACCTTCGAGCTCCTTCCTTCCGGCGAAAGCTTCATCGAGCGGCCCTTCTGATCAACCATGGAGCATCGTCGTGCGTCCAAGACTTTCGCCGGAGCTCCAGCAAGCTCCCTTGATCATCAGACAAGCAACGGGAGCCCGGCGGAGCCAAGGGCGGGTCGTCGGAGTCCCGCCTCCTCCGACGACCCGCGGAGGAAGATGAATGCACAGTTGTCGTCCGATCGCCAGGATCGGGCGGTTAGGATGATGCCACATGGCGACACCAGACGCCACCCGAGCCTTCACTCTGAACCTATAGGCTCGGGTGGTCCGAGCCTCACGCCGAATCTCTCCAGAAAAGTCCACGTGGCCCCAAGCTGAGGCCTGCTCCCGAGCCTGGGCCCTCACGTGCACCGCACGTGAGGCCTGGGTAATTTGCACGAAGGACCCCAGAATAATTGGTATTTGCATTTTGGTCCCCAGGCACGTGCCTCACGTGCGTGCCTAGGTAAATTACAGGGAAGTCCTCGAAGGTTTTCAAAATTGCAAAAAGGTCCCTACGCGCAAATGGTGAAATTGCAACTGGGCCCAGGCGGTTTTCCATAATTGCATTTAGATTGCATTTTTATTACATTTATGCCCTTGCACTGTTTTTAGCATAACTTGAGCATCGTAGGTCCAAATTGCATGATTTTAGTGTCGTTTTGATCCTTGTTTTGTCCTCTACATTTTAGCATGCTTACTTGTTTCATTTAACACTGTTTTTATTTAAGTGAATTTTTATGTGACAAATGGACCCTGCGCTTCTTGTCTTGCTTTGATCTGATGATCGATTTTTATTGATGTGTTCAAATTGACTCTAATTTCATTCTATATTGTGTTGCTCACATTTTAGGGTATAATTGTAGTCTTTAATCTGTAAATAATTTTCCTTATATATTTGATCATGCATCGCTTTATAATTGCATAAAAACCCATTAAAAAATTGCATGCTTCATGGCATGGCTTTGTAAATAGCATAGTGCGTCATGAGGATCTGAAATTGGAATTAATTGACATTGTGCCTTCATGAATCAAAATTCAATACACACATTAGGCAGTCGTGTCCCTGTATTCGACCTTGGTAGACTTGCCAAGTATAAATAGTCCACGACATTCAAAGATCGTGGTTTTTGCTGAACCAAATTCGTCTCCTATACTATAGCATAATTCCACATTATTGTAGAGGCGAAATTTAGCGTTCATCACATGGCTATCATAATAATCATATAGTTTTTGATTCAATGGTTGAATCCTAGAGGTCGGTGCTTGGATGATATCTAAAGAGTTGGATTGAAACTCATAAAGCACTATCAAATGATTATTAAGAGATGATCTCTGGTCAGAGAAGGAAATGACAATCATTCTCCAAAGGTTGATATCTGACCGACATCTTGACGCATGTCCTCTACATAGGAATAGAGATTCGGATGTGTCAGATAAGTTAGGTCAAAGAGTTGACTTAATGAGTTTGAGATAATCAAGACATATGTCGTATGCTGTCATGATATAGGCACACATCTTCTGACCAGAGACATATGTAATACTACATGCCTAAGTATGTACATTAGACATACCATTAGGTCGATGACCTAATCAAGGTTTATACATCGACGAGCTGATGTGCATATGAGGGCATATGAGTAATACGATCTCTCAAAGGGATCATATAGGTTCACTGTTGAACCAGAAGACAAGAGCTCACTCATGAGGTATTGGGACCAATCAAATTCCATGCATGGTCATCTTTTCTTTGAAAGTATGATAAGAATTTGTAGGTATGGTATATGATTTTGAAAATCATATGATTGATACCAACTCTTAATGACCAGATGAGAAACTAATGATAAAAATCTAGAGAAGACAATCTAAATAAGATCTAAAACTTTGGGTTTATTCTAAGTTTTTCAGTATGCAGGATGTACGGATATTGGAAATACTCAAGGGTGATGTGATCGTAAACGATGGTATAACCATGACACTTCCTTTCCGAGGGAGTGATAAAATAGGTTTGGATTCTAGTAACTCCTCTCAATAGAGAAGTAATCTAATCTCAGTCCAAATATTGGACAAAGATCTGAATGTGATTCAGATGCAATAAGAAGATTAGATTTATGGCTTTGATTCAATCAAACATCTTTAAGAAGTCCCCGAGATCTCAGTATCCAAGTCACTATACATGGCATGCACAATCGTTGTGCTTATCTCCAAGTATCCGTGGAGAAAGCACATTATTCTTGAAAGAGTTCAAGAATAATTCCATTGTTGATAATGTATCCAAGCATTGGAAATTTGATGATTAAACATGGATTAATTACAAATGAATAATGTGAATATGATCCGCATTATTTGGATACGAGAGAATAGTTATATGAGATAATTAAATACGATTTAATTATCAAGGATGTGGTTAATATAGATATTGCTATCCATAATAAGCATAAATGTTAAAAGTATGATTTATAATATGATGGAGATATTTAATTGTAAATAATATTAACAAATTAAATGTTAATGTGAATTAGATTCACTTGAATAGTATTTTAATTGTTTTTTATTTATTTTAATGTTATTTATTATTAGTTATTTTTTAGGGATATATTTATAGGTATATCCATCTATGTTTTAGAGTATTGTATTTTTATTTTGTATTTTCTATTTTATTATTTTATTTTATTATTTTTATATATTTATAACTTATTTTTACGTATAGAGAAATATTTTTTTATATATTTTTATGATACAATTTATACACTTAAATAAATAGATTCACTTATTATATAAGTATAGTTATTGTATATTTATCTCTATATTTTAGCTATATTATTTATTTTAAAGTATTTTCTTTGGTTTTATTTATGTTTTTATTGATATTTACAATAAGAATATAGAAGAATGAAGAATAAAAGAATGCAATTCCTTTTTATTTATATACCCTCATAAGTATAGGTATTTTGCCTATATATTTTGTATATTTATTTTATTTAATATCTTATTTGTGGTTTTATTTTGTATTTAATATGTGAACAATTTATAAATAATATTTACAAATTTAAAAAAAATAAAATTATAAAAATAATAGAGAATGAATAAAATAAATATTTTATTCGGGTATATTATACAATTGGGGTCGAAAATCTAACCTTCACAACTTAACTCCAAAAAATATGAAACTATTTCATTAAATATCTTATTAAAAGTTATATACAATTAAAGGTGATTTTGATACATTTTGAGTTTTTATTTGGAAGATATGTGTCTGTGAAGTTGAGATTTTGGGATCTTATTTAGAGTATAAAAAGTACATTGTGTATTACTATTATACAAACTCAATTTTGTATTTTTTTCTACATTTATTATCTACAATTTTCATGTTCAAAATTTCTTTATCTGAGATATACAAAGTAAAAAAAATGGATCCCAAATAAATGAATAAATAATGAATTAATAAATGGGGGTTTAAATGGATTTATTGGTTGTTATCTCTCCCTACTTTATTTCTTGTTGACCAACTCAATTCTTGACTTGGTCTTGGGGACTAGGGTCATAAAATACTTTTGGTATTTTATTCTTTTTCTTTTCTTTATTCTATAATTTTAGCACTAAAAATAGTATTGTTCACACAATAAATGTAATAAATAATTATTGTCATTTTATACAAATTAATGTTATTTACATGCATTAGCTGGGTATTTAAGGCCAAAATGATAGAATAAAGGTGATAAAATGGAGATTCATCAATGCCTTATGGGAGTATTTTGAATGTGCAATAATAAACTCACACAAAAACAAATGCAAACTAATGCCTTTATTTCACCAACTGTACACGTAAAGGTCGTAAGCGTTCGATCGAATTATCTTGTCCATTTTAATTGGTGATAGTACAATGGTATAGTCCATTACTTACAGTAAGTCTCCTTACACCCAGAGGTACTCCTGATAGCTCTCAAGTAGAAGGGTGATATTCTCGGGCTACCGAGTTCAATTTAACACCCTTAAAGACATTAACATACTTACACAACCAAAATGTAGACTAGGGTCGGAGGAAAGCACTTGCAACTTCCAAATCCATGAACGTCGCAAATGGAAGCTTAAGGTAAAAGTCCAGAGATTTGGGCTCTATCCTTAGGTATACGTCATCACCCACTCTTAGGAGGTATGTACCTGGGAATAATGAGGGGATTACTCTCCCATGGTATAAATGTTAATTTTACCCCAATTTATTTTGATCGGTGTACTTCAACAGTCTCAATTTTATGAGCTGCGCTATCACCGGATATTATTGTAAGCACACAAGACAATCACATATTGTTCAGTCCCATTTCATTTTGATCTTAATTATAAAACAATATTAATGAATAGAGAAAACTCCAAATGCAAAGCAAAAATCAATGAAGCATGCTCATGTTGAGAATACTTGCAGTGATTCCAGGCACTCTCCATGTATTATGCTTGACTATATTTAAATATTATACCATATGTATGCAAGCTGATAAAACCACACCTAAACATACATTCTATTAGCGATAAAGAAATAGATTTATTGTTTAAACTAAATAGAATAGCTTAAGTGCATAATTAAGTGAATCGTTAAGATGTCTAGCCTAGAATTATGGTGGCACAAGCAAAATTGACCTAAAATAAGCTCTAAGAATTGTGTACATGTCCTTAACTGTGATCACTCAAGTCTATCTCCCACCCTTTGGTCAAGGGTTAAACAGGTCTCGACATACCACAACAAATTAAGTTAGAGTCTCTTATTTACAATCACGGGCTCTTAAAAAAGAGCCGCTATAAATTAGAATGATTATAATTATTTACAATAAATACTAATCACACACATAATTTAAGTCAACTAATGAGCAAGTTATCGCTTGGATGCCTCGAGCTCATGTGACGTAACCTCCTCTTAGTTAAAGCTCCAAGCTCTAGCCTCTACATCACTCCGAGCTTCCTTAGCTTCGCAGGCCCTATCACAACAATAATATGAATAGATAATCAAAGAGATATCAAGCTACTAAACAAAAATAACATAAAATAACAACAAGTCAATGAAATAATACAAAGTCAAGACAACACAAAGTTGACCTGAATAACACTAAAAAGCCTTAAACGCAATATCTAAACCTAATTAAATAAGTTAATGATGTTATGCAAGTGCTAATAGGCTATTCCAATCATCATTCATTATAATACAGTTGTTCGACAAGTCAACAGAACCTAGATGAATAAATCTTAGTGAAGAGACCGAGGCTTAATTTATCATGGATAAGTCCAGCGACAAATACAGAGACATGATATATTAGTGTATTTAAGTCAGGTCCAAATACCTAGGTTAAGTTCTTTAGAGTACATCTTGGTCAAGTATCAAACTAATATAAAATGCATGGTCTTTTTATGGAGTTTTAATGCAAGTCATATTAAGAGCATACTATATAATGCAGAAAAACTATTTAAAATGCAACATAGCTCACTAAATACTAAATAATAAACATCACAACTTAAGCCCCTGAATTAATTCCCATATATGAATATTAATTTATGTAAGAAATTGACTTAAGTCAGTAATCATTTTTATGCTCTAAACCTGAGCTATCATTTTACATGCTTGATTAAGTAAACAATTCATTCAATGCATAAATGCATAATCATTAGGATTTGATCAAGGAAATATGATTTTACATTCTATGGATTAATCACAACAATAAGATATCAATTAAATGAGCATGTAATTATTCAATTAGAGGTATTAATCAAGCTAAAATGAATTTATGGTAATTAAATCAATCAATTATAAATGGAGTTTCTCCCTGAAGTTAAGTTCAACATATAGATCACATCAGATAGTAGATAACACCATTGTGTAGATCATTTAACAAGCTTTTAATCGAAATCAATTTCATTAAAAATATATTCCATATGTAAAAGATATTTAAGTTTCAATCCAGAGACTTACATGCGATAATACATTAAATTTAAATACTAAAAATATCACAATTCAATCTAAAATAGATCAACATGTAATAAAACAAAGCCACAAAGTTTTATGTGCAAAGTTCTAGATGTGTGGGGACACATTTGTAACTAATGAAACTCGGTGGGGTCTGGTTGTAAATATCCCAAGCAGGCACGTGATTGGCATGTTCCTAGAGTAAATTGCACTTTGAAGAAGTCGGTAGGGCTTCGGCTACAAAACTCCAGGAAGCATGCGCGGAGCACATGCGGGAGGAAGCATGGAGCTCGGTTCGGTCGAGGCAGGTGTCTCAGGCCATGTGGGTGGCTCGAGTGCTTCGAGATGGGGCTCGGTTCCATCGAGGTTTCTAGCTCATGGTGTTGCCTTGAAACTCTCTAGGGTCGTAGGATCGGATCAACATCGATTAGGTTTGATCCAATGATATCTGTAGCATGGATCTTGATCCTCCTCTATGATGCAATGGAGATATCTGGGCTCCAGCGAGGCTGCTCGTGCTTCTCCAAGCTCTTCTGACTAGGCTGAAGGTCGAGGAAGCTTCCCAGGAGCATGGTGAAAAAGCTGAAAATACCTTCTTCAATTATGTGGAATTAAAGCTCGACGTACGTTGTAGGCGAGCAATTTAGATTAATCAGAAACTGCTAAATTAAACTTTCAATTTAATATGAAGCGGTCAATTTTATTTTACTTGGACAAGACTAAGGTTGAACTCAGGGAGGTCATTATCTCCTTAGGATAATTTTTAGTTAATGAAGATATTATGTTTTCGAGGGATTTTTTTGAAAATTTTTCATTCAGATATAAATGATTGCAAATTCAAAGTGTCAATTTTAAGGTCAAACCAACCAAAAGTAGAAAATCCAAATTAATATGCAAATTAACTCAAAAATGCATAAAGCCAATTTTCCTTAATTATTTTATGAAATGATGAATCCATAACATTTTTTTATATTTTTAGGACACAAAATGCACATGAAAATGGACAATGTTATGGGTTTTTTGCAATCTTTCATGCAAATGATATGAAAAAATTATGAAAATTTATCAAAAAGTTAATTATGGTGAAATTAACCTACTTTGAATTTTAGGATTTTTATGAACAAAATGAAATTATGGTGAATTAAATATGTAGACTGTGTGATTTTGAGTAATTCAATTTTAATAAATAACAAACTTAATTGTTTTCTATTAAAATTACCTTAGATGCTAACCAAGATGTATCCAAGGAAAATTATAACTCCTAAAAATGTTGGGTTTATAGGCTACTAAAAAATAATTACCAACATTACTACACAATTTACTTGACTCTAAATATGAGTTACAATATAATGAAAGAACTTATTCACTATAAAATGCAGGAAAGGACTTCGATTCGAGTGCATGAAATAAAAATGTTTGGTTACCTCTTGAAACTGGAAACTCAAGGGGCTGAGATGGACGTAGACGTGTAGTGTAACTTCATTCTATTGTCTCTGCCTAAGGCTTTCACCAACTTTTTGGTATCATACCACATGAATAAGTTGAGGTTAACAAACACTGAACTCGTGACCTTGTTAAAGTCTGCAAAAGACGTAATGAAGAAGGAGAATCATATTGACAGTGCAATGGTTGCACGAGTTAAAGGGAAGCGTGGTCGGAAGCATGTGGCTTAAAAGGGTCCTACCCAGAGAAAAAAGAAGAGTCAATCTATTAGCTCATCTTCTCATGCTTCTACACTGATAGCACCGAAGAAGACCAATGTATGTCATCACTATAAGAAGTTAGGGTACTGGAATCATAACTTCCCAGAATACCTAAAAACCGTCGAGAAAGGTAAAGCCCCAACAGATATAAAGTTTACTTTCATCATTGAAATCAATTTTCTCATAGGATGAGAAGGTAGTTGGATAATCGATTCTGGTGCTTTTGTTCATGTTTGCAATTTATTGCATTTATTTCAGGAAACTAGGAATATTGTTGAAGGAGAGATAGTCATCCAAATGGGATCTGATACAACTGTTGTAGCAGTCACTGTTGAGGCTTGCAGACTATCATTATATAGTGGGAGAGTCCAAGTTTTTGAAGAATGTCTTTATGTTCCAGATGTTAGAAGGAACTTAATATATATATATATATATATATCTAAGTTAGTCGGAAATGGATATTCGTTCTTATTCAGTAATAAACTTGTCATAAGTCATAATGATAAATATATTACAGATGGTATTCTACCTTCTAGTGGACTCTACGAATTATACATTGATGAATGTTTCATGAATGTAACACCCACTGATAAAAACCCTAAAGATCAGAGAGGATTGAAATCATTTTAACATGATTTGGCATCAAAGGCTTGGTCATTTTATTTGTTGATAGGATCAATAGATTGATAAAGGTTGAACACTTAAATTTTCTAAGGTTCAAACTTTACCTACCTTTGAACATTGCAATCGAGGTAAAATGACCAGAGCTCCCTTTCATGAAAGGATTACATGATGCAAAGGTATTTTTTACGTAATACATATCGATGTATGTGGTCCCTTCAATGTCGCAACAAAATGGATGTCGATATTATATAACATTTATTGGTATTCATTCGTGATATAGGTCTTTCTTCCCATTACGTCATAAATAAAAAACCTTTGAAAAGTTCAAAGAATTCATGGATTTGATTGAGAACCAAACCTATAAGAAGATTAAACAAATTTGATCTAATCGAGGAAGTGAGTACTTCTCAGATGAATTTAAGGAATACCTCAAAAAGAGCGGAATTGTATCCAATATCAATCCTCTTGAAACTCTCCAATTAAATGGTGTTGCTGGAAGATGCAACAAGACCGTCATGGACATGGTCCATTCAATGATGAGCAGAGCACATTTACCTCTTAGTTTCAGGGGATATGCAGTAGACAGTACAATATATATCCTTAACAATATTTCTAGCAAATTTGCATCCAAAACCCCTCATGGTCTTTGATTTGGAACCAATCCTACTGTCACTTGAGGATTTGGGGTTGCTTGGTCCACACAAAGAACGGGGATTGCTTGGTCCACGCAAAGAAGGTGGATGCAACTAAACTAGAATCTCGCACTTGAGAGTGCTACTTCCTTGGGTATGTAAAGGACGGTATTGGATACCAACTTTACGACCTAAGACTCGAGGATTTTATATCTAGAGATGTAAAATTTTTGGAATATGACTTCCTTAAAAGTCAAGAAAAAAATGAAGTAAAGGAACTCATTGAATCCCATGTGGATATTGAGCTCCCTGAACCAGAAACTGAATATGTGAATAAAGATGAAACACTTGTACCTCTTTGAAGGAGTTTGAGGGTGGTTGCACAACCTGAAAGGTACGGATCCCACGTGTCAGGTGAAACTGACAGTGATCCAACTTCATTTGATGAAGCACTCATGGATCATGACATGGATAGATGGATGCTAGCAATAAAGTCTGAAATAGACTCCACGTCTAAGAATGTTGTATGGACCCTAGAGGATCCACCTAGAGGGAGTAAAACCCATTGAGTATGAATGGACCTTCAAGAAAAAAGAAGGGGCTCGATGGGAAAGTAGAGACCTTCAAGGCACGGATTGTCATCAAGGGCTAAACACAAAGAGAAGGCATCGATGACGATGAGACATTCTATCATGTGGCTATGCTTAAATCCATTAGGGCACCGCTAGCTATAGCTGCATATCATGACTACGATATTCGACAAATGGATGTCAAGACAACATCCCTTAATGGATACCTCGAGGAGGATATCTATATGGAACAGTCATAGAGCTTTGTGACTGGGGAAGGTAAAGTATGCAAGTGGAAGAAATCCATCAATGGGCTCAAACAAGATTCTCGTAGCTGGAACATCATATTCGACAAAACCATAGAGTTATGATTTTGTTCAGAATTCTGATGAACCAAGTGTGTCTACGAAGCTTTGTGGGAGTGCCCTTATATTCATCGTGCTTTACGTAGATGACATCCTTATCATTGGGAATGATACATGATGATGACTAGTATTAAGATTTGATTGTACCATACCTTCGAGATGAAAGATCTTGAAGAAGTCTCTTATATCTTAGGTCGGAAGCTGTTCATAAATAGAGAAAAGAGAATTTTGAGATTGTTACAACACGAATACATTAAGAAGATCTTAGAACATTTCGATATGGAGAATTCCAATGAAGGCTTCCTTTTCTTAAAACATGGTATCCACCTATCTAGAGGAATGACTCCTAAAAGTGTTAAGAATAAGAAAACCATGACTGAATGCCCTTACGCATTAGTTGTTGGAAACCTAGTGTATGCCATGATGTTCACAAGACCAAATATCTACCATGTAGTGGGGTGGTAATCGTTACCAATCCTGCTATGGAGAAAAAAATTGGGATATAGTGGAGAACATATTTATGTATCTAAGACATATGCAAGTTACATCTTGATCTATGGTGATAATGATCTCCAAGTCTTAGAATACATAGATTCCAATTTCTGATCTGATGTAGTTGACCACAAGTCAACTTCAGAGTTTACGTTCTTATTGAACGGTGGTGTTGTGAGCTGGAGAAGCAAGATACGCTACAATTGATTCAACAACAGAAGTCAAATACATTTTCGCATCAGATGCTGCAAAGGAGGTGGTATGGTTATGTAAGTTCATCCTAAAAATTGGCATAATTTCCTCTGATACTTCCATCTCGCTGCTCTAAGATAACACAAAATCATAGCTCATGTGAAGGAACCCAAGTGGCATTAAAAGAGAAAACACGTGGAAAGGAAATACCACGTCATTTGGGAGATTCAAAAGTGTGGTGACATCATCATTGCCAAGGTGGACTCTATCGATAACATTATTGATCCTCTTACCAAACCATAACCCTAAAAGTTTTTCGATCGACATGCAACGAGCATAGGTTTAAAGATTTTACCTGAATGTTTTTGAGGGCTAGTGGGAGATTTTTAGACATGTGAGCCTGGTGCGAACCATTTCTACAATAAAATGTTATTGTAATCTTCGATATATCAATAAAGGTTACTGGTTTATTGCATTCCCAATTTGAGATCAAATGAATGAATACACTTAAGGTCCCTTAGTACAATTAGGGCTATCTTCCATGGCTATCTCTATAATCATATAGTTGTTGATTCAATGGTTAAATCATAGAGGCTGATAATTGGATGATATCTAAAGAGTTGGATTGAGACTCATCAAGCACTAACGAATGATTATTAAGAGATGATCTTCGGTCAGAGAAGGAGATGGCAATCCTTCCCTAAAGGATGATATCTGACCGACATCTTGACGCATGCCCTTTGCATAGGAATAGAGATTCGGATGTGTCATATAAGTTAGGTCAAAGAGCTGACTTAATGAGGTTGAGATAATCAAGACATATGTCGTATGCTATCTTGATATAGGCACACATCTTCTTATCAGAGATAGATGTAATACTACATGTGCCTAAGTTTGTACATTAAACATACCGTTAGGTCGATGACCTAATCAAGGTCTATACACCGACGAGCTGGTGTGCATATGAGGGTATGTGAGTAATACGATCTCTCAAAGGGATCATACAGGTTCACTGTTGAACCAGAAGACGTGAGTTCACTCATGAGGTATTGGGACCAATCAAATTCCATGCATGGTCATCTTTTCTTTGAAAGCATGATAAGAACTTGTAGGTATGATATATGCTTTTGAAAATCATATGATTGATACCAACTCCCACTGATCAAATGAGAAACTTAATGATAAAAACCTAGAGAAGACAATCTAAATAAGATCTAAAACTTCGGGTTTATTCTAAGTTTTTCAGTATGCAGGATGTACGGATATTGGGAATACTCAAGGGTGATGTGATCATAAACAATGGTATAACCATGACATTTCCATTCCAAGGGAGTGATAAAATAGGTTTGGATTCTAGTAACTCCTCTCAGTAGAGAAGTAATCTAATCTCAATCCATATATTGCACAATGATCTGAATGTGATTCAGATGTAATAAGAGGATTATATTTACGGCTTTGATTCAATCAAACATATTTAAGAAGTCCCAGAGATCTCGGTATCCAAGTCACTGTACATGGCATGTACAATCATTGTCCTTATCTCTAAGTATCCATGGAGAAAGCACATTATTCTTGAAAGAGTTCAAGAATAATTCCATTGTTGATAATGTATCCAAACATTGGAAATTTGATGATTAAACATGAATTAATTATAATGAATAATGTGAATATGATCCGCATCATTTGGACATGAGAAAATAATCATATGAGATAATTAAATATGATTTAATTATCAAGGATATGGTTAATATAGATATTACTATCCATAATAAGCGTAAATGTTAAAGGTATGATTTATAATACGATGGAGATATTTTATTGTAATTAATATTTATAAATTAAAGGTTAATGTGAATTGAATTCAATTATAAATGCAATTTACATTTTATATTGGACGTATGAATATGATTCATAATTGTTGATGGCATGATTGAAATTATCACAAAATAATTTAGAAGAGGAGGGTGAAGCTACTCCATGGAGTGGCTTACATTAGTTATTCCATGGAAAATTTCACTATTTTTTTATTTTTGGAAAAAATCAAGTGTATTTTTCATCACTATATCCATTTAATATGTCACTCCAGTTTCATCAAAAATATATACTCATATGCCCTCCATCCAGAACATGTAATTTTAACGGACTTATAATTTTTGTAGACCTGTTCTGGATGGAGGACATCAGAGTTTTGGTTTCTGATGAAATTGGAATGACATATTAGATGGATACAGTGATGAAAATACAATGTGGTATTTTCCAAAAAAATAAAAAATGGTGAAAATATTCATGGAGTAGCGAGGTTAGCTACTCCATGGAGTAGCTTCTCTTTCCTCAATTTGGAATTATTTTAGTGAATAATTTTGCAACAAAAATTATTGCACACGTGGAATATTTGGAGAGATATGAGATCTCTCATTTAAGGAAGAAGAAAGTCACCTTCCCCTTTAAGAGGGTGGACGATCATGGATTCCTACTTCATGTATGGTCGTCTACTCTATTAAGGAAAGGGGGCTTGTTCTCTTTTCTTTATTTCCACATGAGACTGCTTTGAATTAAATTGAATGTATTGTAAATTATTTAACACAAATTTAATTTATTTTAAATTGATTATTTGTTGTTGCAAATTTATGCAACAAAATCAAAGCCATTGATTGAAATAACAAAATAATCTAGACCTTTGATTATAGTGCACGTGGATTGAGATCCATGGACATAAATTTAGTATAAAAATACATGTAGCCCTCATCTTTTCTACTTACATCACATTTGAAGAGCAACAACTCTCTCTCTCTCTCTCCATATTATCACACACGTCCTCCCTCTCTTTCTCAACATTGTGGTCATCCACATTGTTGACCTAGAGAAACTAGCAGTCTTCGCGACGTTGTTGTGCTGTCGGATCGACTGCTCGTGCCATCTTCGATGCTTCTTTCTCGTGAAGAAGGCGTCTTAATTTGTAAAATGAAATCCGGAGACTCCTCGCTCAGATCATCAACTTGGATTACGGGAAGCACACATCTCATCCATGCATCCACAAGTGCGACCTTTGTCGGATCAGTCTTGAGATAGGAGGTCAATTACTTTAGAAACAAGGGATGCAAACACGCTTAGAGTGGTATTCCTATAATTCGTTTGTGATCTTGATGAAACGATTTGAGAAGTGTTCTTGAATCATGTGGTTCCATCTATTTAAATTTTTTAATTTCCATCACTTTAAGCAACTAGTATGACTAGTTGCCTCATGTTGTATGTGATGCGAGCTACACGCTTTCGTGATGCGCTAAGACCCAAACCATATCCTTCAAAGGAGAGATGAGGAGAATGACGTGCCTTGCAGGGTCCAGGGGAACGCCTCATGGAGTTAATGCCCATCTTCTTCTCACTAGATAAATGAATATAGGAAGCGGTCTCTTTCTTGGAATGGAGCAGTGTGGTGATGGCTTTCTCTCTAGGTCTAAGTCCTAGAGGTGGTCTGTAGAAGGATTCGGTTGGTTGTGGTAGTGTAGGCACAAGAATCGGGTCACCGAAATGATCAAGATAATCTACAAAGTTCGTTTCCATTTCAGGAGAAGCTTATGTTTGTGAGTCCTCTATATACATTATCTTGGTGGTTGTGGGGGTAAGTAGCATGTCATGTTAGTGTGTGTAGAGTCTCGAAACCAATAATCGGCTCGACGACTGGTATATTATGTGTATTAGAGAGATAGGACTCATTTGACTCATGATTATTACATATGTCTTATGTGGGCCGCCATGGGTTGATGTGTGTCCTTAGAGGTCAGGTGAAGTCACTGTTTACCCAATGCTGCAAAATCGATCATTCGAGTCTCACAATCGATCACTGCCTTAGAGGATACTAAGAATGACTTCCCTATGATGATGGGAGACTGAGTAAACTCTCTTCGACGCTCAATGTCAACAATCGTAAAGTCCACTCTGAGTGGAGCACCATGGAGTGTAGTGATAATTGAAATAATCCCTCTCGATCATTTTATGGATCGGTCAACCAGTTAAACGATCACTCTCGATTCCCTGAGTGGTCCGAGTTTGAGTTTGTCAAATAAGAAGGTTTGGAGGATATTTACTGATGAGTCATCATCGATTACAAGCAATAAAACGATCTAAGTAGAAGCTTTATGAGTTGTTAGTAGAAGTCCTAATCATGGACTAATCTCTCCGAATCTTTATCCATATGCAAAGGACCTACATCACGAGATAAGTAGGAAATCAGTCTTTAAAGAAATCATCTCTTTCTCACACGAGGGATTATTTTGAATGTCACTTGATGATGTTGATTTTGTCCTTGATGTAACTCTTTGGATCTATAACTCGACAGTAGTCTCTATGATTTAATTCTTTAGATCGACAACTGTAGAATATCAAGATGGTCATGGTACATAACTCTGATAGTACTAAATGACCTTTACTAAGTTCAAACACATAAATTCAACTTGGAAGATGAAATAAAATAACTTTTATGACAATAATGGGTCTCCAAGGGCTTATAAATCCTACATCACCATCCACAAAACATTGATATAGTTCACAACACAAGTTCTTTTTTCGTGATTTCGATGATGTTGCAAGATCGATTTACAAAAATATGTACTTACTTGGTATTTAGAGCTTCTTTTCTTTTATTTAATAAGTTAATATGTAACAATACTAGTAATTGTACAATTATTTTAGATGTTGTAGTATGTATGCTTTTCACAAGTCGAATTTGTGACACTTATTTTGAAGATACGTTGAACAACAATAACAAAGACTTTTTCCACATTAAGTCAGGTCAAGATACATTGATACAAATGGAAAATTTAGAAATTTAAGATCTCAGGATTAATTTTATGATACTATTTTAATAAATATTATACATAGATAATGAAAAAAAGAAAGTTTTTTATTTTTCATTTTAAATTTAAATCGTGAAACAAAGTTATTGGTTACATTTTGGGGGAGCATAGCCATCATTTCCAAAAATACGGCTTTGAGAACAGAGAAGCCAGTAATCTAGGATGATCATGCGGACCTTCATGGGTATGATTCCATTCAAACTTTTTTAGGAATTAATTTTAATATTAACTTTTTTTAAATAGAACTTTCGTAGGAAGAATATCCCTTTGTTCGACTTCTGCCGTAGAATTTTACATGGACCATGGTATCTCCGAGGTCATTGATCTTCGGTAGAAGTAAACTTTATTTTTAAAATTTAATTTTTTTATTTCTCAGAATATTTATTATATAAACATATGGATAATATAAATTTCCAATAATACTTTTCAATGTTTATTTGATAGTTGATCCATAATTTACAACTGATTGTGCATCCAATAACCAATATACACTTGGTAATAAATATACATGTTTCTTTATATTTTATGTTTATAGAAGTTTTTCTTTTTACAAATATTTTCATAAGCAGACAAGTTATGTAAGGGAACACCTTCCGGCACTACTTCATTAACATCAAAGAAATCAATGAAGATTTTTAGTAGTTCCCAAGATAAGTTAGTGTCTATTTAAAATACTAAGTATTACTTTTTGTACAAAAAAAATTTTAGTTTGATAAATACTCATTGATTGTTTTTGTATTTAAAATTAACATTCAACTTCTCAGTGAATCTTAGTAAAACATTAAAAGGGAAAAGAGAAGAATAATGAAGATAAAATGACTTACAGAATGTCTAAGAAGAGAAAACTAAACAATGTATTTGAAGTTCATTTAGCCACCATTTTTTAACTTGTAACATATATATGTTGAATAATTTCCTATTATTTTATTTGTTCCAAGTGTCCAACTTTGTTTTTCAAAAAAAGACAACTTTGAGAGAAATCAACTCTATTCTTGCTTGCTCTTATTTTATTTCTATTTTTTGAGAACCCTTACAATATATTTTTATAAGTTTGTTGATTAAAATCATTTGTAGATAAACATTGGTTTCGATATTATATGTAGATACCATGATAGTATTGTTGTTGTTTGTAACTTAAACTTTGTTTTCAATGATTTTTTAATCAGAAAAAATATATGACTCATGATATTCTACGTATGCTATAATATCAACTGTTTGTGTGTTATTTGTAACTATCGTTAACATGTAAATAATTTTGATTTATTATCAACGGTTTTATTTATTAATCCTTAAATGCATGCATCATTTTTAAAAAAACTATAGATGATTGCATGTTATGATATGTGTAAATTGCTTAGGTTTATAATCGATGATTAATAGTAGTTGTGTAAATTGCTAATCGTGGATCTTGATTTAGTTGTTCCAAAGATGTGTTATTCTTTTATCTGTTTTGTTTGAAGTCCTAATTTGATATTTTAATGCTTTTTAGGATAAAATATGATACTGATTTTATATTTTTCATTTGATATTTTAATTAATATTTTATTCACTAATTGATTCTTTAGCGAAAGAATACTGTTATGAGTTTGTTTTATTTAGTGATGTAATTTTGATGTAACAGTGATTAAACAAAATGTCGTTCTCTATTCCTAAATGAGAATAAAATAATGAGAATTTATCTTGCTTATTTTTTTATAATTTTGTGAACAATACAAATAGAAGTATTTCTTCCAATTCGATGTGAAGTGCATGCTTATATACTAATCATATAATGAAATTTATCATTTGTTTTATTTTTAGAAAAAAGCATACTTTGTCGGTTTTTATGTGCTTTTTGATACCTTGGAATACAAAAGACCTTAAATTGATTCATTTTATCTCTCCAATAATGACATGAAGCCGGCGCACATATAAGACAAATAAGTATTTAGAGGGGTATAAATGTAATCACATACAAGCATCGCATGAATAAACAAATACTCAACTCTACACCCCATTTAATTGCACACTGTCCGAAAAGCAAAACAAAATCAAGAACCAATCAAAGCAAATTGAAGAAGCGGCTTAACCCCGCTCCCTCTTCCACTCTCGCTCCTCCTCCTCCTCCTCCCCGTCGTCCTCCTCTGCCGTCACAGCGTTGGCCCGGCCGAGATCCACCTCAATGCAAAGCAGAAGGTGAAATCGGGGATGGAGCAGCAGAGGCCCCTGCGAATCCCGGAGGAGGCCCTGGAGTGCGTGATGAACTACATCGACGACCCCCGGGACCGGGAGGCCATGTCGCTCGTGTGCCGGAAGTGGTACCAGGTGGATTCCCTCACCAGGAAGGACGTAACCGTTGCCCTATGCTACTCCGCCACCCCCCGCCGTCTCCGGAGGAGGTTCCCCCGCCTCGAGTACGTCAAGCTCAAGGGGAAGCCCCGCGCCGCCATGTTCAACCTCATCCCCGAAGACTGGGGCGGGTACGCAACCCCCTGGGTGGCTGAGATCGCCGCCTCCTTCGATTGCGTCAAACACATCCACTTTCGGAGGATGATCTTGTTGGATAGGGATATCGACACCCTCGTCCAGGCAAGGGGCCACATGCTTCTCTCTCTTAAGTTGGACAAGTGCTCCGGATTTTCCACCCACGGGTTGAAACAGATTGCTCGCTCTTGCAGGTATCTATATTTTGCTCTGTCGAGTCAACCGTTTTCTTCTTTATTTAGTTATGAAGTTCCGCGAATGACTTGGAGAGTCGTTTTATCTTTCCTGTTTTAGGATGGTTTTTGCTATTTGCTGTTTATAGCTCAGGGGTCTGAAGGGAATAGGAATACGAGTCTTTGATTTAGGTTTTCCGTCTATTGGAGAGACGCGAAAGGTTAAATTGCTGCTCCTGAGAATAAAAGGAAAAGTCTACGCACCGATTCCACTTTAATGATGTGGTTGTTGAACAGTACACCTTCCACCTAAAAAACCAGATTCAAATCCCACAGATTACTATTTCCTAGAAAAAAACGCATTACCATTTCCTAGAAAGGAAGAATGCTACATTTGCTGGGATGGTAATTCTTGACACGATCTAAAACACATTAATGACACGAGTTGACTCACGTAAGGGATACTTAAGAGACTCTCACAAATGGCATATTGACGGCAAAATGAATATATGTATGTATCCGAGATAAAAGAATCCCAATAACGTTACGCTTTTTTCCCTGCTGAATAAATTGTCTTCTCTTGAAGAGGTACTAAACTGCAAGATGGTTATCTCGTGATTTTCTTCTTTTTCTTAAAATTAATTTGGTGGATGATGACGGTAGAAGCTAGATATTATCTTTTCCAGATTTAAAAAATAATCTTCAATGGATAATTGCCACTGTACTGAAGGAATATAATGCTTGGCCTGACACTTGTGAATAGTTTCATCTACATGCTCGGAAGTTTAAAGATGCTTAACCTAAATGAGCCACGGATCACTTTCGTCTGTTTAAAAATGTTTGTGCTTATGAAGGAAAGTGACTCCGTCCACTGTCCGATAAGGTATGCTGCATTCCCCATGTCTAATAGCAAAACACAAGATAAGAGGAGAAAGATTATGATGGGAGAGGGCTCCCTCAGCGAGGTTCCGTTCGATGTTCTGTGATTCCCCTCCCGATGAAGGTTTATTTATATAGGCATGAAAGCCCTCGCATAGTCCGCCCTTATCCTCCCATGCCCGTGATTTGAGGTATCATGTGAGATCCAACCCTTGCGCAATCGCCAGTTCACGTAATAATTTACGACAGTTTTGACCAAGGGGTTATTGTGTGAGGACCGTTCAAACATCTCCCACTTGATCGAAGTGGTCAAAACTTCTATACTCTTACTATTCATGTAGTGTATGCTTGAAGATGTCCTTAGTGATGATCATATTCACGAAATCTCTCCCTGACTACTCATGTATTCTTGAGTCCCATTAAACCAATATATTTAATGTACGTGTACGCTCTTATTCCCTTGGATAGAGAATCAACAACATATCACTTGTAGGTTATAAATTCTTGTTTTGCCATTATATCTTGTATATAGTGTTATTGGATCTCAATGTGATTTTCTTTAGAACTATTAGCCTCATTGTTGATCAAGCTTATTGTAGCTTGATTACTACAATGCATTTTAATTGGTCCATTAACTAATTCAAGGTCTACATTTTCAAAAAGTGTTTAATCTAAATGACATGTGTGGTAGCCATGTCACATGCAGTAATTTTGCCTTTTCTGTATATCCTGTTGCTTGCTACACCAAAACTTCTACTCCATCAGACAAGAAAAGGTAACTCGATATAGATTTTCCATCATTACATCCCCTCATAAATCTACATCGAAGTATCTTACTACCTTAAGTGACTGAACTTGATACAATACTTTTAGATATACAATTCATTTCATATATTATAGAGTTCTCTTTATAGCTTCTTAATGTGTTAGTCCATGATTATTTTTATACATACTAAATGACTTACTTGATAAGCCAAGTTAGGTTGTGTGCACATCATTACACACATCAAACATCCTACCGCTTGCGCATATGGAACATCAACGATTTCTACCTTTTCCAAGGACATTGACTCTTATCGAGTTTCTTTCCAATCACACGTGGTGTAGGAGCTAGAGTGCTATTCTGAATCCCTTTGATATAGTGTGTAAATATTTTCTTGATTAATACTCAAGGTTCTTGAATTTGTATCTTATATTTGAATTCCGGAAACATAGGGTGATTTGCCCATGTCATTCATCTTGAATTCACTTCTTAATACATCATGTAGTATAAAATACATCCTGAAGTAGCATGATACCATCGTACAGGTTAAGCATGTATCTTCTAACACCTTCGACATCCAAGTAGGTGTTGTTCCCTATGAAGATCCTTTCTTCTCTTTTCTTCATCATTTTGATGTCCATCTCCTTTGTCTTGTCAATGTGTCCGATTGCACTAGAGTTTGTCCACCATACTTCACTATATGTTTTCATGAGTTACATTCCACGATAGCCTTAACTTCAATCTTTTTGCCTTTTGTTATCATGCACTTTAAAATTTTACAATTTTTTTATTGGGGAATTGACCTTGGAGTGATCATATTTGCTGCAATCATAGAAGGAACCTCGTGAATGTTTTTCTCCTTTTCGATTGAAGCTCACCTTGGAGAGTCTTAGTCGTTTTCTTGAGTGGACCACATTTTCTTCTTCATCTTCCTCGACCTTAAAGATCTTGACTTTTGATATTTCTTTTGAGAGATCCTTCTCAATTTGCCAGCTGTACATGTAGGTCCGTATGACCTTTTATGTTTCTATTCATCCTTGAAAATGTAGCGACCATGTTGATAGATGGTGGAAGGTTTCCTAGGATGGTTGCTATTTGCATCTTCTTTGGAATGCACATTCAGTAGTAGTTAAGTCTTTGGCCAACACAATCATCTTATTTACTTGATGTAGAACGTTTTTAGATTCTTTCATTCCACAGAGTTGTACTTGTGCAGAAGAAGCTGTGCGCTTACCTCCTATTTGTAGTGATATTTGTCCTTAACCACAATTCAGAGTTTATATGCGATTTACATCGAAGACCCTTGTCAAATTCAGCTCTATGTGGGTCAGCATAAAACTCTTATCTCTTTTATCAATTTCTCCCATTATTCAGACGATATGATTTCCTCTACAGTTAAATTTTTAGATAAGTAGGCTCGGGTTTAGCTGTGCGTAGGGATGGCTATTGAGTCACGACTCGATGAGCCAGGCTCGGGCTTGGCTCGATAAGGGCTCGTGAGCCCGGCTCATTAAGCTATTGAGCCGAGCCCGAGCTAGAATTTTGGGCTCGATAGCTTAACGAGCCGAGTTCGAGCCAAGCCTCGCTCAGCTCGATAACTCAATAAGGGGCTCGATAAGGAACATATATGCATATATTATTTATATATTTATATATAATACAAACAAAATAAAAGTATCCGTTTGCAATTTTCCCTCTACTAACTTTGACCCTCCCATAAGTCATGACCCAATTCTCAAATTAGTCCCATTCTCGCCTACACATTTGCCCCCCGCTCATGCATTAGAAAATTAGTATTTTTTTTAAGCAAATATAATATTACATAATATATTATAATTAAGATTTTATATACAACTTAGTTAGTGGCCTACTGGTAAGGAACACAGTCTTTGATAGAGCAGGTCTCGAGGTCGAACCCACACAAAACACTTTTCCACCAAAAAGTACCCATTTTCTTTAACGAGCTCGACTTGGGCTCGAGCCCATACCGGGCTCGATAAGGAGCTCGATCTCGATAAGGGGCTTGACTCGAGTCTTATCGAGCCCGAGCTAGCTCGATAAGGGCTCGAGCTCATCGAGCCCAAGCCCGAGCCCGAACCTAGTTGGGCTTATCGAGCCCGAGCCCGAGCCAAGGGCTGGCTCGGCTCGTTGGGCTCGATAGACAGCCCTAGCTGTGCGCTTACTTCCTATTTGTAATTTTTATGGGCTATTTACATGTTCAACCCTCATATTTTTTAATTCTTGTATTTTTGAAACGGTGACATGCTTTAATTCATCTCCTCTCTCTCTTTAGAATTGAACCTATCTTGGGCACGAAATAATGCTTTAAACAAAAAAGGGCATGAACAGTCCGTATCGAGCTTTAAAGATACTATTGAGCCCTCAGAAATTAGATCAAAAAACTAAAAACCCAATCTGCGTATCCGGGCCTTGGTTTGGATGTTTGCTTATTTTTCACACCACTGCCACCATTGATCATTGCTTGGAGAGGGAGACGGTCTATTGTTGTTACCAGTGGGTTGCCATCTTATTCACGATATAAATGTCTAGAGATTGCGCCCATCATGCACTAGGGGGCATCGTGCACCTGCGAAGGCGCTCATGGGCGCTCACATGCTTTACTGCGTCGCCATCGGTGAGGGATACCTCCGCCATTGCTTGGGGTTTCTACTGTGCCGCTCCAACGCCTAGAGTTTCACATGCTGGAGCATGAGGAAGAAGCCAAAGAGGGGGTCTTCACACATAGGGAAACGTTGCCATCAACATCATCTTCAATCGCACCATCATGGCTTCTGTGCTCATGGAGATAGTACATGAAGAAGTGCATGCCTCGAGGTTGATTGCACCAAAAACTCTCATGCAGGAGATCGTGCGTCAGGAGAATCGCCAATCCCTGGATTTGTTCAGATAATACGATTGGGAAGGCCTTGCGCGAGAAGGCCATGGCCATATTTTCTTTTTCATCTCTTCAACCTCAAAGATCTTAACTTTCGATATTTGCTTCGAGAGATCCTACTCAATTTGGCAACTGTGTAAGTAGGTCCTAAGACTTTTGATGTTGCTATTCATCCTTAAAGATGCGGCGACCATGCTGATCGAAGGTTTCCTAGGATAGTTGCTATTTGCATCCTATTCAGAATGCATATTCCGGTTGTTGTCATTGGCCAACACAATCGTCTTATTTACGTGCTTTACAATGCTTTCATATTCCTTCATTTCACGCAAGTTGTTCTCTTTTTTGATCTTTGCTTAGAGAGGGAGAAGGTCTAGTGTTGCTGCCAATGGGCTACCATCTTCTTCGCTATATAAATGTCAAGAGATTACATCCATCATGCGCCTAGGGGCATCATGTACCTGCGAAGGCACTCTTGGGCGCTCAAGGGACTTATTACGTTGTCATTGGTGAGGGATACCTCAGCCATTGCTTGGGGCTTCTGCTGTGCTGCTCCAACGACTAGGGTTTCGCATGCTGGAGCATGAGGAAGAAGTCGAAGAGGGGGTCTTCACGCATAGGCAAGTGTTTCTGTTAACGCATACAATAATAGTAGTGTCTGTACTTTTCTCTATTTTGTTTCTTCATAGTATGCTTTATGTAATTTACCCATAGGCTACTCTCCTATATAAGAGAGCCTAGGGTTCATGGAATAAACAAGGTTATTCATTTTTCCCAACATGGTATCAGAGCGACGGTCCTAGACCGGAGTTCTCGAAACCCTAACCCTAACCCACCCCACCCGCCGGCCTCTCCTTCTCCTTCCCTCTCGATTGGCGCCGCCTCTACGCCGCCGCACGCGCGGCTGTGCTGCTGCTCGCGCGCCTCCTCCTGCGCGTGTGCTGCTCCTGCGCCGCCTCTCCTGCGCCAGTGCGTGCGCCTGCACCCTCCAGCGCCTGTGCACCTGCAGCGCACATAGCGCCTCCAGTGCCTGCGCGCACGTAGCGCCTGCGCATCCCAGCGCCTGCGCACCCTCCAGCGTCTGCGCATCCTCCAGTGCCTGCGCGCACATAGCGCCTGTGCGCATAGCGCTAGCGCCTGTGCGCGTTCTCCGGTGCGTAACCCTGTGCGCAGCCTCGTGCGCTTGACCATCTGTGCGTGACTGTTGCGTGCGTGATCCAGTGCACGCATCTTCTGAGTGATCCAGTGCGTGACTCTTGTGCGCGTGAAGACCGTAGCACGCACATCTTCATAGGGATAGTTGCTTGAGGTCTACACATGCAACTAATCCCGCCTATGTCAGTGTAGACGAAGTTCATCGTCTGTCAATCGCTCCAGTCTTCCATCTCCAGTATGTCAGAAAGCAAGGCTGATATGCCATCTATTGGCGCATTTCATGGTCCAGCGCCCATTGTCAAGATGGACGGTACAAACTATGAACTGTGGGCAATGCAGTTTATGAGTATGATGAAGTCAACAGGTAAGAAGCACATTCTTACCGAACCTGAGCCTGCAGAGAAGACTGGAGTCCATGCCTCATGGGAGGCTGATGATGCATATGCCAAGGTTTGGCTATCTGGTACATTGGCTATTGAAATTGCCAATGACATCTTACATCAACCCACAACCAAGGATATGTGGGATATTCTAGCGGCAACGTACTCTCAGGCCAAGAACGAGACGAAGATTCTGCAACTTCAACATGATATATTCACAATAAAGCAGAATGGTCGTCCTTTACATTCTCTCTACACATCACTGAGAGGGATGTTCGAGAAGCTCTATAGCTTCATGCCTCTTACTGCCACGCCAGAACAGCAGAAGACATACAGGAATGCGACTATGGTGGGTGTGTTCCTGGCTGTACTTGATCCAGAGTATGAGGCTGCACGATCTCAGATTTTGGCAGACTCGACTATTCCTCCCATGGAGGAAGCTTTTCATAGATTGAGTCGGATCACAGTTCCCTCAAAAGCTGTGAGTCAGAATTCCTCAGCCATGGCAGCAAACAGAGGTCGCGGATTTCATCACCAGGGCCGTGGACGTGGACCTCGTGGAAGGGGTGGCC
This sequence comes from Ottelia alismoides, assembly GCA_037367405.1. NCBI lineage: Eukaryota > Viridiplantae > Streptophyta > Magnoliopsida > Alismatales > Hydrocharitaceae > Ottelia > Ottelia alismoides. Next base: position 1,863,852 of record JAZKJV010000996.1, read on the forward strand.
GCACTAGGCCAACATGCACATATTGTCACCGAGTTGGACACAATGAAGATACCTGCTACTCGAAGCACGGATTTCCTGCATCTGCACGAGCTGCTGAGTAGATAGAGCCCCCGTCTGCTGCTACTCTGGATCAACGATTCGAGGATCTAGTTGCCCGTCTGAGGGGCATTATTCCACCATCTACTCCAGCACCAACTACAGAGAGTCATTTTGATGCTGCCGCTTCTGCCTCTGCTTCTACTAGTGCTTCAGGTAGTATAGTTGCATTCCACAGTAGTAGATCAGATACTTTACCATGGATTATGGACTCGGGCGCTACACATCATCTATGTGGCGACCAGAGTCTGCTTTCAGGATACACTCAGATCCCTCCAGGTCGGACAGTCGTGATTGCCAATGGCACTCATTCCCCCATCACTGGTCAGGGGGAGGCTAGATTGATATCCTCTATGCAGCTCAAGAATGTGCTACATGCACCTGATTTCTCAATGAATTTATTGTCAATTAGCCAGATTACAAAGGATCTACATTGTCGGGCAATTTTTGATCCATCTTCTTTGATTTTTCAGGACATCCACACGGGCAATGTGATTGGTCGTGGCTATGAGCAAGGAGGCCTATAACACCTGAATCAGACTCCTTTTGGTGGATCCTCATCCTCTTCTGGACAAGTATCAACCTTATTATGACATCTGCGTTTTGGTCATTTACCGCTTCAGAAGTTGCGTCAAGTTTTACCTTATGGTCTCCCTCACACACCTATTCAGTGTGAGGCATGTCAGTTGGGAAAGCATCACAGGTCGTCCTTTCCCAGTCGTCCAGGTCGGAGTAGTACCTCCAAGTTTGAGTTATTTCATATTGATGTCTGGGGTCCGAGTCGTGTACCTGATCATCAGGGACACAGATTTTATATAGTTTTTGTGGATGATTTCTCTAGAGTGTCATGGGTATTTCTGATGAAAAATAAATCTGAAGCAGGAAATATCATTATCCATTTTCTGAATGAAATACAAAATGTTTTTTCTACATCTGTGAAGCTTGTGAGAAGTGACAATGTTTTAGAGTTGTGCACCAATACTCTTGCCAATTACTACTCCTCAAAAGGGATTATTCACCAAACATCTTGTGCTCATACATCTCAACAGAATGGGATTGCTGAACGAAAACACCATCACCTTCTTGATGTCACTAGATCACTACTTATACAGAGTCATGTTCCCTATTCCTACTGGGGTGATGCAGTTCTTACTGCATGTTACCTAATCAACCGTATGCCTTCGTATGTCTTGAATGAACATATTCCGTTCTCACTTATTCATCCTGACAAGGATCTGTTCCCTCTTACTCCTCGCGTGTTTGGGTCGGTTGCTTTTGTCCATCAGTTGTCGCCGAGTACTGACAAGCTCTCTCCTAGGGCTGTCAAGTGTGTCTTTGTTGGGTACTCCAGAACTCAAAAGGGGTACAAGTGCTTTGATCCTCTGCGTCGGCGGTATATGATTAGTCCAGATGTTACATTTTTTGAATCTGTTATGTATTTTTCAGCATCAGGAGACAAGCAGCTTCCACCTATACCACCTGATGCCATATACATGACACCACCAACACCTCAGATACCACCACCACCACCACCACAGCAGCCTATCTCACCATTCCCGTTCCATTATACCCGCAGGCTTCCTCCAGCTCATGGTCATGACTCGTCCACTAGCTCGCCTATGGTATGTAATGAAAATATTAATGTTGATGGATCTGACGACATTTCTGAGCAGGATGTGGTGCAGGAGCCAGATGAGCCTACAACTGATTTGGATATTCCCATTGCTTTATGGAAGTCGAAGAGGAGTTGTGCCAAATATCCATTATCAGCCTCTGTGTCTTTTGAGTGGCTATCTGGAGACTTCAGGTCGTTTGCTATGGCACTTTCAGCTATAGATATTCCACGGAATCATCATGAGGCTCTGCAGGATAGTAGATGGCGGCTAGCAATGGAAGAAGAAATGGCAGCACTTCAGTCTAGAGGAACTTGGACTTTGGTTTCTATACCTCCAGATGTGACCCCAGTGAGCTGCACGTGGGTGTTCACAGTGAAGCAAAATGCAGATGGCTCTATTGACAGGTACAAGGTGCGTCTGGTTGCACGTGGCTTCACACAAACATACGGGATGGATTATCTTGACACATTCTCGCCTGTGGCACGTCATTCCACTCTACGGATCTTGCTGTTAGTTGCAGTTGCTCGAGACTGGCCGCTCCATCAGTTGGACGTGAAGAATGCATTCCTATATGGAGATTTGCAGGAAGAGGTGTATATGCAACAACCACCTGGTTTTGCTGTTGAGGGGGAGTGCTCCAAGGTATGCAGGTTACATAAAGCTATCTATGGCCTTAAGCAGAGCCCCAGAGCATGGTTTCAGAAGCTCTCGGATCTCTTCGAGAAACAAGGATACAAACGCTCCAATGCTGATCATTCCTTGTTCATACAGAAGACCGCGAGAGGTATCATTGTCATTATGGTTTATGTTGATGACATCTTGATTACAGGAGATGATGAGCAGGGCAAAAGGCAGGAGAAAGAAATGCTGGGTAGTGAATTTGTCACTAAGGATCTTGGGGTCCTTAGATACTTTCTGGGGCTTGAATTTGCTAGAAATTCATATGGGCTAGTCATGTCATAAAGGAAATATGTTACAGATCTGTTGAGTGAAACATGTATGCTTGGGTGTCGACCTGCTACGACACCAATGGATCCCAGCATGAAGCTTTATGAAGATAACACAAAGGAGGTGGACAGGAGAAGATATAGAGAACTGGTAGGCAAACTGTTGTATGTCACGATCACTAGACCAGATATATTATTTGCAGTGAGTCGTGTGAGCTAGTTCATGGTGCAACCACGCCGGGTGCATATGGATGCAATACATATGATTCTTAGATATCTCAAATCTTCTCCAGGTGCAGGTCTGCTATTCAAGAAAGGAAAGGGGATCTCTATCTCAGCATGTGCAGATGCAGACTATGCAGGATGTCCCAAGGATAGGAAGTCCACCTCAGGGTATGCTGTCTATGTTGGAGATGCCCTAGTCTCATGGAGAAGTAAGAAACAAATGGTGGTAGCTAGATCTAGTGCTGAATCCGAATATAGGACTATGGCCCAGGCTACTACAGAGATGATGTGGGTGAAAGCTATGCTTACAGACCTATGTTTAGATGTACCACTTCCTATGAACTTGGAATGTGATAATCAGGCTGCCTTGTTATTGCAAACAACCCAGCATTCCATGAGCGGACCAAGCATATTGAGGTGGACTGTCACTTCATACGTGATATGATTCAGAAAGGGTTCATTGCTACATCTCATGTTACCTCGGAGAATCAGAATGCGGACATATTCACCAAGGCATTGCTACGAGGTCCATTTCAGAAGTGTGCTTCCAAGATGAGCATGATTGATATCTATGCTCCATCTTGAGGGGGAGTGTTAACGCATACAATAATAGTAGTGTCTGTACTTTTCTCTATTTTGTTTCTTCATAGTATGCTTTATGTAATTTACCCATAGGCTACTCTCCTATATAAGAGAGCCTAGGGTTCATGGAATAAACAAGGTTATTCATTTTTCTCAACAGTTTCCATCGCCATCATCTTTAATTGCACCATCCTGGCTTCTGTGTTCATGGGGAGAGTACGCGGAGAAGTGCTCGCCTCGAGATCGATTGCACCAATAACTCTCACTCAGGAGATCATGCTACTGGAAAATCATCAATGCTTGGATCGATTCAGATAATGCCCTTGGGAAGGTTTGCGCGAGATGGCCATGAACAACTTGCTAGGGTTGGTTACTGCCTTTTCATTCTAGAAGCCGCGAAGAAGATTAGCATGGATGTTGACGTTGAAGCATCCGGGAATATATTATAAACTCCAAAAAATATGAAGAAGAATCGAAATAAACATTGAATCTCCAAGATGAACCCAAAATTGAATTGCTCTGATACCATGTGAAAATGTAATGCCGAACGATAATCAGATCCGAAAAATAAAAATAATAAGAACACTTAGATTTAACGTGGAACCATATTGTCTAAGGAGAGGAATGAAACCATGGGAGAACACCTCACAGGGTTGGATACTTTATTATGGATCTCTCAATGAGTACAAGAGTGTGTATCTCTTTATATAACCCATGGATACAATGACATCCCATCAGTAGATGATGTGGGATTTGTAGAGATAGTTCGTAGCATTTTTATCTCTTTATGTATTTTCTTGTTATTTCTTTAACTGTGGTAGACCTCTTTGTAATTTACCCTAAGGTCTCTCCCTATATAAGAGAGCCTAGGGTTTTCTGAATAATTATCGAAGACTATTTTTCCCAACATGGTATCAGAGCCGCCCGGTCCCAGATCCTAGCTGATGCAGTTATTCCTCCAGTGGAGGATGTTTACAGACGGCTCAGTCGCATTTCAGTCTCCTCCAGCTCTTCTACTCCACCCCCATCAGTGATGTCAGTCTCGCATGGGAGAGGTGGACCGCATTCTGGTCGTGGTCGTGGACGTGGCCGTGGACCCCAGGGAAGGGGTGGTCGCTTCAGTCAGACATGCTCCTATTGTCACCGCACAGGTCACTCAGAGGAAACATGCTATTCTAAGCATGGATTCCCAGCATCGGCACGTGTTGCAGAGCATCCTCAGTCTACACTACCCTCTACTGCAGATAGTCGATTTGACGAATTTGTGGCCCGTCTCCGAGATATTATGCCATAATCATCTGTTGATTCGTCTGGTGGCTCTTCAGATATTGCTGCCACTGCCTCTGCCAGTTCATCCGCCGCTGCGAGCACCTCAGGTAGATTTACTGCATTCATAGCATCTCATGATATATCTGTCTGGGTTATAGATTCCGGAACCACACATCATCTATGTCGAGATAGAGGTAGATTACAGGCCTACAGGGACATCCCTCCCGGCCGTTTAGTGCAGATAGCAGATGGTACCCATTCGCCCCTGGTTGGACAGGGGGAGGTCTTCCTATCCTCTACTATGCAGCTACAGAACGTCTTACATGCTCCTGAGTTTTCAATGAATTTGCTATCTATTAGTTAGATTACGAAGGATTTGAATTGTCGTGCCATATTTGACCCGTCTTCTCTCATTTTTCAGGACATACTCACGGGCAAGGTGATTGGCTGTGGCTCTGAGCAGAATGGTTTATATCGACTGGTTCGGGATTCCTATGCTGGCGTCTCCTCTCATTTTGCTGGACCAGTCTCTCCGTGCATTTGGCATCTCCGGTTTGGTCACCTTCTACTTCAGAAAATGCGCCATCTTCTGCCCCAGATCTCTCCTAGTTCGTCCTTTCGTTGCGAAGCGTGTCAGTTGGGAAAGCATCACAGGTCGAGCTTCCCAAGTCGTCCGAGTCGAAGCAGTAGCTCCCCTTTTGAGTTGTTACATATAGATATATGGGGTCCGAGTCGTGTTCCCGATCATCTGGGGCACAGGTTTTATCTTGTGGTAGTGGATGATTTCTCTCGTGTGTCCTGGGTTTTTCTTTTGAAAAATAAATCTGAAGCAAGAGATGTGATCAAGAATTTGCTTAATGAAGTGCACAATGTTTTTTCTTCCTCTGTTAAATATGTTCGGACGGATAATGCCCTTGAATTCTGTACACGCTCACTTTCTTTATTTCTTTCATCAAAGGGTATTATTTACCAAACCACGTGTGCGTATACCTCACAACAAAATGGTGTGGCGGAAAGAAAGCATCGCCGTCTCTTGGATATTACTCGAACTCTATTGATTCAGAGTTGTGCTCCTATTTCATTCTGGGGCGACGCTGTTCTTACTGCATGCTATCTAGTTAACCGAATGCCATCTTCATTTCTTGGTGACAAGATACCTATCTCCCTTATTTTTCCAGACAAGGAGTTATTTTCATTGACTCCACGTGTCTTTGGTACTGTGGCTTTCGTTCATCGCCTATCTCCCGGACTTGACAAACTCTCTCCTAGAGCAGTCAAGTGCGTCTTTGTTGGTTATTCTAGAACTCAGAAGGGATACCAGTGTTATGATCCTGTGACTAGGAGGTACTTCGTGAGTCCTGATGTCACTTTCTTTGAGTCGGTCATGTATTTTTCTCCTGCAGGTGACAGAATGGTACCATCCACTACCACTGATGATATCTATGTTCCTTCACCACCTACATTGAGTACACCGGAGTTGTCCCCTATGCCTGTCTCCACGCCAGCATCACCCCCACCACCACCCCCGCCACCACCCTTTTCACGGCCCCTCATATCACCGTTACCTAAATTCTATACACGCCGGTCAGGTCCTGCTCAGACTACGCAGCAGCCAGTCATCACGCCTCAGGTATGTTCAGATGGCATTACTACTGACGGGCAGGTGTGGTACATGTACAGGATCCTTCAGTACAGGCAGACGTTGGTCCATCCAATACAGTAGATGATGATCTTGATGTTCCGATTGCTATTCGGAAGCAGAAGAGGCAATGTGCCTCTTATCCATTTGCTTCACAGGTGTCTTTTCACCGCCTCACTGGTGATTTTCAGAGATTTGCCACCGCCTTGTCTTCAGTGGATATACCACGGACATATCAGGAGGCTTTGAAGAATGATTGCTGGAAATTAGCAATGGAAGAGGAGACGAGGGCCTTACAATCTCGTGGCACATGGTCTTTGGTCCCTGTACCTTATGATGCATCCGTTGTGAGCTGTAAATGGGTCTTCACAGTCAAATATCATGCTGATGGCACGTTGGATAGGTACAAAGCACGCTTGGTCGCCCGTGGGTTTACACAAACCTATGTTGTGGATTACATGGATACATTCTCTCCAGTGGCGAGACACTCTACTCTTCGTATTCTCCTATCTGTAGCCGTGGTCCGTGATTGGAGTATATCTCAACTAGATGTCAAGAATGCCTTTTTGTACGGGGATTTACAGGAGGAAGTCTACATGCAGCAGCCACCTGGGTTTACTGCTGAGGGGGAGAAGCACATGGTCTGTAGACTTCACAAGGCGATATATGGCCTCAAGCAGAGTCCGAGAGCATGGTTCCAGAAGCTGTCCAACCTGATTGAGGAACATGGATTCAAGAGGTCAAATGCTGATCACTCATTGTTTGTCCATAAGTCATCGGCATGTACGATTGTCATTATGGTCTATGTGGATGATATTCTTGTTACAGGAGACGATGTTCAGGGCATAGAAAGGGCGAAGGCATTCCTAGGTCGTCAGTTCGTTACAAAGGATCTTGGAACCCTGAGATATTTTCTGGGGTTGGAATTTGCAAGGAATGCACAGGGCTTGGTGATGACCCAACGGAAGTACATTACAGACTTCCTGATTGAGACTGGCATGGATGGATGTAAACCATCAAGTATTCCCATGGGTCCTAGCATGAGGTTGTATGATGATGATACTGATGAAGTAGATAAGAGGAGATATAGAGAAATGGTGGGAAAACTCCTCTACATTACCATAACTCGCCCAGACATTCAATTTGCAGTTAGCAGGGTGAGTCAATTTATGGAGCAACCAAGACAGGTTCACATGGACGCTATACACATGATACTGAGGTATCTGAAGTCTTCTCCAGGGTCAGGGATGTTATTTAGAAAGGGCACAGACTTATCTATTTCAGCGTGTGCAGACGCAGACTATGCATGATGCCCTAAGGATCAGAAATCAACCTCAGGGTTTGCAGTGTTTGTTGGGGGCTCTTTGGTTTCTTGGAAAAGCAAGAAACAAACCGTTGTGGCAAGGTCCAGTGCCGAATCCGAATATAGGGCCATGGCTCAAGCCAGCACGGAAATGATGTGGGTTCGTTCAGTATTAGAAGATCTACATGTAGCGGTGTCCCTACCTATGAAGCTTCACTGTGACAATCAGGCAGCATTGTTTATTGCCAATAATCCAGCTTTCCACGAAAGGACCAAGCATACTGAGGTTGACTGCCATTACACTAGGGACTTGATCCAGAGAGAATTGATATCTACTGCACATGTGAGCTCAGGAGATCAGACTGCAGATGTGTTCGCCAAGCCACTGCTCAGGGGACCTTTTCAGAGATGTACATCCAAGCTGAGCATGATAGATATCTATGCTCCACCTTGAGGGGGAGTGTAGAGATAGTTCGTAGCATTATTATCTCTTTATGTATTTTCTTGTTATTTCTTTAACTCTGGTAGACCTCTTTGTAATTTACCCTAAGGTCTCTCCCTATATAAGAGAGCCTAGGGTTTTCTGAATAATTATCGAAGACTATTTTTCCCAACAGGATTAAACATGAGGGTCTGGTAATTGAATCGTGGAGAGATCCAATTACTCACCCAAGACATTCTTCAACAATTTCAAAACCCAAAAGCAACGTATTATTATCCAGTTGGTCGTTATTATTTTATCTCTGTAGATGTTACATTTTCTGAGAAAACAAATCTCTTTATTGAGAATATTGTGTGGGTCCTTTTGGAGTTCCCTCCTACACTCCGAGTTTACCATAAGATTGAGAAACAAGTACCTAAGATGGTTCCTTTACCTATTTCGCCTTATTTGCAAGCTGATGACCATACAACTGATGATGCCTTACATGATGCTACCACAAATGCTACAAATACAAAGGGTTCCTCTCCCTCTATTTAGCCTCCTATTTCTTTAAAGAAGTTGAAAAGTTTACATTTTACTTCCACCGATGGATGATCTAGTTGTGACAAGATGTTTATCTGCTTAATTGAACAATACAGAGGATAACCATGAAGCCTACCAGGGATAACATATATACCCATATATTTTGAACCTATAGATGCTCTTATAACATATCCTCATTCATGTGATCATCATATATCTCTTCATCATCCATGTTGGAAGCATGTTATGGATGAGGAGATGGATGCTCTTATCTCAAGGGGCACTTGGGATCTTGTGCCCTGTCCCACATGTGTTGCTCCCACAACTACGAATGGGTCTTCACGTCCAAACATGATTCAAATGGGGTGGTAGACAAAATGAAGGCCCATTTAGTGGCAAAGGGATTCACCTAGACTTATGTCATGGGAAAGTAGAAAGAGTTGTTTATTCCTTGGGCCCTAGGATCTCTTATATAGGGAGAGACCTATGGGCACATTACATAAAGAAGACAGATGAACATAAAAATATACAGAAATATGAAATGTATCTCTACACTCCCATCAAGACGAAACATAGATATATATCATGCTCAGCTTGGACGAACACTTCTGGAAAGGCCCTCTCAGTAGGGGCTTAGTGAGAATGTCTGCAGTTTGGTCCCTTGAGCTGACATGAGATGTAGCAATGAAGCTCTTCTGGATCATGTCACGTATATAATGGCAATCAACCTCAATGTGCTTTATCCTCTCGTGGAATGCATGATTATTAGCAATAAATAAGGCAGCCTGATTGTCGCATTCCAATGACATGGGAAGAGGTACATCTATATGTAAATCAGATAGGATTGGTCGAACCCACATCATCTCTGTACATGCTTGTGCCATAGCTCTGTACTCAGATTCTGCACTAGATCTAGCCACAACAGTTTGCTTCTTACTTTTCCATGAGACTATTGAGTCTCCAACAAATATAGCAAATCCAGACGTGGACTTTCTGTCCTTGGGGCACCCTGCATAGTCTGCATCTGCACATGCTGAAATAGTAATAGAGCCACCATTTTTGAATAGTAGCCATGCACCTGGAGATGATTTAAGATACCTTAGTATCATTTGTATTGCATCCATATGAACCTGACAAGGTTGTTCCATGAATTGGCTCACCCGAGTGACTGCAAACGAGATATCGGGTCCTATAATGGTGACATAAAGCAGCTTTCCAACCAGTTCCTGATATCTTCTCCTGCCAACCTCATCAGTATTATCATCATAGAGCCTCATGCTTGGATCCATGGGTGTAGTTGCAGGTCTACATCCAAGCATACCTGTGTCACTTACCAAGTCAGTAAAATTTTTTCTGAGTCATTACAAGCCTTGTTGGTTTCTGGCAATCTCCACAACAACAACAACAACAAAGCCTTTTCCCACAATTAAGTAGGGTCGGCTACATGGATTCTCCGCCTCCATTCAGATCTATCTTGGGCCAATCCCGGGCTTATATCCACAAAACTAAGATCCCTTCGTATGGTCTCTTTCCAACACTTCTTGGGCCGTCCTCGCCCTCTCTTAGCCGGTTCAACATCCCAACACTCGTATCTCCTAACTGGTACGTCAGCTGATCTTCTTTGCAAATGTCCAAACCATTTAAGCGGTTTTCTTGCATCTTATCCTCGATTGGAGCTACAACAACTTTCTTTCTAATTGCATCATTCTGAATCCGATCTTTACGTGTGTGTCCACAGATCCACCTTAGCATTTTCATTTCTGCTACATTCATTCTCTGCACATGTCTATGGTTCACAGGCCAACATTCAGATCCATAAAGCATAGCATGTCTCACGGCTGCTTTGTAAAACTTTCCTTTAATCTTTAAAGGAATTTTTTATCACAGAGAACAACAGAGGCTCCTCTCCACTTTAGCCAGCCTGCATTTATTCTATTAGTAACATCTCCATCAATTTCCCCATCATGTTGCAGAATAGATCCCAGATATCTAAAGGAATCTCTCTTCTGAATGTTATTGTCGCCAATCTTCACTTCGATTCCTTCACCATTGCTTCCATCAAAGGTGCACTCCATATATTCCGTCTTAGCCCTACTTATACGAAAACCTTTAGTCTCCAACTCATGTCTCCAGACCTCAAGCTTCTCATTTACTCCATCTCTAGTTTCGTCAATTAACACAATATCATCAACAAATAACATACACCAAGGTAACTTATCCTGAATGTGACTGGTCAACTCGTCCATAATCAAAGTAAAAAGAAATGTACTCAAAGTAGAACATTGATGTAAACCAACGTTGATGTCAAAATATCCAGTCTTCCCAGACGGGGTCCTTACACAAGATAGACGGTTTCTGGCAATCTCCAATCCCAGAAAATATCTAAGCGCTCCTAGGTCCGTGGTAACAAATTCTCGACCCAGCATTTCTTTTGCCCTCTTTATTCCCTGCATATCATCTCTTGTAATAAGAATATCATCCACATACACCATAATATCAGTCATACCTCTAGATGTTTTCTGTATAAAGAAGGAATGATCTGCATTCGAACATTGTACCTCTGTTTCTCAAACAAATCTGAGAGCTTCTGGAACCAAACTCTAGGGCTCTGCTTAAGACCATAGATCGCCTTATGAAGTCTACACACCTGAGAACAATCCCCTCAACAGTATGGTGGCTATTGCATGTAGACTTCCTCTTGAAGATCACCATATAAAAAGGCATTCTTGACATCCAACTGGAACAACGGCCAGTCTCGAGCTACAACAACAGAGAGAAGAATTCTTAGGATGGAATGACGAGTAACTAGTGAGAACATGTCTATGTAATCCACCTCGCATGTCTGAGTAAACCCTCGTGCAACCAATCGCACGTTGTATCTATCGATGCTTCTATATGCATTTTTCTTTACTGTAAAAACCCATTTACAGCTCACAAATGACACTCTAGTAGAAGCTGGAACATGACTCCAAGTACCTTTTGTCTGAAGAGCAGCCACTTCTTCCTCCATAGTCAAACGCCATCGACCATCCTTCAGAGCCTCCTGATAATTCAATGGAATGGCCATAGCTGATAATGCAACAACAAAGTCCTTGAAGTTGTCGGTCAAGCGATCGAGGGAGACCATCGATGCTGTAGGATATGACACATAGCTACGCTTCTGTTTTCGAAGCGTAATAGGTAAGTTCAAATCAACAGCTTCCATATCTGTCCCCTGTAAAGAATCCTGCTCAGATAGACCATTAGACCCATCATTAGAAACATTATTTTCAGAACATACCTCAGGCGTGCTAGATGATGAGCGGTGACCATGAGCAGAAGCAGATCGACGAGTGTAGTGATTTGGCAATGGTGGAACTGGGACCGTAATAGGCAGTGGAGGTGGCGTAGGTAGTGTTGTTGTTGTTGGTGGAGGTGGTGGTGGAGGAGACCATGATGGTGGTGGCATGTATATGTCATTATCAACGTCTAAAGATGTCAAACGATCACCTGTAGGAGAAAAGTACATCACAGACTCAAAAAAGGTGACATCGACACAAACGTAATACTTCTTGTGCATTGGATCATAACACCTGTATCCTTTCTATGTCCTGTAATACCCAACAAAGACACTTGACAGCTCTAAGAGAGAGCTTGTCAATACCCGGAGATAACTGGTGGACGAAGGCGACTGAGCCAAACACACGTGGAGTAAGTGAGAACAATTCCTTGTCAGACAAGGCAAGAGAGAATAGAATTTTCTCACCTAAGATCGATGAGGGCATGCGATTAACAAGTGTTGGTGGAACAAGTTCTTCTATATTCCAAAGAACCCTAGGCTCTCTTATATAGAGACAACCCGTGGGTAAATTACATAAGATGCAACCAAGAAAATAGAAATAGCATAAACAATACACCTACTACATAATTATCTCTACACCCCCCTCAAGATGGAGCATATATATCAATCATGCTCAGCTTGGAAGAACACTTCTGGAATGGTCCTCTGAGCAATGGTTTGGTGAAGATGTCAGCTGTCTGCTCCCCTGAACTAACATGTGAAGTAGAAACCAGGCCTTTCTGGATCATATCTCTAGTGTAGTGGCAGTCTACCTCAATATGTTTAATTCTTTCATGAAAGGCATGATTATTGGCAATGAACAATGCGGCTTTATTATCACACTGTAGCTGCATGGGTAGAGGTACATCTATACGCAAGTCTTCTAGCACAACTCGAACCCACACCATCTCCGTACTTGTTTGTGCCATGGCCCTATATTAAGAATCAACACTAGATCTAGCCACAAATGTTTGTTTCTTGCTTTTCCAAGAACCTAGAGAGCTGCCCACAAAAACTGTAAAACCCGAAGTAGACTTCCGATCCTTAGGGCATCCTGCATAATCCGCATCCGCACAAGCCGAGATAGATAAATTTATTTCTTTTCTAAACAACAACCCTGTGCCTGGAGGATGGAGATGACTTTAGATACCTTAGTATCATATATATGGCGTCCATATGTACCTGTCTCGGTTGTTCCATGAACTGGCTCATCCGACCGACTGCAAAGGCAATATCAGGTCGAGTTATAGTAATGTACAAAAGCTTACCCACCATTTATCTATATCTTCTCTTGTCAACTTCCTTTGTATCATTGTCATATAATTTCATGCTGGGGTCCATAGGAGTAGTTGAGGGTCTACACCCAACCATGCCCGTCTCGACATGCATATCTGTAATATATTTCCTTTGGGCCATCATAAGGCCCCGCGCATTCCTGGCAAACTCCAACCCCACAAAGTATCGTAGAGTACCAAGATCTTTCGTAACGAACTGACGACCCAAAAATGCTTTTGTCATCTTTATCCCCTGAGTATCATCTCCTGTAACCAAAATGTCCTCAACATACACCATGATGACAATCGTACCTCTATGAGTCTTCTGGGCGAACAATGGGTGATCCGCATTTGATCTCTTGAATCCTTGTTGTTCAATTAGATGGGAAAGCTTCTGAAACCACACCCTTGGGCTTTGTTTAAGGCCATATATGGCCTTATGAAGTCTACACACCATATGATTCTCCCCCTCTGCAGCAAACCCCGGAGGTTGCTGCATGTAGACTTCTTTCTTCAGATCGCCATACAAGAACACATTCTTAACATCATGTTGAAACAAGGGCCAATCACGTACCACATTAACTGACAGAAGAATACGAAGAGTGGAATGACGGGCAATTGGATAGAAGGTATCCATATAATCCATGCCATATGTCTGATTGAAACCTCGCGCCACTAGCCTTACCTTGTAACAATCAAGAGTACCATATGCATGATACTTAACTGTGAATACCCATTTGCAACTAACGACAAATGCTCCTGAGGGAGCGAGAACCAAGCTCCATGTACCCCGTGACTGTAGGGCAACCATTTCCTCCTCCATAGTAGAACGCCAACAATCAATTTTCAAGGCATCCTGATAATTCCGTGGTATCTCCACGGATGACAAAGCCACAACAAATCTCTGAAAGTCCCCCGTGAGACGATGAAAGGAAACCTGGGAGGCAAGAGGATATGAAGCACAAGTGCGTTTCTGCTTCCGTATAGCAATAGGGACATCTGGATCATCAACCACAATACTCGTCGGTTCACATTTCTACTGCAATGATGAACCCTGCACATGCATACTATTCGACCCATCATTAATAATAACATCTGGACATACATGAGGCGTACTGGATGATTGACGTGCAGCATGAGCAGGACCCGACCGACGTGTATAATATTTAGGCAATGACGAGACAGGTGGTTTTGGTGGTGGTGGCGGTGGTAGTGGTGGTGGAGGGGGTGATGGTGGCGTGACCACAGGAACGGGAATGGACGTTAGTGGACTCAAAATAGGAGGAGGAACATAGACCTCGTCATTAAATGTGGATGAGGCCAACCTGTCACCTGCAGGTGAGAAGTATATAACAGACTCAAAGAATGTAACATCAGCACTGATAAAGTATTTCTTGTTTACAAGATCATAGCAACGGTATCCATTATGAGTCCGAGAGTAACCCACAAAGATACACTTGACAGCTCTAGGCGAGAGCTTGCCAAGTCCTAGAGACAACTGATGAACAAAAGCAACAACACCAAATACACGAGGAGGAAGTGAGAATAATTTCTTATCTGGAAAACAACGGAAAGAGGAATTTTCTCACCAAGTACCGACGACGGTATACGATTGACAAGATAACAAGCTGTAAGGACGTCATCTCCCCAAAAAGAAATAGGTGCACAACTTTGGATAAGCAGGGTTCGAGTAATATCAAGAAAGATGACGATGTTTTCTCTCTGCGACCCCATTTTGTTGAGAGGTGTATGCACATATGGTTTGATGAATAATACCTCGACGAAAAAAATGTGAGAGAACGAGTGCAAAATTCTAAAGCATTATCCATACGAACATATTTCACATGAGAGGAGAAAACATTTTGCACTTCATTTATAAGATTTCTAATAACATCCCCTGCTTCAGATTTATTCTTTAATAGAAAGACCCACGACAAACGAGAGAAATCATCAACGACCAAGATAAAACCTGTGTCCCTGGTAATCAGAAACACGACTCGGACCCCAACGACAAGGAAAGCTAGCTCTATGGTGCTTTCCCAACCGACATGCTTCACACCGGAAGGAAGAACTCGGAGAAATCCGAGGCAAGAGATGACACATCTTCTGAAGAGGAAGGTGACCAAAGCGTAGATGTCATGCGTACGGAGAGACTGATCCGGCCGCATGAGAGGAGACTCTAGCATAGGAGCTCCGGACCAGATGATAAAGACCATCCTGCTCAGAAACACAACCAATCACCTCGCCCGTTAGAATGTCCTGAAATATAAGAGACAATGGGTCAAATATAGCGCGACAACGCAACTAATACAAAGTAAGTTCATCAAAAAATCGAGGGCATGTAAAACATTCTGTAGATGCATGGAAGGCGACAAAGTAATCTCCCCCTGTTCAATAATGGGTTAATGAGTCTCATCAGCTATTACCACTGACCGTCCTGGTGGAATCTCCTTGTATGACGTAAGTCTATCTCTGTCGCGGCAAAGATGGTGTGTTGCACCAGAGTCCATAATCCAATCTGAGACGTCAGAACTATAACATGATGGAAAAGCACAAGCACTACCTGAGCTGTTAGCAGTGGCAGAAGTACTGGCAGAAGCTGAAGCAACAATATTCGAAGGACCTCCTGGAGAATCTGTAGATACGGGAGGCATAATATCTCGTAATCTCGCAACGAGCTCCTCGAACCTCTGATCCGAAGTAGATGTCGACGGAGATGCAACATGCTCGGTTACTCGTGTCGAGGCTGGAAATCCATGCTTAGAATAACATGTATCCTCAGCATGTCCCGTGCGATGAAAAAAGGTGCATGGTTGGCGAAAACGACCACCACGACCACGGGGTCCACGGCCACGGAATGAAGAACCACCTCTCCCTCTGGAAGCAACCATCACCGAGGGTGGTAGAGTAGAAGCACTGGACGAGGCAGAGATGCGGCTAAGTCTCCGGTAGACTTCCTCCATAGGAGGAATGGCAGCATCGGAAAGAATCTGTGATCGAGCAGCATCATAATCAGGATCAAGGGTCGCAAGCAGGACCCCTACCATGGTAGCATCCCTAAATGTCTTCTGCTGCTCGGGGGTGGCCGTGAGAGGAATAATACTGTAAAGTTTCTCAAACATTCCCCGTAGGGATGTATACAAGGAGTGAAGTGGCCTCCAATTCTGCTTCATTGTGAATATGTCATGCTGAATCTGTAAGATCTTGGTCTCATTTCGTACCTGTGAATATGTTGCCGCCAGTATGTCCCACATCGCCTTAGCGGTTGGCTGATGGAGAACATCATTAGCAATCTCCATCGATAATGTGCCTGAAAGCCATACCTTGTCTTACGTATCATCAACCTCCCAGGAGGCATAAATCCCAGTCCTCTGTCGGCTCTTCCTCAGTAAGAATGTGCTTCTTGCCGTTCGACTTCATGAGGCTCATGAACTGCATCGCCCAGAGCTCATAGCTCGTCCCATCCATCTTGACGATTGGCGTTGGACCTTTGAACACGCCTATGGACGATATATCGGCCTTGTTTTCTGACATATCGCCAGAGATAAAGAACTAGGGATTGTAGACCAAAAGATAAGTGTCTACATAGACTTCATAGGATTTGAGTACATATGTAGACTTTACGCACTCAAATCTATATAGATGGAGCCATGGAGGGCGGACGAAGCTGACGAGAATAATCGAAGGGGCCGAGGACTTAGTGTCGGTCGCACATTCATAATAGCGTTCGGACTCATGTGCCTTTCTGAACCTTCCGCTGCGTAGGTGGGGTCGGTTGAGGCAGCGACCGGTTGGGGTGGGGCGACTGGGGTAGGTCGGGGGATGGGGCCGGCGAGAAGGCCGACGAGAAGGGGGCTGCGAGGTGGTGGGGAAGGGTGGGAGGGGGGCAGCTAGGTGGCGGCTTATGGGAGAGAAGAAAGGACGAGAGTGAGGCGGCGGGCGGCGATGCCGAGAGAGAAGGAAGGGGCAGGAGGGGGTGTGCCGAGAGAGAGAGAGAGAGAGAGAGAGAAGGTGAAGGGGTTTTAGGATTTTGGCTCTGATATCATGTTGGTGGAAAAAGTTCTTCTGTATTCCAAAGAACCCTAGGCTCTCTTATATAGAGACAACCCATGGGTAAATTACATGATGCAACCAAGAAAATAGGAATAATATAAACAATACACCGTCTACGTAATTATCTTTACAATAAGATAGCATGCCGTTAGAACCACATCACCCCCAAAAGAATGAGGAGCACGACTATGAATAAGAAGTGTCTTAGTAACATCAAGCAAATGACGATGCTTTCTTTCTGCAATACCATTTTATTGAGAAGTATATGCACATGATGTTTGATGAATGATACCTTGAGTTGAAAAATAATTAAAGAGAATATTCGTACAAAACTCCAAGGCATTATAAGTTCTCACAATTTTCACAGAAGTATAAAACACATTTTGGACTTCGGTTAGGAAATTTTTGATAACATCTCCAACTTCAGATTTATTCTTTAATAGAACGACCCAAGACAGACGAGAAAAATCATCAACTACAACAAGATAAAACCTGTGTCCCTGGTAGTCAGGAACATGATTGGGACCCCAAATATCTAATATGAAATAACTCAAAAATAGAGCTATTGCTTCGACTCTGACGACCGGGGAATGCAGAACGATGATGCTTTCCCAATTGACATGCCTCACATTGAAAGGATGTGTGAGGCGAGACCTGAGGCAGAACACGATACAATTTCTGGAGCGGGAGGTGACCAAAGCGCAGATGCCACGTAAAGGGTGAAACAGATCCAACAGATAGAAAGGAGGTTCCGACATAGGGAGTTCGAACCGAGCGATAGAGATTCTCCTGCTCACTGCCACACCCAATCACCTTGTCCGTAAGGATGTCCTGAAAAACAAGAGAAGATGGGTCAAAAATAGCTCGACAATGTAAATCCTTCGTAATCTGGCCAATGGACAACAAATTCACAAAGAAATCTGGTGCATTCAACACATTCTGTAGATGCATAGAGGGTGTCAAGTTAATCTCCCCCTGTCCAGTGACTGGGGAATAAGTCCCATCTGTAATAACCACAGTTCGTCCTGGAGGAACTTGTTTATGGGCTATGAGTTGACCCTTGTCTCCACACAAGTGTTGTGTGGCACCGGAGTCCATAATCCATTCTATACCATCAGAACCACTACTGCTGGTGAGTGCATAAGTACTACCTGAGGACCTGAGGTACTAGAGGAGGCTGAAGCAACTATATCTGAATGACTCCCGGGGGCTGACAAAGACGTCACAGGACTGGAAGAATGTATAATGCCCCTTAATCGTGCTATAAGATCCTCAAAACGTTGATCCAAAGAGGAAGCAACCGAAGGCTCAATTTGTTCAGCTACTCAAGCAGAGGCAGAGAATCCATGCTTGGAGTAGCATGTATCCTCTATATGTCCAGGACGATGGCAGAAAGTACATGGCTGACGAACTTGACCTCCTCTGCCACGAGGTCCTCGTTCACGAAACTGAGAAGAGCCTCCTCGACCTCGGGAGGCTACCATTGTTGAAGAAGTCTGAGTGACAGTAGAAGACGGAACAATGATCTGACTAAGCCTGCAGAATGCTTCCTCCATAGGAGGAATAGTGGAGTCAGCTAAAATATGGGAACGAGCCGCCTCATACTCAAGATCTAGTGCTGCCAGGAACACACCGACTATGGTGGCATTCCTATAGGTCTTCTGCTGCTCAAGGGTAGACATGAGAGGCATGAAGCTATAGAGCTTCTCGAACATCCCATACAATGATGTATATAGCGAGTGAAGATGCCATCCATTCTGCTTGATAGCAAAGATATCATGCTGGAGTTGTAGAATCTTTGTTTCATTTTTTGTTTGTGAATAAGTAGCAGCAAGAATATCCCACATTGCTTTGGCAGTGGGCTGATGGAATCATGGAGTATATCATTGGCAATATCTATTGCCAATGTACCTGAAAGCCAAACCTTGGCATATGCATCATACGCCTCCCATGAGGTGATTAACCCTGGTCTTCTCAGCAGGCTCTTCCTCGGTAAGAATGTGTTTCTTACTTGTAGACTTCATCATACTCATGAACTGCATAGCCCACAACTCATAGTTTAACCCATCCATCTTTACTACAGGCGCATGACCTCTGAAGGCGCATGCGAAGGAAATATCGGCCTTGCTTTCGGACATGATGATAGGAGAAGACTAGGGTTGTAGACTAGATAGACTTTTGTCTACACTGACATATAAGGGTTCGGTTGCATGTGTAGACTCAAGCAACCAAACCCATCAAGAAGAAGACCTGGCGAGGTCCTAGGAGACGATGGAACCTAGACGACGGGGAGGGGCCTAGGAAGCAGGTCACGGGAGCCAGGGCGGTGAGGGCCGAGGTAGCGGGCTGTGGGAGCCAAGGCGGCAGGGCGCGGGGCCTAGGCGATGGAGAGAGAGCTCGATGACGTCGGGGGCCTAGGCACGGGGGTCCTCGGCGGTGGACCTCGAAGGCAGAGGGTGCCCGACGACGGTGGAGAGGCGCGTGCGGGGAGGCCCGAGGTGGCGTGTGCGAGAGGGGTTTGAGGTGGGGGTTAGGGTTTTGGTACATGAGCTCCAGTCTAGGACCATCGCTTTGATGCCATGTTGGGAAAGTAGAAAGATTTGTTTATTCCTTGGGCCCTAGGCTCTCTTATATAGGGAGAGACCTATGGGCAAATTACATAAAGAAGACAGATGAATAGAAAAATATATAGAGTACAAAAATATGAAATATATCTACAGATTACTTTGAGACTTTCTCATGATGGGATTTATCTACACGATTATCTGTGTTATTGCCGACAAGAGCGGGCCATTTTTTCAATTAGATGTCAATAAAGCCTTCTTCTATGGTGATTTTGAGGTCTATATGACTAAACCATTGGGTAAACTGTCGAGGAAGAGTGTGTGTGTCGTCTACAAAAAGCT
Organism: Ottelia alismoides; assembly: GCA_037367405.1. Classification (NCBI taxonomy): domain Eukaryota; kingdom Viridiplantae; phylum Streptophyta; class Magnoliopsida; order Alismatales; family Hydrocharitaceae; genus Ottelia; species Ottelia alismoides. The sequence continues at coordinate 1,884,045 of JAZKJV010000996.1, forward strand.
TATTAATGGCCTAAAGTAGAGTCCGTGAGCCTGTATTGACAAACCCACCTCGGAGATCGGCTCTAGTGGATCTCGCAAGATGACATCCAATTACTCCATATTCATTTGACGATATATTTAAGGTACCATTATCCTTGCACTATATTTTGATGATATGGTTAGTATAGAGATGATAGTGCAAGAATTCTCGAGAATAAGGTTTTTCTATAGAAGATGTTTATTTCCAAGGGCCTTGGTTACCTACGATACTTTCTTGAGATTAAGTTCACTCGTACTTCTAGAAGACTATTCTTATAAGATACATGTTTACTTGGCTTTAAACTATCCTCCACTCATGTTGAGTGTCAGAGTCATGCCACTTCGGTGGGCATCTTGTTTGAGTACACTACACGATATAGGAGCGCAATGGACAAACTTCTCTATATTGCAGTCACTAGGCTTGATCAGTGTTTAGGAAGTCGGCCTGTGCTGCCGCATATGCCTATGCGGCCACCTTGATGCACCGCTCAACATTATGCGCCCCATGTACATAAGCGGGCCGCTTATGCGGATCGTGCGATCGCTTATGCGTCCTTGAGCGGTTAGGTTTATCGGGTGTACTTGAAACAAATCTTCAAAAAGTTATTTCATTTTCTGCCACATCTTCTTTTTACCCCAAAACCCATCATTTCCCCCAAAACCCTATATTTCCCCATCGTCACCTTAGCCGGCATCAGCTTCCCATTGCCTCTACCATCATCGAATTTCATTCCCATCGTCATCTTCGAATTCTCGATGCTCCATCCGACTATTGCCTATGCTGAAGTTTGTCTCCTTCCTTTGCGGTCTTTGCTGGAGGCTTCCTCCACCGCTTTGTCATGTTGAAGCCTCTCTCCATCGCCTCATCCATTTAGGGTACATCCTCTGCCAAATCTCCTTTCCTGCAAGATACAAGCGGTGTTTGCAAGTTGCAGCAACCCTTGACCATACAATGGGTATTGCTTATGTTTTTTTACTGCTGCATTGTTTGCTGCTACAATTTTTTACTACGTCTGCGCTACAATTGTTTTTGAAATAGTTATTTACAGGTTTTATATTGCTACAGTTTTATTTAAATTCTTGAAATTGCTAATGTTATATTATTTAATATTGTCTTAAATATGCAAACACTATTGGATTATATGGCTTATTTATAAATACAATTAGTTATACTTTAAATCATTTATATAGGGTTAAATGTACTTATTATTCATAATGTTACACGATGATAATGTTACAAGATATGTTATTTTCTTACCATTATACAAGTTCATGTGATATGTTACGAGATGATATCTTAGTTAAAACATTAGTAGTGTTATTTGTGTTGATTTTTTGCTTTTGTTTTGGATAATTACAAAAAAAAATCTATAATATTTTTTGCATTTATTTATTTATTTTTAAATTAAAATTAGAAAACCGTGTATAATCGTATATACCCCGCATACGCCTCTGCTTAATCGCTATTCAATGACCTATCCGAACTCATACGTATGCTGCTTTCCTAAACCTTGGGCTTGATATCTTGTATATTGGATGCAGACAAGGCCTTAAATGCCGGATTTTAGTTTCGTTTCGGATACTGACCGAAACGAAATTTCGATCGAAATTTCGGTCATTTCGGTATGTTTTTAACTAAGACCCCCAAATTTCGATCGACATCAGCCTTTTCGGTCACCCATCGAAACCGAAACCGAAATTTGAGCCATGGACGCAGAGTCAACCAATCTATGGAATAGGCAAAGTGTAGACATTTATATGATATTTTTGGCATCTTCAGGTACATGAAGAATTCACCAGACAAGGGATTGTTTTATCATACTAATGGTCACACCGACATTACATCTTATGCAAATGCATATCACACCAATTCTCTTGGGGACAGACACTCAACCACCGATTTTGCCATGTATCGGTTTACCATTCATCCAGACGTATCCTAAAGGACTTTATTCTATTTTCCTATTTTGTGTAATTAAGGTTATAAGGTTTCACACTATTGTTTTTAGTTATCTCATTCTAACATGTTGTTTTTCCATGGCACTAACATATACATCATTGAAACCATACATGAATTGCCTCATCACATTGTGATACTCGACCTTAGAAGAGTAAGATAGATGAGCCTTCCGGTGAGTTTTAGATAATGCCAAGTAAGAGAATCATTCAAGTACTTCCAATTTTTTAAACTTATTTAGCAATGAATCGTACCCGCTTAAATGGTCTGGTAATAGTGCAGTGTACTTACCACCCAAAAGACCAAGGTTCAAATATGCCCTTGTGAGGGTTGCGGTAGGTAGTCAACAACCATCGTAAAAAAATCGAATCTTTCAACATGGGTTTGGGCAAGAATCCATTTAGCCGAGCCTACTTATAGTGGGAGAAGGCTTCACCATTTTTAGTTAGTGTTGAGAGGTTTCTTATATATCGTTGTCTTATATATCGTTGTCTGTATTTGTATTTCTCATGTTTTTCCGTCCTCTCTATGTAATTTCTCCCTAGAGCCTTTCTCCTATATTAGAGGGTTCTAGGGCTAAGAGACAAATAACTTTTCTTTCCATACCATTCAACACGGTATCAGAGCGACAGTCCTAGACCGGAGCCGATGACCTAACCCTAGCCCTACCCCTCGCATGCCCCTTCGCTCGGGCCGCCGCCTCTCTATTCGCGGGTTGCCGCCGCCCAGCGCTGCCCCTCGTACGCTCTCCTCTCGCGCGCTCGTCTCCCCGTTTGGGTCGCACTCCTCGCGAGCCATCTCCACACGCGCGTAATCTCACGCGCCCTCTTCGCTCCTTTAGGGCTGTCGCCGCCCTCGCGACCTGCACCCCTCACAGGCGGCAGGTGTTTCTTGCGGGCCTTCCTGCAGGCCGCAGCCCCATGTGGACATCCGCTCGCTGCTCCCTCTCGTCTCGGTCTTGGTTTAGGTCCCTCTTTGGGCTCTTAGGGTGTGAAGCGATCATCTAAAAACACCCAGCCACCCAAAAGGCACCTTCAAAGAATGGAAGAGGTTGTGGTATGAGTCTACACCCACAACCATCTTCCCATATGTCCGTGTAGACAGAAATCTTGTTGGTTACAATCCCAATCTTGGTGATAGTTGTCATCATGGTTGACAACAAAGCAAATGTTCTATCCTTGGGGGCCTTCAAAGGTCCAGTCCTCATCGTCAAGATGGATGGCATGAACTATGAATTGTGGGCCATGCAGTTCATGAGTCTGATGCAGTGTAATGGCAAGAAGCACATCCTCACGGTGGAAGAGCCAAGTGACAAGACTGGGATAAATGCCTCATGGGAGGCAGATGATGCATGTGCACGAGTATGGCTATCCGGGGCAGTATCTACAAAAATAACAAATGATATACTGAGTCAGCCTACTGCAAAGGCTATGTGGGACATTCTCGCTGCAACATACTCTCCAACGAAGAATGAATCGAAGATACTGCAACTCCAGCATGATATCTTTACATCGAAGAAGAACGGTCGACTCCTCCATACCCTATACACTTTCTTGAGGGGCATGTTTGAGAAGCTATACGGCTACATTTCCTTGGCTGCTACGCCAGAGCAGCTCAAGGCTTACAGAGATTCGGTGATGACGGGTGTCTTTCTAGCAGCCCTTGATCCGGAATATGACTCAGCCCATGCCCATATTCTTATAGATGCTACTATACCGCTAATGGAGGAGGCATATCACAAACTGAGTAGGCTGTCTATCTCCTCTGGTGGTAATGTGTAGTCTCAGACATCATCAGCTATGACTGCCTCTCGTGGTAGGGGGAACCCTCCTCCATATCGTGGTAGGGGAGGATCTAACCGTGGCAGAGGGGGAGGTGGTCGATCACGTCAGTCGTGTACCTTCTGCCACATGACTGACCACTCTGAGGAAACCTGCTACTCCAAGCATGGGTTCCCTACTTCTGCTAGAGTTGCAGAACTGCCTCAACAGGTTGGAACTTCTTCTCCAATTGTTGATAAGAGATTTGACGAATTTGTGGCCAGACTCAGGGAGATCATGCCTACTCCAGGACCATCCAGCTCTCCTTCAGGATCCTCAGATGTAGCTGCCTCTGCTGATGCGACTTCCTCAGATATAGCATATGCCTTTACTAGTTGTTACAGGGCAGATTTGTCAGAATAGATTATGGACTCAGGTGCATCACATCACCTTTGTGGTGATAAAAGTCAGTTTAGTGTTTTTGGTCCAACACAGCCTGGACGATCTGTTGTGATAGCAGATGGATCACATTCTTCCATTACTGGTCAAGAGGAAGTGCAGCTAACTTCTGCGACGAGACTTCAGAATGTTCTTTATGCTCTTGAGTTTTCAATGAACTTATTATCTATTAGTCAAACCACCAAAGATTTACATTATCGTGCCATTTTTGACCCATCTGCTCTTGTGTTTCAGGACATTCTAATGCACAAGGTGATTGGAACTGACCGTGAGCAAGGATGTCTCTACAGACTAGTGCAATCTCCTTATGCTGGTGCTTCTTCCATTTGCACTGAGTCTACGTCTCCTTACATATGGCATCTTCGTTTTGGTCATCTTCCTCTGCAGAAGCTGTGTCACGTTCTTCCACAGATCCCCTCGCTCTACCTTTGGGAAGCATCATCGGTCTACATTCCAGAGTCGTTAGGATTGAAGTAGTCATGATCTGTTTGAGTTATTTCATTTTGATATTTGGGGTCCCAGTCATGTCCCTGATCATCAGGGGCATAGATTTTATCTCATTGCTGTTGTTGAGTTTTCAAGGTTGAATTGGGTTTTTCTTCTTAAAACCAAATCTGATGCTGGTCCTGTTATTCAATCCTTCATTATTGAAATAAAGAACATTTTTTTTTGCAAAAATCAAGTATATACGTTCTAACAATGCTTTGGAGTTTTGTACTAATAAGCTTGCATCCTTTCTTGCGTCTCATGGTATTGTCCATCAAACATCTTGTGCATACACGTCACAACAGAATGGAGTGGCTGAAAGAAAACATCGCCATCTTCTAGATATTACAAGGACCCTTTTGATCCAAAGTTGTGCTCCTCATTCTTACCGGGGAGATGCAGTCTTAACTGCTTGTTACCTTGTTAATCGTATGCCCTCTTCCACTCTGGGAGAAAAGATCCCGTTCTTGATTGTGTTTCTCGAGACGAATCTTTTTTCTCTCACACCTCTAGTCTTTGGTTCCATAGTTTTTGTTCATCAGATGTCCCCTGGTCTTGACAAGCTCTCTCCTAGAGCGGTCAAATGTGTGTTTGTTGGGTACTCCAAGACCCAAAAGGGATATCGTTGCTTCGACCCTGTTCGACGAAGGTACTATGTTAGTGTTGATGTAACCTTTTTTGAGTCTATTATGTACTTCTCTCCTACAAGTGACAAGTTTATTTCTTTTGAGGATAGAGGAGAGGTATATATGCCTTTACCTCCGATCTCTACTCAACCATCGCCACCGCCTCCACCACCTAATACATCTTCACCACCGCCACCACCTCCACCACCTCCTTTCTTTCCCCAGGTCTATCATCATCGATCTCGTGCTCATGTGCCTCGCCAATCATCTAGCATGCCCGAAGTATGTTCTGAATATTTGAGTTCTTCTAATGGCACTGGTGATTTGTATATACAACATGCGGTGCAGGATGTCCAAGATGCTATACCTTCTGTGAGTACTGGAGATCTAAATGTGCCTATTGCTCTACGGAAGCAGAAGCGTGCATGCACTATGCATCCCCTTACTTCCCATGTGTCCTTGGATCGCCTTTCGGAGGAATTTCAGAAGTTCGTTCTGAGGTTGCCAGCAGTCGAGATACAACGATCATATCAAGAGGCACTGCAGATTAATGAGTGGCGTCTGGCAATGGAAGAAGAAATGGCGGCTTTACGATCTCGAGGTACGTGGAGCATTGTGCAAGCTCCTCAAGGTGCGTCTATTGTTGGCGGCAAATGGGTGTTTACTGCGAAACACCGTGCAGATGGTATAGTTGACAGATATAAAGCCAGGTTGGTTGGACATGGGTTCACCCAAACGTATGAGGTGGACTATCAGGATACCGTCTCACCTATTGCACGTCATTCCACGTTGCGGATTCTTATTGCAGTTGTTGTGGTACATGACTGGCCGGTTTACCAGCTGGATGCAAAAAATGCTTTCTTGTATGGTGATCTGCAGGAAGAAGTTTACATGCAGCAGCCACCGGGGTTTGCTGCTGAGGGGGAATCTACTATGGTCTGTCGACTTTACAAGGCCATATATGACCTCAAGCAGAGTCTGAGGACTTGGTTTCAGAAGCTCTCAGAGTTGATTGAACAAAATGGTTTTGTCAGATCTACTGCATATCATTCTTTCTTTGTTAAGAGAACTCAGGGAGGTACAATTATCGTTCTAGTTTATGTTGATGACATTGTTGTTATTGGTAGTGATAAGCAGGGTATTCAGGCTGCCAAAGAGTTCCTTGGACAACAGTTTGTGACCAAGGATCTTGGCAAGCTGCATTATTTTCTTGGCTTGGAGTTTACACGCAGTCAGCAGGGCATGATTATGACGCAAAGGAAGTATGTCACTGATCTTCTGGTTGAGACATGTATGACATGCTGCAGACCTGCCACTACACCAATGGATCCTAATGCTAGACTCTATGATGATGACTCTGAGGAGATAAACAAGAGACGATATGGGGAACTGGTAGGAAAGTTGTTGTATGTTACTATTACCAAGCCGGACATATCATTTGATGTGAGCAGAGTTAGCCAGTTTTATGGAGCAACCTAGACAAGTTCATATGGATGCAGTTTGTATGATCTTAAGATATCTAAAATCTTCTCCAGGTGTAGGTCTACTTTTCAGAAGAGACACGTCACTCTCAATTACTGGATGTGCTGACGCAGATTATGCTGGGTGTCCCAAGGACATGAAGTCCACTTCAGGCTTCACCGTGTTCGTTGGTAGCTCATTGGTCTCATGGAAGAGTAAGAAACAAACAGTTGTTGCTCAATCCAGTGCTGAATCAGAATATAGGGCTATGGCCCAAGGAAGCACGAAAATGATGTGGGTCAAGTCTGTTCTACCTGACCTTGCAGTTGAGGTGCCTTTTCCAATGCACCTCAAATGTGATAATCAAACAATTTTATTTATAGCTAATAATCCAGCCTTCCATGAGAGAACGAAGCACATCGAAGTTGATTGTCATTATACCCGTGACTTGATCTAAAAAGGGTTTATTTCCACCTCCCATGTTGCTTCAGGAGAACATATTGCAGACATGTTTACCAAGGCTCTTTGGGGCGGACACCACCGAGTGTTTCCCCCTATCTTTTAGACTTCAAAAAAAATGTTTACCAAGGCTCCTGCAAAGGGTCCTTTCCAACGTTGTGGTTCCATGCTGAGCATGATAGACATATATGCTCCAGTTTGAGGGGGACTGTTGAGAGGTTTCTTATTTATCATTGTCTGTATTTGTATTTCTCATGTTTTTGAGACAGAGTTAGCAGTACTTAGACTTAATAGGAGTGGTGTTAGGATAACATCCTGGTTTTCTTATATTCCTCCAATAATCGAGAACATATTTCCTTTGATAGATGCTTAACCCATCCTTAGAAGTTTATTTACTTTATCCAGGAAATATTTAAGTCTTTCCAAGTTTAATCTCAAATTTTAGAGGAAAGCTTAGGAAATATTTAAGTCTTTCCAAGTTTAATCTCAAATTTTAGAGGAAAGCTTAACTTTGTCGCAATGGAGGTGAGTGTAAAGGGCTAAGTGTATTGGGTACTTGGATATTTCCAAGATCTAACCACTCATCTCTTTTATGTTTAGTCCAAATTGTCTAGTAGTGGGACAATGGGCTATATAATAGTCCTACACCTATTTTATTCTAATGAGATCTGACCCAATAGGGTATTCTATCGAGTATAGGACAATCCTTAAAAACCATTTACGTAAATTTAAGTTCTATAATTACACCATTGCATTTATCATCTCTATTTTATATATTCACATGGTATCAAAGCAAGACAATTCAATGCTTGTTTACCTCGACAATCGGTTTTCTTTTCTAATCCTTTTTGTTTGGGAGGATCTTGAGGATTCAATTGCAACGGTTGGGAGCTGCTGGGCTATGGCAAGAGCAATGACGACCACGAGCCATGAGGGGATGCTTAAATGGTAATGGAAGGGGCCACACAACATGACGACTGCGAGCAAATCATGCAGAAGGCTACATGCAGTGGTGCATGAATTGAGTACAAGAACACATGACTATAAGAGGAAAACCGACATAAGCTGCATAAAGCGGTAAAGATCCAAGTAGGGAAAAGCTACACTAAGTAGAAAGGGACTAAACAATTCTCGAGGCTATGAGGGCAAGAAACACACCAAAGATTTGACGAGGATCACCACCTAAAGGCGGTGACACAAGCTACACGTAGTTGAGCGTGGAAGCCATGACACCACACATGGTACGTAACAAAAGAAGGGTGGCAACTCTGGCATCCACCATGTGCAATGACACAAACGCTTGAGTGAGGAATGACAACCTGATGGAGGCAACGTTTGATCACCCATAGGCGGCCACGATGTGCGACCAATGTGGGTGCCTTTATTAGAGACACTCGACAATGCTAGACTTCAGAGGTGTCATGTAATTGATTACACGTCCGGAGGTGGTCACAGGAGAGCAACAACAATGAAGGTAAAATGTGGTGGTGGTTTCTTCAAGAGGATCAAGAAAGATGCGTTCCATCTTTATATCCCCATGAAATGAGGAACAAAAAGGGCTCCTTTTAAGAAGGCTTGTATTTTTTAATCTTTTATTTTGTCACTGCAAAATCAGTCATGTTTTAAAAAAAAAATAAAAGGAAAGGAGAGGGGTGAAGTAGAAAAGAATAAAGGGAAAACAAACCATTAAAGGATGGTTAAAAAGAGGAATGCATGACTTAAAAAGAAGAGAGAATAAGTTTGAGAAAAAAGAAGAAAAAAGAGAAGAAAATAAATAATGAAAAGACTCATTGCAGTATGGATATTCCATCAGTTCCTTTGACTCCTAAAGAAAAACAGAGCTATTTGTTAAGAAGAGACGTTGTGGGCAAGAGTATTGAAGGAGAGAGTCTCATTGCAATATAGGGGGCTCTAATTGACAAGATGTATACACACACACACACACACACACACATATATATATACTTTTTCTTTCTTAATTGCTCAACAATTCATCATTCCAAACTCCAACCCCCTCATTACTCCTCCAACATAATCAAGATATGTTGTCATCATTAGCAACAAGATGAGGATACATTAAGCCGAGGTGGTAGTATACATAATTATATTGAGTGTGTGAGTCAGCGAGTTTTTAGTTTTTCCAAACTGAGTATTGCATGCTCCTTCTTGAGAGGGAATGTTGAGAACAATAATGCGTTGAATCAGTTAGGTAATTTGAGTTGTTTAAAATCTACTTACACAATTCCCACATGTTTTGTTCTACATTATCTAGTAATGGGGTTATTTTTGTTGGTAGGGTTATATGCAAGGACTTAAATATCAATTTCATCACCATATCAGTGACTTGGCCGATATTTTGGTCGAAATTCGATTGAAATTTCAACCATTTCAGTCACCAATGATCCTAAAGGCTGAAATTTTGGCCATCTCAATCAAATTTTTGTTACACGTCGAAACTGAAATATGACCAAATTTCAAGAAATTTGATGCCATGGTTGTATATAGAGCTCCGCACTTCTAGTATCCATTAAGAAAACTAATAATATGTTTTGAGCCACATGTTTCTTCCCCATGGAGTAGGATGGTCCTTTGTGACCATCTGGACCACGCAAATCCATGTTTCGAGAATAATGAATGGTTGGATAAATTTAGTAATTGGAGTTCTTTAAAATCCTATTACAATGGTTTTTCTGTCTCCTTTTACCGGGAGTTTTGGGATCTATTGAAGGGTGATATCTTGGAGCTTCTGACTGAATTCATGATTGGCAACAGAGGGTCTGAGAAAGTTAACAGGGCATTGATTTTTTTTCTGCCGAAGAGAGACTCCCCAGTGGGGGTTGGGGACTACAGGCCGATTTCTATCTCTAATGGCATTTATTTCATTGTCGCCAAGGTGCTGGCGAGCAGGCTTAGGGTTGTCTTGCCCTCTGTGGTTTTACCGACACAATCTGCATTCATTCCAGGTCGGTTTATGGCGGATGGTATTGTGACCGCTTCGGAAATCAATAGGGAATGGAAGAGGTTGACAAAGAAAGGGGTAGTTTGGAAGATTGACTACGCCAAGGCTTACGACTGTGTCAGTTGGAGATTCCTGTGGACAGCGTTGTTGAAGAAGGGTTTTCCGGAGGATTGGATTGCGTGGGTTAAGAGATGCGTCACCACTAGCTCCTATTCGGCATTGGTCAATGGGAGACCGGGGGGGGGGGGTGGTTCCAGCCGCAGAGGGGGGTACGTCAGGGGTGCCCCCTGGCTCCCCTGCTTTTTGTGTTGGTGGCGGATTGTCTTGCAGTCTTGTTTCAGCGGGCGATTGAAGAGGGTTGGTGCGAGGGTTTCAGGATGTGGGACATCTCTGTTCCGGTCCTGCAGTACGCGGACGACACGTTGATTTTCCTGGGGGGAGGACGGAGGAGCAGAATCACAATGCGGCTACTTTGGTGGATATGTTTGATTGCCTCTCTGGTTTGCAGATTAACAGGCAGAAGTCGGTCCTGGTTCCTATGGGGATGGATGGCGAGGAGAGTAGCATGTTAGCGGCGTGGGCAGAATGCCCTCTGGGGAGATTACCGATAACCTACCTGGGGTTGCTACTGGTCGATGGTAGGCTGAGGAAGTCAGATTGGGACTGTGTTCTTCAAAGAATGGAGGAGCGGTTGGAAGGATGGAAGGCCACCACTCTCTCCAAGGGTGGGAAGCTTACTTTGCTGAAGCACGTTCTTTCCGCCATTCCGATATTTTTTTTCTCGACGAGATTAATACCGGTTGGTGTCAGAAGAAAGGTGGAGGCTGAGATCTTTTTTCTGGTCAGATGGGAGGCAGACAGCGAGGGGGTTGCACTTGGTGGCTTGGAAGGACCTTATGGTACCGGTCTCGGAGGGGGCCCTGGGCATCAGGGATGTAGATTCTATGAACAGAGCCTTGTTAGCCAAATGGGTGGTGCGCATTTGGGGCCCATCTGACTCGTCGGTTTTGCGGTTGCTGAGGGAGATTTACGGCGTCACGGGGGAGTTGGTGGCGGTGCAGAAGTGGCATGAGTCTTCGTTGTGGAGTGGGATTCGTGCCGTGATTCCCTAGGCTTAAGCCTTTTCTCTGGCCGAAGTTGGGGAATGGTCTCAGGTTCGATTTTGGCAGGATGACTGGACGGGGGAGGGGGCGTTAGCCTACCATTTTCCTAAGTTGATGGCGTTAGCCGTTCACAGGGGGGCGCGGGTGGCGGATGTGGCTGACTCTGGGGTGTGGGCGTCGAGGTTCCGTGCGGCTCTCTCGGATCAGAGATTAGAAGAATTTTTGAGATTTTTATCGGAGATTCCCTCTGTTGGGGATTCGTCGGGCGACCCCGACCATTTTGTTTGGGAAGATGGTAAGTTCTCAGTGAAGATTGCGTACCGGAAGCTGAGTGTGGTGTGGTGGAGCGCGGTAAAGACCTATGTGCTGACTTGAAGGTGATTTGGGCGGCCAAGATTCCTACTCAGGTTAAGATCTTTCTTTGGTGTCTAAGGAGGGACCGTCTCTGTGACAAGGTGAGAAGAGGCAGACTGCTGGGTGCGACGGATTTGATGTGTGATAGATGCAACGATGACGTGGAGGACGCAGACCACATTTTCTTTGGTTGCAGGTCTTCGGCCAATGTGTGGGTTTCGTTGGGGATTCCGTGGGTTCGGACATCAGATGCGGAGCATTTTTGGAGATCTATTCGGGCGGTCCGACTTGGGTCTTCCAAAGATGTCTCCAAGCCCTTTGTAGTGCTCCGGGCTATTTGGCTTGCCAGGAATGATACCACTTTCAAGGGGCAATGGTTTTACTTTGAAAATGTACTTGCGCACTGTAATGCATTGTACAATTTTTGGGTTTCCAACTGATGTACCTTCTTGTATATTAATGAATGCTTTGGTGTGGTGACTCCTGCCTTGGGAGGGCTCCCCTTTTTTCTTATTCAAAAAAATGATCTCATATATTTAGTCCAACATTATCTAGTTGTGGGACATGAGTATCTTGGTGGGGCTATATATAGGGCTCCAGATCTCTTGTATTTATTGGGAGTGCTAGTAGTAAGATTTGACATCACATGTTGTAACACCCATGCTCTTAGAATCCATATACTTAGCAATAGCCGCATTCGTATGTTATGATTAACATTCGAAGTGTAAAGTAGAATAAGAAATAATTAAAATAAACAGCTCGAACAACATATCTATTCATGGTTCCCAGTTTAGAGAGTCCACAATTTAATGATTTACATGATTGAAACCTTCTAAAATTGCAGAAACTACAAAAGTATATATAACAACACCATACAACTCTACAAGTAAACAAGTACCCTTAATGGTGCAACCACATAGAACCATGTCTAATCCCAAAGCACTCATTGCCACGACAACTCTTGAAACATATGTTGGTAGGGTATGTTATAAGCAATTGCTCGGTACAATAATAAGCAACAATACAAGGTAAGGTAAAAAAACGTAAAGTGTATAAAAGAAGTACCTGCCCACAATTATGAAACACTCCCGACGAAGTGCAGCCCAACCTTTTCCGGAACATGGCTCCAATGGATGGAGAAATAGTACATGATACTCACATGCAGTAGGGTCACTACAAAATAGTACAAGTCTACTCACTAGTAAGAGACCATAATTCCGTAGGGTCTTACAAGATATGGCTATAATTACTTGTCATAACTCACCTCTTATCGAGTCAAACTCAAAGAAGAATAAGAAATGTTCACACTGTTTTATTATTCATTTCTGTTAGAGTAAACAATACTCTGATATGTTATTCCATAGAGCCCTCGGGTCTCTTATATAGGGAGAAAACCCTTGGGTAAATTACAGAGTCTTACAATATATAAATAGAAATTACGAAACAATAAAACGTAACATATATCAGTCTCTACACTCCCCCTCAAGATGGAGCATAGATATCTATCATGCTCAGCTTGGAAGAACATCTCTGGAAAGGTCCTCTGAGCAGTGGCTTGGTGAATATGTCAGCAGTCTGATCCTCTGAACTGACATGAGAGGTGGAAATGAAGCCCTTCTGAATCATGTCTCTAGTAAAATGACAATCCACCTCGATGTGCTTTGTTCTCTCATGAAAAGCCGGATTATTGGCAATAAACAATGCTGCCTGATTGTCACATTGGAGATTCATAGGCAAGGGGACATCTACAGTCAAATCTTCTTAGACTGCTCTAACCCACATCATTTCTGCAGTTGCTTGTGCCATGGCTCTGTACTCGGATTCCGCACTGGACCTCGCCACAACAGTCTGTTTCTTGCTTTTCCAAGAAACTAAAGAGCTTCCTATGAAGATAGCAAGTCCAGAAGTGGATTTACGATCCCTTGGACATCCTGCATAATCTGCATCTGCACAAGCTGAAATAGACAGATCCGTATCTTTCCTAAATAGCAACCCGGTGCCTGGGGAAGACTTCAGATATCTCAATATCATATACAAGGCATCCATATGAACTTGCCTTGGCTGCTCCACAAATTGAGTCACCCGGTTTACTGCAAAGGCAATATCCGGTCGAGTTATAGTAATATATAAGAGCTTACCCACCATCTCTCTGTACCTTCTTTTGTCCACCTCCTCGGTATCATCGTCGTGCAGCTTCATGCTTGGGTCCATAGGTGTACTTGAAGGTCTGTATCCAGTCATTCCTGCTTCAGCTAGCAAGTCTGTGACATATTTTCTTTGAGTTATCACCATTCCTTGTGCATTTCTTGCAAACTCTATCCGCAGAAAATATCGTATCGTGCCAGATCCTTCGTAATGAACTGGTTTCCCAACAGGGACTTGGTTATCTCAATCCCCTGAGCATCATCTCCTGTGACCAAGATGTCATCAACATATATCATAACAACAACTGTACCTCTAGGGGTCTTCTGGATGAACAATGAATGGTCCGCATTTGATCTCCTGAACCCCTGTTGTTCAATTAGCTGAGAAAGCTTCTGGAACCATGCTCGGGGACTTTGTTTGAGGCCATAGATAGCCTTATGAAGTTTGCACACCATCTGAGTCTCCCCCTCAGCAGCAAATCCTGGTGGCTGCTGCATGTAGACTTCCTCCTGCAGGTCTCCATACAAGAAAGCATTCTTGACGTCAAGCTGAAAAATGGTCCAGTTACGTACCACAGCAACAGATAGGAGGATGCGAAGAGTGGAGTGTCTAGCCACTGGTGAAAAAGTATCCATATAATCTACCCCATATGTCTGGGTAAATCCCCGTGCTACAAGTCTTGCCTTGTATCTATCAAGACGTCCATCCGCATGATATTTCACCGTAAAGATCCACTTGCAACTCACCACGGAGGCACCTGGAGGAATGGGGACAAGAGACCAAGTCCCTCGAGACTGCAGAGCATGCATCTCCTCTTCCATGGCTAGACGCCAGCAATCAATCTTCATGGCATCTTGATAGGTCCGTGGAATCTCAACAAACGAGACAACAGCTACAAACTTCTGGAAGTCCCCATTGAGACGATGAAATGAGACTTGAGAGGCAAGATGATATGAAGCACATTGTCTTCGCTGCTTCCTGTGAGCAATGGGCCGATCCAAATCATCCATCATTGTGTCGACCGGTTGATCCTCGTCCTGTTGTAAAGGCTCCTGCACTGGTGCAATGTCTAACCCATCATTAGTGATAACATCAGAACATACCTGAGGCGTGTTGGATGGTTGACATGTAGCTTGAGCTGGTCCTGTACGCCTTGTATAGAACTTAGGAAAAGGTTCAATTGGAGGTGGTGGTGGTGGTGGTGGTGGTGGAGTAGAGGATTGACCCAGGCTTGGAGGTGGAGGCACATAGACACTAGAATCTGTGGATGTGGAGGAGACCAATCTGTCACCTGTAGGGGAGAAGTACATGACGGGTTCGAAAAATGTAACATCAACGCTCACATAGTATTTGTCATAAACAGGGTCATAGCAACGATATCCTTTTTGTGTCCTGGAGTAGCCCACAAAAACACACTTGATAGCCCTAGGAGATAGCTTATCAAGTCCTGGAGACAAGCGGTGGACAAATGCAGCAGTGCCAAAGACCCGAGGTGTAAGAGTAAACAAATCTTTGTCAGGAAAGAGAACAGATATAGGAGACTTTTCCCCAAGAACAGTTGTAGGCATGCGGTTGACCAGATAGCATGCTGTAAGAATAGCATCCCCCCAAAAAGATAATGGGGCACAACTCTGATTAAGTAATGTGCGAGCAATATCAAGGAAATGGCGATGTTTTCGTTCTGCAACCCCATTTTGTTGAGATGTGTATGCACATGTGGTTTGGTGGATAATGCCTTTAGAAGAAAGAAAACTAGCAAGGGAACGAGTGCAGAACTCCAATGCATTGTCAGTACGCACAT
This sequence comes from Ottelia alismoides, assembly GCA_037367405.1. Lineage (NCBI taxonomy): Eukaryota > Viridiplantae > Streptophyta > Magnoliopsida > Alismatales > Hydrocharitaceae > Ottelia > Ottelia alismoides. The sequence continues at coordinate 1,899,633 of JAZKJV010000996.1, forward strand.
ACTTAACAGTAGACGAAAAAACATTTTGAACTTCATTGATAAGATTTTGAATAACACTTCCTGCTTCGGATTTATTTTTAAGAAGAAAGGTCCAGGACACTCTAGAAAAATCATCGACCACAACTAAATAGAACCTGTGCCCCTGATGATCTGGGACACGACTGGGACCCCATATATCTATGTGAAATAACTCAAATGGGGAGCGACTGCTCCGACTCTGACGACTGGGGAAGCTGGACCGATGGTGCTTCCCTAACTGACAAGCTTCACAACGAAAGGATGAACTCGGAGAAATCTGAGGCAGGAGGTGATGCATTTTATGAAGTGGCAAGTGACCGAACCGAAGATGCCAGGTATACGGAGACACGGAGCCCTGGGAATGTAGTGAGACACCAGCATAAGAGTTCCGTACAAGACGATAGAGGCCATTGTGCTCAGAACCACAACCAATCACCCTGCCCATTAGTATGTCCTGAAAAATAACAGACGATGGGTCAAAAATAGCACGACAGTGCAAATCTCGTGTAATCTGACTAATGGATAAGAGATTCATAGAGAATTCTGGTGCATGTAAAACATTCTGTAAGTGCATAGAGGGCAGTAAAGCCGTCTCCCCCTGACCGATGATAGGGGAATGAGTGCCATCAGCAATGAGTACAGAGCGACCCGGCTGGACAGCTCTATAGGACTGCAGAATATCTTTCTCACGACAGAGATGATGGGTGGCTCCAGAATCAACAATCCATCCTGTGAGATCATGGTTATGATATGAGACGGAAGGACTACCTGAGGCACTGGCTGAAGCAGATGTACTAGCTGATGCCGAAACCGCAACATCAGACGCATCAACACCCTCTGATGATGATTGTGGCATGATATCACGAAGCCGTGCCACTAGCTCCTCGAACCTGTGATCGGGAGTAGATGCTGGTGGACCCTGAACATGATCAGCGACACGTGCAGAAGGAGGGAAGCCATGCTTGGAATAGCATGTATCCTCCGAATGACCAGTACTACGACAGAATGCGCACGTAGAGCGTATGCGACCTCCACGGCCATGTCCACCACTTCCTCTGCCACGAAATGAGGAGGAACTACTTCGTCCTCTGGAGACGGCCATTGCCGAGGGAGGTGTAGTCGTTGTGTTCGATGGAACTGGGACACGACTGAGTCGTCTGTAGACTTCTTCCATCGGTGGAATGGTGGCATCAGCAAGGATCTGAGAGCGTGCTGCCTCATATTCCGGATCAAGGGCAGCAAGTAAGACGCCAACCATAGTAGCGTTGCGGAACGTCTTCTGCTGTTCCGGCGTGGCTGTGAGTGGAATTGTGCTATAAAGTTTCTCGAACATTCCACGAAGAGACGTGCACAGAAAATGAAGAGGCCTCCCATTTTGCTTCGTGGTAAAGATATCATGCTGCAACTGTAACATCTTGGTCTCGTTCCGTACCTGAGAGTACGTCGTGGCCAGAATATCCCACATTGCCTTGGCGGTGGGTTGATGAAGGACATCATTTGCTATCTCCGTTGTGAGCATACCTGACAGCCAGACTTTGGCATACGCGTCATCAGCCTCCCATGAGGCATATATTCCCATCTTCTCCGACGGTTCATCTTCGGTAAGAATATGCTTCTTACCACACGACTTCGTGAGACTGAGGAACTGCATAGCCCACAGTTCATAGTTCGTCTCGTCCATTTTTACGATAGGTGCCGAACCTTTGAAGGCACCGATGGCGGGCATATCGACCTTTTGATCTGACATACTGCCGGAGAAGAACAACTAGGGATGATAGACAAATAAACTGGTGTCTACCGGGATCGTTGAGGATTTAAGTGCATATGTAGACGTTATGCACTTGAACCCATCATCAATCCGAGCCCGACCGAAGCGAAACGAACGGCGGGGAGGCTGATGAAGCCTCGACTGTAAAGAGTCGGCGGGGCTAGGGCCGGCAGGGGCCTGGCGAGGGCCTGGCGGGACCGGTTGAGGCCGGCAGGGGCCTGGCGGGAGCCTTGCAGGCGACGAGGCTGGAGCCTGGACGGTCTGGCGGCGTGTCCGGAGAGACCCGGCGACTGGGCTGGAGGTCTGGAAGGCCTGGCGGCGAGAGCTGGGGACCCGGCGGAGGGGCGGAAAGGAGGCGGGGCCTTGAGGGGCTTGTTGGCGGCGGCGGGAGGGCTTGGAGAGGCCGGCGGCGGGGGGGGGGGGGGCGCGGGTGGAGGAAACCCTAGGTTAGGTTTAGGGCTCTGATACCATGTTAGAGTAAACAATACTCTGATATGTTATTCCATAGAGCCCTCGGGTCTCTTATATAGGGAGAAAACCCTTGGGTAAATTACAGAGTCTTACAATATATAAATAGAAATTACGAAACAATAAAACGTAACATATATCAGTCTCTACAATTTCCGTATGATATTGTGTACTAATTCGACATTCTTTAATGTATTTTCAATTACGTGACCCATCTACAAGTGCTTATCATTCTATGCTTTATAATATTCACCACTAGTGCTTGTATTATTACTAGTCATATCAAGAACTCATAATTCTTATGTTTATACATATATCCCATTAGGGTTTGTCATATACATATAAATATACATTAGTTTAAAAGTACAATACCAAGCACATGCCATCCTATTTTGCTGAGTTTCAACAATTATAAATAACCTCAACAGTCACATACCGTATACTGGAGTTTGGAGTAACCAACTCAAATAATCCCCATTCATCAACTCTAACCCATTTACCCCAGATTACCATCGTAAGGGGAACTCCTTGGAATGAGTACACCTTGGGTACGTATGGAACCGCAATAGGCATACATTATGACAAGTATGAATCTTCGACGAATATCGTACCACGGATGCAGATGCATCGACATTGCTCATAGTACTATGCTCAACCGATAGAGTCGTGTATCACACCAACAAACCTGCATAGACAGAACTAATACTCCATCTAGGACTCAACGAGACCGCGATAATTGTGCCACACTCTTGGCTATGCCAACTCCTCTACGCATAACAAAAGCAAACAATCATTCGTAATGTGGTTTACAATCTTAATTTTATTTATATATTATTCTTATTGTTAAGATAATTATATATGTTTCTATGTCTATTCTATGTTATTATCTTTTCTCAGGAGTAAGTTTGTAATTAACCCAAGGGCTTTTCTCCTATATAAGAGAGCCCTCGGTCTATTCTAGTGCTATGGAAATTTCTTCTCCCAACATGGTATCGGAGCAAGGGTCCTAGACCGGGGTTCCCGCATCCCACCCAGAAACCCTAACCCTAAACCTGCCCCCACCTCTTCTCCGTGCGCCGCCCCTGCGCGTCGCACCTTCCAGGGCGCCGCCCCCGTGCGGTGCATCCTCCCCTGAGCCGCGCTGTGCGCCGCTCCAAACCCTTGCGTTGCGCGCCCCTGTGCGCTACCTGCTGTCCAGATCGCCGCAACATCGTACTTTGCTTCCCCGAGCACCGTAGCGGCTTCCAGTCTCGCCCAAAAGGCGACCCTACTGCCGGGGAGTAGCCTAGAGGTCCGTGCACAGACCTAGGCGGGAAGAACAATACCTCTATTGCCGGGGTAGAGGCACATTTGTGGAGGTAGAGATGGTTGTATGAGTTTGCACATACAACCTATCTCATCTATGAATTTGTAGACAAAGATCTTTCATTCTATCCCTCAGTCGATCTGTGTTTCGTGGTTTTTCCGTATCATGGCGGAAAACAAGGGTGACGTTTTCTCATCTTCGGGTGCATTCAAAGGCCCAACCCCAATTGTGAAGATGGATGGGACCAATTATGAGCTTTGGTCTATGCTGCAGTTCCGTACCATCATGCAGTGCTACAATAAGGTGCACATATTGACTGACTCCGAGCCGATGGACAAGACTGGGGTTAACGCAACATGGAAACAAGATGATTCTTATGCCCGCATATGGCTCTCCGGGACATTGACTACGGAGATAGCCAATGATATTGTGAATCAGCCTACGACGAAGGCCATGTGGGATATCCTTGCTGATACGTATGGCCAGTCGAAAAATGAAAGCAAGATACTTCAATTGCAGTTCGACATCTTCTCGACCAAACAGAATGGTCGCCCGCTACATGCTCATTTCTCTCACATGCGGGGCATGTTTGAGAGATTACACAGTTTCATGACCATCACTACCAGCACAGAGCAACAACAGGCGTATCGTAACACCACCATGACTGGAGTGTTTCTATCTTCTCTTGATCCTGAGTACGATGCAGCTCGTACTCAACTTCTGACTGGAGAGACTATTCCACCAATGGAAGAGGTCTATAAGCTCCTGAGCAGGATTACTACTTCAGCGACAACTGCACAGCCTACTCCTTCGGCTATGGCTGCTACTAGAGGCAGAGGAAGTTCATCTCACTTTCGCGGTCGTGGACCGCGTGGTCGCGGAGGTGGTAGACATCATGGCCCATGTGCTCACTGCCACCGTCCTGGCCACTTCGAGGAGACGTGCGTTCATAAGCATGGCTATCCAGCCTCAACACGAGTTGCTGAGCAGATAGAGACTTCCGCATCACCTACATCTGACACTCGCCTAAATGACATTGTATCCAGGCTCCGAGAGATGATGTCTACTCCAGCATCTTCGTCTCCAGGTACCACAGAGGCTGCCGCATCTGCCAGAGTGTCGTCTAGCTCTTCAGGTAATCATTATGCGCTCACTAGTAGTTCATATTCAGACCTGACAGATTGGATTATGGACTCCGGGGCATCCCATCATATATGTGGCGACAGGATGCAATTTTCTACCTACAGAGCTCTTTCACCTGGCAGATCAGTTGTCATTGCCAATGGGGTTCGATTGCCCATTATTGGTCAGGGGGAGATATCTATTGCACCTTCTCTCACTCTTCAGAATGTCTTATATACAATTGACTTTCAGATGAATCTGTTGTCCATTAGTCAACTTACAAGAGATCTCCATTGTCGTGCCATATTTGATCCATCCTCTTTCGTGTTTCAGGACATACTGACTGGCAGGGTGATTGGACATGGCCGTGAGCAGAGAGGTTTGTATAAACTTGCCTTACCATCATGTGCTGGTGCTGCTACCCTTCCTTCTGGACCCGTTTCACCATTACTCTGGCATCTTCTCTTTGGTCATCTACCGCTGCAGAAGCTGTGTCATGTTCTAACACAGATCTCCACCCGCACTACATTGCATTGTGAAGCCTGTCAGCTTGGGAAACATCATTACTCTTCCTTTCCGAGTCGTCCGAGTCGTTATAGTAGTCGATCCTTTGAGTTGTTTTATTTTGACATTTGGGGTCCAAGTCGTGTTCCTGATCATCAGGGACATCGTTATTATATGGTGGCTGTCGATGATTATTTTAGAGTGTCGTGGGTGTTCTGGTTGAAGCACAAATCTGAGACAGGTGCTATTATAAAAAAAATTCTTTTGGAAGTCAAAAATGTTTTCTCTGCAGACGTCAAATTCATTCGTACAGATAATGCATTGGAATTTACAACTCTTGACTTATCAGAGTTTCTAAGTTCGACGGGTATTGTTCATCAAACGTCATGCAGTTATACTTCACAACAGAATGGTGTGGCGGAAAGAAAACATGGCCATCTTCTTGATGTCACGCGCACATTGTTGATCCAGAGTCGTACACCACATTCTTTTTGGGGGGATGCGGTTCTCACTGCTGGTTACTTGGTTAATCGTATGTCGTCTACTAGTCTTGGCAAGAAAATTCCCTTCTTGATTGCGTTTCCCGAGAAGGACCTATTTTCTCTTACTCCCAGAGTCTTTGGGTCTGTGGCTTTTGTCCATGATTTCACTCCTGGTCGTGACAAGCTCTCGCCTCGAGTTGTCAAATGTGTGTTTGTCGGATATTCTCGCACCCAGAAAGGGTATATATGCTATGATCCTGTTGGCAAAAGATACTGTGTGAGTGCTGATGTTACCTTCTTTGAATCCATTATGTATTTCTCTCCCACAGGTGACAGGCTATCCAATAGTACTACTGGAGAGGAAATTGTTGTTCCTCCTCCACCGTCCCTTCCACCAAATGAATCTCATGGTACTCAACACCAAACACAACTTCCACCACCACCACCTCCAGCACTTCCACAATGTTTCCTACCTTTGGTTTACACTCGCAGGTCGAATACTGGAACCTCTGCTCCTAGGCCGTCCATATCATCTAACACGCCACAGGTATGTCAGAATAATATTGTTCCATCTGATGCTACAGGAGTTCTTCGTGGCATACAGGGTGACTTAGACCGTCAGGACAGTGGGGATGATGATCTTCCTATTGCCCTCAAGAAGCCTCGACATAGGTGTGCTACCTACCCGATGGCAGTGCATGTCTCTCTAAATCATCTATCTGATGATTTTAAGAGGTTTGTAATGGGACTATCCACAATTACTATCCCACGTACGTACACAGAGGCCCTACATAACACGCAGTGGCGTCAGGCAATGGAAGAAGAAATGGCAGCGTTACGGTCTAGAAGAACATGGAGCATTGTTCCCGCTCCCAATGGTGCTTCGATTGTCAGTTGTAAGTGGATATTCACCGTCAAGCACAACGCAGATGGTAGCGTGGATCGCTACAAAGCACGGCTAGTGGCACGAGGATCCACCCAGACTTATGGGGTGGATTACCAGGACACGTTTTCTCCAGTCGCGAGACATTCTACACTGCGGATACTACTGTCTGTAGCAGTGGCAAAAGATTGGCCGTTATATCAGCTTGATGTCAAGAATGCGTTTCTCTATGGGTGACCTACAAGAAGAAGTATACATGCAGCAGCCACCTGGGTTTGCTGCTGAGGGAGAGTCCCAGAATGTGTGCAAGCTACATAAGGCGATTTATGGGCTGAAACAGAGTCCGAGAGCGTGGTACCAGAAGCTATCAGAGTTGATTGAATATCATGGCTTTGTGAGATCTACTGCGGATCATACACTGTTTGTTCAGAAGACAAAGAAAGGTACGGTTGCCATTCTTGTCTACGTAGATGACATAATTGTTACAGGTGATGATGCTCAGGGCATTGGAATAGCCAAGGGATTCCTAGGTCAACAGTTTGTGACTAATGACCTTGGTACTATTCGTTACTTTCTGGGGCTAGAATTTGCCAGAAACCAGCAGGGTCTAGTAATGACTCAGAGGAAGTTTGTGATGGATCTTCTCTCTGTGATAGGTATGACTGGATGCAAGCCTGCTACTACACCTATGGACCCGAGTATGAAACTATATGACAAGGATACTGAGGAAGTAGATAGCCGGAGATACAGAGAACTGGTTGGGAAGCTACTATATGTTACTATCACCAGACCAGAAATCATGTTTGCAGTGAGCAAGGTTAGCCAGTTCATGGAACAACCCAAATAGGTGCATATGGATGCCATTTACATGATTTTGAGATATTTGAAGAATTCACATGGTACTGGTCTATTATTCTGTAGGGATACATCCCTGGAGGTGACAGCATGTGCTGACACAGACTATGCTGGTTGTCCCATAGATATGAAGTCTACATCGGGATTTGCAGTCTTTGTTGGAAGTTCACTTGTCTCGAGGAAGAGCAAGAAGAAGACTGTAGTAGCCAGATCAAGTGCAGAATCAGAGTACAGGGCCATGGCACAAGGAAGTACAAAGATGATGTGGGTTAGATCGAACAAATGATCAGGGTGGGTTGGGGGTGAAGTCGATCGAACAAATGAACGGCGCCTTGCTACTTAAGTGGGCTAGCAGGATTTGGGGGGGGGGGATCTCTGTTGCGAGGTGGTTTGTCGGATCTATAACGTGTGGGGGGGGGGGGGACGTTGCCTTTGCAGGTGACCCGGTTAGCCTCCCCCACTCTTCTTTGGAGGGGAGTCGTGGAGGTTTTCTTGAAGAATATTGCGCTTTTTAGGCCGGTCCTTGGTGGGGGGGGGATTCTTTCTACTTTTGGACGGACGATTGGAGGGGGGGGGGGGTTTGCTCGTGCTTCCCACGCTTGTTTGCCCTGGCAGATGACAAATTTTGTTCGGTTGCGACCTGTTGGCTTGATGGTAATTGATGCCCCACTTTCTCTGCGAACTTCTCCGACCAGAGATTGGATGAATTCTTGGCTTTGCTCGATGCTGTGAGGGAGGTGGGGCGTCCTTCGGGGGGTCGGGATCACTGGTGTTGGCGGGAGGGCCCTTTTACGATCAAGAAGGCCTTCGGGGCTATCTCTCGGCCGCCGCCGTCACAATCGGAGATTCTAATCAGGGACTGTGCTTTTCTTTGAGCTCTCAAGCTTCCCGAGAGAATTGGCTTCTTTCTGTGGCTGCTCAGGAGATAGAGGCCGATGACAAGGGACCGATGTGCAAGATTATTACGTACCATCTCGGACAGGTGCCTGCTTTGCAGTGACTCGATTGAATCCGTGGAACACCTCTTCTTCTTATGTCCCATGGTGATTCAAATATGGCAGGGAGCTGGCTTGGATTGGTGTTGCACGAACAATCTTCAGACCTTCTGGAATGCGCTACTTGCAAATAAAGATAGGTCGGCGGTGGAGTTTCTTTATCCGGTGGCCATTCTGTGGGCGATCTGGCGAGGTAGAAATGATTTGCTATTCTTGGGCCAAAGATTTTATAAGGAAAACGTGGGGATTTATGCAAAGCGGTTGGTGAAGATTGGGCGTTGTAATGGGTCTGTTGTAATGACATGTGGTTGTTCTTTCCCCTTTCTTTTTTTTGTTTTTTGTTTTTTCATTATCATTTGAATAAAGCTTTGGGGCGTGCACCATCGAGTGTCTCCCCCTCGTTTATGGATTTCAAAAAATGATGTGGGTTAGATCGGTGTTAACTGATCTTACTATTGATGTGCCTCTTCCAATGCGACTCTTATGTGATAATCAAGCTGCATTATCCATCGCTAATAATCCTGCTTTTCATGAGCGAACAAAACATATCGAGGTGGACTGTCACTACACCAGAGACATGATACAGAAAGGGCTAATAGGTACTTCTCATATTTCGACAGGGGATCAGACATGCGGCATCTTCACCAAGGCTCTTTCTCGAGGTCCATTTCAGAAGTGTTGTTCCAAGCTGAGCATGATAGATGTATATGCTCCAGCTTGAGGGGGAGTGTTAAGATAATTATATATGTTTCTATGTCTATTCTATGTTATTATCTTTTCTCAGGAGTAAGTTTGTAATTAACCCAAGGGCTTTTCTCCTATATAAGAGAGCCCTCAGTCTATTCTAGTGCTATGAAAATTTCTTCTCCCAACACTTATCTCAACATAACCAACTTGACGGGTGAAACATTCCTTTAATCTTACATTTAAGTCTCTCTCTCTCTCTCTCTCTATATATATATGTATATATCTTAGTTTATGTGGGATAACGCTGACAGGTGAGGCTAAACCCCAATTTAAGCGAGAACCGTTACTGACCATTTTAGTCCACTACCCATTGGTGAAGGTCCACGATGGCACAAGGTACGGGTCAGGGCACTAGATCATACACACTAGTCAGATCATTCAATCAATCCCAAGTAGTCGAAGGAACCTACGACTACACCTGTTTTTCTTCGGATATAGGAAACCATACAAATCTCAAAATTGTTTCAATCTATTTCAGGTCATCATACATCTTATATCATGTTACTACATGTCCTGTCATTTATGTAAATTTATCCATATGGTCCAAACTTAGATATTAAGTCAAATTACCTTTTTTCAAGATTATACACAACCCGGTCAGTTGGTCCTCTAGGACACTGATACTTAACCCCTCATGGTATGTCTATTTTGTTATCAAATTTTAGTATCATGGATAGTCTACGGTCTTGATCCATGTAAGGCCTCACGCAATGACTCCAAGGTACTTAGTACCTTTGACGACCTCATTTCTAAGATTCAGATACTCGACTAACCCATTTCCACACACGTATTATGCACATTAGAAATGCGCACAAGGAGAAAATAACATAAAAAGCTTGAATTTAAGATTTCATTTTCCATTCATTCATTGACAGAATATCAATTAGTACATATCCATTCAATAGTTCCTGTCCACAAAAATGATATATGTATGCATTAAATATTTGTCCATACACACATGTACATCACATGTATCTCAAAAAGCTATAACTACAACTAAAAGTAGAAAATGTGACTGCAATATTGTACCACAAAAAGGTGTCTAATTGCACAAAAAAACCTCCAAGTACAACTGGTCAAATGTTGCAGTTGCTCTGGTGCACCTGCGAATCCACGCAAAGGGTATGTTAGGGCATAGGATCAACACAGTACTAAAAACTACAACAAGGAAATGTACTCAGCAAAAGTGTGCTAAAGAAACAACTGGGTAACCCGTCCTCACAAAAAACGACTATCTTTTCATTAACCTTGATTACTCAAGCCTTTTGGATAGTCTTTGGTTTCGGTCTACATGTGATTTCACACTATGACTCTAAGGCACTAGGTGCCTTAGGGTTGGGGTTCCGCCGTATGCATGTAGATGATGTACTGGCACCTTATCTAAGTTCCCAACACACCTACTAGTTTCTTATCCTATATGTGAAATTCCATGATTAACCCCCAAATTCTGATCACCTCAATTACCAACCCGCGAACCGTAGCGAACTGTCCAAGTCCACTGCCCGTTGGTAAAATTCCATGATGGTATATGATACGAGTCGAGGCACTGATGAACGCGAAAAATACCTCTTTAATAATCGACAATTGTAGTATAGGAGGCAAATTACGATCGATCAAAAACCACAATCTTTGAATGTTGTGGAACATTTTTACTTGGCAAGTATACCGAGGTCGAATATATGGACATGCACATCTTCATCTATTTATCGAAAATTATCGATTAATTCTTGAGTGATTAAGTTCTAACCTAGGTCTTCTATGCAAGTTTGAGTGCACAATATAGAATGATATGTAAATGCAGACATCAAGTGTTATGCAAAGACGAAATATTGTGATGTATGTATTTTTGTTTGGTTTTAAAAATGTAATTAAAATAGATGCAAAGGCAACAAAATGCTATGTAGTGCAAACAATTATTCACAAGTACAAATATGCCCTAAAATTATCAGATCATTGAACAACAAACTATGGATCGATTTCGCAGTCAAATTGAGCAATAATGGTGCTTAATGGCATTTAAAATGAGAAGCAATAAACACTATAGATCTCAAAAATTATCACAATTAATTAAGATTCAAATCATGAAATTAAGTATGCCATTAGATAGAGGATCAAACAAGCTCCAAAATGATACCGAAATCATTCGATTTGGAATTAAAATGCTCGAGATACGATCAAAATAATGCGAGGGGCATAAATGTAATGAAAATGCATGAAAAATAGAGGATAAATATTACAAATAAGTCCTTGGAGGGACCTATATGCAAAATGCAAAAGTCGGAAGGGGCCCTTTGTAATGTTTCCTTTGCGTGCATGGACATTTTTTGTAATAATTGAAAATCATCTGGACTCCTGTGTAATTTACACCAAGCGCGCACGTGAGGCACACGCCTGGGAGACTTCGATGCAATTCTGGAGATGTTTTTTGTGAAGCCAACAATTCTGGAGATGTTGGAGTGTATATCTACAAATAACCTAGCCCCTCACGTGTGGGGCACGCTGGACCAGGTTCGGTGGACGAAGCGAAGGCACGAGCGTAAGCTCGGGTTACGTAGAAGTTGCTTGCGCCTCAGCAGGTGGCTTGGTCTGCCCAAGCCTATAGGGTTTGCATGGAGTCTCGGACCGCATCTAGGCCGTCCGATCCAGATGATCGGATGGTACCTGCTCTTCGTGCTCCACTTCCTGTGGTGGTGCGGGGACCAGCCTCTCCGTCCTTACTGAAATTCCAAGAGGAATACTCGAGTGTTGGTGAAGAAGAACTAAGGGAGGCGAAGACGCTATGCTGTCTTGAATTCGGTGTTGACATAAGTACGCCGGAGGGGACACTCCAGATTGAAGTTGCGGTACTGGCTCTAGACATTGAAGCAAAAGGGGTAGCTGAAAGGTTAGGATAGCCGAAGTGTGTGTGGATAAGGCATGTGAGTGAAGTGGGATGGAGCGGAGGGCAACGAGGCGGAGAAGGCAACACCCTTGGTGGGTTCTTCTCCAATTATGATTGGAGAAGAAAGCCTGGAGGTGGTAGGGTTTTGACGGGGAGGGAAGGTGATCGGAGGTAGGCTTGTGAACGAAGCTCGTAAGGTAGTCGGTGAACAGAGGGAATGGGTATTTGTATCTAATAAATTTGGGTAAAATTAAAAAAAAGGAATGGAAGAGTACCTGATTGGAGAGGTTTGTCAGATGGAGGATGCCGCCTAGGCTGAGGCTCCTAAGGAGTCTCCGATCGTTGCTTAACCTGGGCGGTCGCTCCAGGGGGCTCAACGACGGTTGAGCTATCATGACATGACCATGGTGACCGCGGGTCAACACCGACTAGAGTCGTCATCGCCTCACAAATTCGTCCCTCTGTTGTCCCCGGAGGGGCGAGGGGAGTTGGTCTCTAGCGTATTGAGTGGTGGACGACTTGTGACGAGGGCGGAGGAGGTGAATATATAGGTGGTGAATCTCGTCCGTTATGGCGATGACGACGAAGTTTGTAATGTCTGCAATGAAGGATGGAGTGATGGAGGGGATCAATAAATGTTGTGCGAAGATGGTGGATCTCGAGTCTTTGAGGAATGATTGTTAAAGTGGAGAGGGGGCTTGGGGCATCGACCAATATTGGAAGGATGCGAGGTGAAACGACTGACGGCGGAGGCGTTGGAGGTAGGAGATGAAGTTCTACCCGTTGCACTACTTGATCTAACATATGCTATTGAGGTGCAAGCAGAGGGATTGGATCTGATCCATCAGATCCGATCAAGCGGTTAGGAGTGAGGCAGTAGTGAACGGTTAGGATGAGATTTGGGAATCTCATCCAAGGGCAGAGGGAGTAGTGGTGACGTGGATATGGCGTGAGCGTTGGATGGATGAGGATCCTGTGGCTGAGATTTTGGCCCTAGGGGGCAATCCAGATGAGATGAGGGAATGGATCAGACGGCTGCGAGCGAGCGAAGGATGAACAGTGGTGATTAAGACAGGGGAGAGGGGATCCATGACCAGGGAGAGGTCATGTGGCAGAAGAGGAAGCGACCACGTGGGCGGAGATTATTCTGAAAATGAAAAAGAATTGAAAAATAAAAAAGAATTAGGAGGAAGCAAAATTAGCAAAAAGTCAAAACATGGAAACTGTAGTTCTCGATGAGATCTACAAATTTCAACGGAGGTTATTTGTACATGACACAAATTTTGCAAGTATTATTAACTGATTAAAAACACTTATTTTAAGGGTTTTGTATTTTCTTTTATCTTTAATATCTTTTTAAGGAAAAAATAAATATATACAATAATTAACCTAATTTTTAGGTATTTCTAATAATAATAATAAAATGTTAGTGATAAATACAATAAAATTAGGGTTAGTGTTAATTATATGTGAATGGTTTACTCGACAAAGATGCAAAATTAATGAAGATTTCCCATGAAGTTCTTATTTTTCGAGGATAAAAAGAGAATAATGATGATCTAGCAGGGATTCATCTGATTACCAAGATCATCCAAGATCATCGTCGACAAATCCATTGACTAACTCCAGTTTCTCCTTATTCACAAGAGAATCCCTTCATTTCAGTCCACCTTCAATGGCAACAATTTTTCAGACCTCCCCTCATAAAGCTCCCACCTAGAGTACCAATTGACGTGGCTTACACCAGTCAATATCTAAGTGTTAACCCTAAGTCAAAAAGCAAAACACAAACCACCAACCACGACTACTTGACATGTACGCTAAGTACAGGGCTAGGGCACATTGAGTACTAGGCCAACACTACCAGATAAGCACCTCAAGATGTGCCAAGCAACATGTCCCCCAACCAAAATGCAATTGTTGGGTTCACGACTGTCTAAGTTTCTACTCGAGGCCCCAAGAGTGTATGCCCCTTCTTTGGCGACATTTGCTCCACTACCCACATGCCACTTAAGATATTGACCGCGGCATGGAAAATCAAGGCCTTAAATGGTAGATTTCGATTTCCTTTTAGTAAAGCCTGGAAAGAGAAATTCAGATGAATTTTCGGTGAAATTTAGTGAAATGGTCGGAAATTTGGGAAATTACTTGAAAATTCGTTTTTTTTCTAAAACTAAGATTTTAATTCTTTATCTCGATAAATGATATAGAAATACATTATTTTTTTGCTAATAGTAAGATATTAACATGATATGTTGCATTAAATTTCCATCTAATGGCTCCAACTATTAAAAAAGCAGTATACCGCCGGAATCAGAACTACATTTCGAACTGAAATTAAAATCCATTATTTAATTTAATTTCACCTCTTGAACATGAAGATAATGATGACACACGCAATAATAATAGAGGAAAATATTGGCCAACAAAGAGTACTAGTAAATTGATATCTTATGTAATAATTTCCAGATCGAAATGATAGCTTAGAACTTGCGGCTCCTATAAAGTGTATTCTTGCGCAACTGCTCTAGCTTCCTTGTTTCTGCAGCCTTTGCCTCTCTTTCTTTTGCGGATGGCCCTTGGTTATCAAATCCATTTACCAGGGTAGGGGATCCTATCATCTTTCTCTCTGTTGTCCAAAAAGGAGCAAGAGAACAAGTTGCGGAAAACAATGCCGAGTCCTGCAAAACTCACAGCTGGTGCCTTTTCCCGCACCTCCTCGATTCTGATAACCCTAGGAGATAGGGGGTATGCAACCAAAATACTATCAACTTAGAAAAATATTTAATTTTAGAAATAAAATAAGATGCATAAGCATACCACACGAACACAACATGTATAACTAATAAATGCAATGTATAGTTTGTGACCATAAAATATATGTTATACAAGACAAAAAAAATCAACTAACACCAAGAAACTACATAGCATTCAAGCACAATCTATATCTAACTTGATAGTAGGCAAATATTTACAGTAACAAGACTTGGAAGGATGCTAACAAGCTAACACTCGCACAATCGCACACACTCTTGTAGTAGACAAAAACTGCAAGAAAGCAAAGTCTTAAATTTTGGATTCCGTTTCGCTATGCCCAAAAAGAGAAATTTCGAAGAATTTTGGTGAAATCGTAGGAAATCTTGGAAATGACTTTAAACTTGACTTTTTCCAAAAATTAAGGCTTTTAATATTTTTAAGTCAATAAATAAAAAATAAATGCACACTTATTTGTATAATAGAATTATAAATATAAGTTTTGACGTAATATTATTGTCATAATCATCACACATGTTGATATGTAGAGCAAACTAGAAGGAAAAGCCATGATAATCAACTCGTTAATAAGAACGAGGTGTCACATATAATAACTACTAATCAAAACATATATATCAAAAATAAAGAAAGAACAAAAAAAATAAAGCTCTCCAACTAAAACTTGAATTTTACTCTTAAATCTTGTGTCTAGTTAATTTGGTTTGGATTTAGATCTATAGTTTAGAAACTAACTTAAGAAACTTCTTCAAGCAATGTAAAACACAACACATCGATGAATAAGTAAGTGAAAATTCATTAATATATGCCAATTTCGATGAAAGCGAAGAGTAGGTTCACTTATTTTTGTTTTTTTTGTCGAAATAACATGCAATTTTGAGGAAATTTTGTTGATATTTCGGTGATATTTCATTGAAATCCTGGAAAAGGAAATAAGGTAGCGTTTAGATTTCGGTGACCTAGAGAAATGGAAATTTGGGAGAAATTCGATGGAATTTCGTTGAAATTTGAGGCCGCATGGAAAAGTAAAGACACAATGGGAGATTCACACGTTGTCAACAAGATGTATCTTAGATCTAAGATCCCACGTCTATTTCGAATGATGCTTGTTGAGATACTTATGTCTCTACAACTTTATTTATGTTTTTTTGTTTATCCAGTCTATTTTATGTAATTTTCCCTTAGAGTTTTTCTCCTATATAAGAGAGCTCTAGGGATATGAGGCATACAATTTTTCTCTTCACATCTTTCCACATGGTATCAAAGCGATGGTCCTAGACCGGAGCCTGTGCCCTAAAGCCCCACCCTCACTAAAAACCACTAGCGTGCCATGCCAACCTCCGCTACACCATTCGCGAGCCACAACTGCGCGCCTCTCCTGGTTCCCGTGCCCCCGCGTAGCCATCCGGTGCGCCGCCTGCGTGCTGCGCCACCAGCACCGCCGGGGGCACGCGACCTGTTTGTGAGCCACCGCTGTGACCCGCCTTTTCACCGCAGTCGTCTCGGGCTGCTCCCTGTTGCCTCAGGCTCCTGGCTCTTGGGTTTCTATGGTGTAGCGTGACTATCTAAAACACCCTAGTCACCCAAAGGATCACCAAAGAATGGAAAAGATTGTGGGATGAGTCTACATCCACAATCATCTTCCCATATGTCTGTGTAGACATTATTCTTCCAGTTTGCAACCCCATTCTTAGAGATTGTTGTCATCATATCAGACAACAAAGCAGATATTCCATCCCTGGGTGCCTTCAAAGGTCCAACACCCATTATGAAGATGGATGGAACGAATTACGAACTGTGGGCCATGCAGTTCATGAGTCTAATGCAATGTAATTGCAAGAAGCATATCCTCACATTGGAGGAGCCTGTTGACAAGACTGGGGTTAATGCCTCATGGGAGGCAGACAATGCTTATGTACGTGTATGGCTTTTTGGAACAATATCCACGGAGATAGCCAATGACATATTGAGTCAGCCCACGACAAAGGCTATGTGGGACATTCTCGTCGCTACATACTCTCCGGCGAAGAACGAGTCCAATATTCTGCAACTTCAGCACATCTTTACGTTGAAGCAGAATGATCGTCCTCTCCATACCTTTTACACTTCTCTAAGGGGTATGTTTGAGAAGTTACATGGTTACATTCCCTTGACTGCCACACCAGAGCATCTCAAGGCATATATGGATTCAGTGATGTCAGGAGTTTTCCTAGCGGCTCTCGACCCTGAGTATGATGCAACTAGAGCACAGATTCTTACTAACGCCACCATACCTCCAATGGAGGAGGCATACCGCAGGTTGGGTAGGCTCTCCATATTTTCTGGTGGTACTCAGCTGTCTCAGACGTCCTCAGCCATGGCAACATCTCGTGGTAGAGGGGGCCCTACACAGTTTCATGGTCGAGGTGGACGTGGCCCGTGGCAGGGGAAGGGGTCGTTGCCCCCCTCGTCAGCCTTATACTTATTCTCACAGGCCAGATCACTTTGAGGAAACATGCTATTCCAAGCATGGGTTCCTAGCTTGAGCACATGTGACAGAATAAATCCAGCAGGCTGGTTGTTCCTCACCTGAATCTAATCAGAGATTTGACGAACTTGTGGTGAGGCTCGAGGAGATTATGCCTACTCCTGGGTCAACCAACTCTCCTTCAGGATCCTCATAGGTAGCTTCTTTTGCCTCTGCATCAACATCTACATTAGGTATAACATATGCCTTTATTAGTTGTTACAGGGCAGATTTGTCAAAATGGATCATGGATTCAGGAGCATCCCCTCATCTTTGTGGTGACAAAGGCCAGTTTAGTGCTTTCAGTCCAACCCAGCCCCGGGCGATCTGTTGTGATAGCAGATGGAACACACTCTCCCATTACTGGTCAGGGGGAGGTGCAGTTAACTCCTGCAATGACGCGTCAGAATGTTCTTTATGTTACTGAGTTTTCTGTGAATTTACTATCAATTAGTCAAATCACCGAGGATTTACACTGTCATGACATTTTTGATCCGTCTGCTCTTGTGTTTCAGTACATTCTCACAGGCCGGGTGATTGGATCTGGCCGTTAGCAAGGAGGTCTCTACAGACTGCTGCAATCTCCTTATGCTAGTGCCTCTTCTCTTCGCACTCGGTCTGCGTCTCCCTATATGTGGCATCTTCATTTTGATCATCTTCCTTTGCAAAAGCTATATCACGTTCTTCCACAGATTTCTCCTTGTTCTACCTTTCATTGCGAGTCCTGCCAGATTGGGAAGCATCATCGGTCCACTTTCCAGAGTCATCCGGGTCAGAGTAGTCGTAGTCTATTTGAGTTAATTCATTTTAATATTTGGAGTCCCAGTCGTGTCCCAGATCATCAGAGGCACATATTTTATCTTGTTGCAGTTGATGAGTTTTCATGATTGTCGTGGGTCTTTCTTCTTAAAAACAAGTCTGATGCTGGTCCTGTTCAGTCCTTTATTAATGAAATAAGGAACATTTTTCAACAAAAATTAAGTTTATACGTTCAGAAAATGCCCTAGAATTTTGTAGTATTCAGCTTGCCCAATTTCTTGTGTCCCATGGTATTGTGCATCAAACATCTTGTGTGTATACTTCCCAACAGAATGGAGCGGTTGAACGAAAACACCGCCATCTTCTGGATGTTATCAGGACTCTTTTGATTCAGAGTCGTGCTCCTCATTCGTTTGGGGGGATGCGGTTCCAGCTGCTTGTTACCTCGTGAATCGTATACCTTCTTCAGTTCTAGGGGAAAAGATCCCGTTCTCGATTATGTTTCCCTAGACGAATCTTTTCTCACTCTCGTGTCTTCGGTTTAATGGCTTTTGTTCATCAGATGTCCCCTGGTCTTGACAAGCTCTCTCCTAGAGCTTTCAAATGTGTGTTTGTTAGGTACTCCAAGACCCAAAAGGGATATCGTTGCTTCGACCCTGTTCGACGAAGGTATAACGTTAGTGCATATGTCACCTTTTTTGAGTCTATTATGTATTTCTCTCCTACAGGTGATAAGTTCATTTCTTCAGAGGATAGGGAAGAGGTCAATATGCCTCTACCTCCGATCTCCACTACACCATTATTGCCACCGCCACCACCACCACCACCTCCTCCACCACCACCACCTACCACACCTACTTTCTTTCCCCAAGTTTACCAGTGTCGACCTCGTGCTCATGTACCTCGTCTATCATCCAACACGCCCAAGGTATGTTCTGAGTATTTCAGTTCTTCTAATGGCATTGCCGATTTGCATGTACAACTTGAGGTGTAGGATGTCCCTGATGCTACACCTTCTGCAAGTACTGAGGACCAGGAGGTACTCTCCCCCTTATACAGTGTTAAGCCTAATCAGATCCTGATCCGATCCAATAGACGCAACTTCATTGTATTTTGCACATAACTCCCTCATACGAACTCCGATTTTAATGTTCTTGGGCTCCTTGGAAAGGTATCGACGAATACTACAAGACGGAGTGGTCATTTGTATGATTTAGTCATTGGACCAGGTTGGAACACTAGGAAGAGTGTGATCCTATTCTGAAGGATATTACATCATAAAAATCTCAAAGGAAGTCTTGTCCCCGAGACTTGGGCCTGGCAAATAAACCGATCCCAACCCCGATCTCCAGGCATAGAAATTTCAAAAAGGAACGAAGCCATAAAAATCTCAAAGAAAGCGAAACCCATAAAAATCTCAAATCGAATTTGATTAGGATTTCGTAAGGTTGCAAAAATCGGGACTCTGTACTCGGTCGGTGGGGTCATTGACTAAGGATCAATCGACAGTCGGATGACTAATCTGATTTAGATGACCATTATTCTCTTTTGATTTTTTTAATTATCTTAAATATATAAATCCTTTTTTATTCTTGTATAATTTACATTGATTTGTACATTTTCTATATATCATTGTGAAACAAAAGAAGTAATTAACTTTAAATATAACATTAAGCATATTAGAATAAGTTTGCTTTAAAAAAATGTAAAAAAAGCTCTATGTAAAAGTCAGCCGAGTAGTTGACCCAATTAATCGGTTTGATCGGCTAATGGCCGACTAGGCTTAGTCGAGTTGATTACCCCTTGCTTGGACTAGTCAATCGTCTTTTACAACTATGGGATTTCGATTCCACACTTGCAAATAAATGAGGATATTTCTCCCTCATACCAGTCTCATGCTCCTATGTCGCTTTCTCGACATTGACTCCGCCATACGAGCTTGACTAAAGGAGTCCTTCCACCTTAACCTCTTGACTGTATGGTCCATTATAAGAACATGCTCCTTAGTGAAGGAGAAATTTGGCTTCGCTGCCAAGTCCTCGTAGATGATCACGTGTCTAGGATCTTGGATGTACTTCCGAAGATTTGACACATGGAACACGTCGTTTATACCCTCAAGGTGTGGGGGAAAGGCTGCTCTGTAGTCCTCAACAATGTGAGTGCTTTGAAGGGCATCCGATCATGGCTCGCTTTGTATGCACGTAAATATCAGATGTGCTTTCAAATGGATTTCACTTGCTAAGAGTAGTAAGGACACCCCATATATGCAACCAAGCTGTTGAACGCTCGTTGTGTGACCACCTGCTTAAGGCATCTGCGACCACATTCCCCTTACCAGTGTTGGGCTACTACAAGAATAATGCCCTTCAGTGGTCATGAATGCAAAAGATAATGGTAATTTAAAAAATTTAAAATCGTAGCATTTATCTTGAATATAGAGACGTTACATAATCATGGGCAACTATTGGGGGCGTACAGGTCCACTGAAAAGTCCTATATATGAGTGTTCTTCCCATGGTAAAAGACACAAGAACAAGAATCGACTGAGTCATGGAAGCCTCTAAAAATTCTTACCTGAAAATTGTTCTTCAAATGGTATCAGAGCCACGATCTTGACAACACGTTCTCAGTTAAGAATCACATCAATGCAACTTGATCTTTTGTTCACGTTCGAGACTTCGGTCCTGATGCATATGCCCTTATCTTGCCATGCATCTGAATGTCCGCACTTCTAGTCATGACGCATGTGCACATCTTTCTCGTGGGCATCCTATTCCCGATCTCCATCACACATTCTCTCATCAAACTTCTCCATACAACCTATCGATTTATCCGACGTGAAATTTAGAAAGGTATATTTTTTAACCAATTTGTTTCCATTTACAGCCGTGCTTAGCTGATTTGTTTGTTACGTTTCTGGTCATGGCTAATCTACAGTTGATACGTATTTTTTGTTTGCTTTTTTGGTGGAGTTGCATAGCTTGATTTGTTTGTTAGGCTTGTTTTTTTGGCTACTTTCAATCAATTTTAATTGTTATACTTTGTTGCCGTGTTTTGTTGTTCTTTTGATAGCCCCACTCAACCAACCCAGATTTCTTGCTTATTTTTATTCACTTTCCTTTGAGAAATTCAATAAATTAAAATTTAGTAACCTTATACTATCCTGCCTTTTTAGGCAAGTCAAAAGGAGCCCCAGGTCAAAAGGAGGCTTGGTGGTGGAGTAAAGGGGTGCAAGAGAAGCTAAAAATTAAAAGAGCATGCTTTAAGGTTGTCTAAGGATAAAACAGAGGAAATGGTCACAAACTACAAAATAACGAAGAAGGAAGCTAAGCAAAGCTAAGTCAAAAGCTTATGAAGTTGCTAAGGAGGGCCAGAAGGATATATTCAGGTTGGCCAAAGCAAGAGAAAGAAAGACCAAAGATCTTTCTCAAGTGAGATGCATTAAGGACGAGGAAGGTCACGTGCTTGTTACTCAGAAGGATATAAAGACTAGATGGGAGCAGTACTTCCATAAACTTTTCATTGGGGAAGGAAATAGAGAGATCACTTTGGGTGATCTAGCTAGTAGTGAAAGTTACTTGAATTGTGCAAGCTATAGACAGATACAAAGAAAAGAAGTAGAGAAGGCTTTGAAGGTTATGAGACCTGGGAAAGGTGTAGGACTAGATGACATCCTGGTAGAAGTATGGAGAGTTTTAGATGAGCGCGGTTTGACTTGGCTTACGAATATTTTCAATGTTATTTGGCGAAGCAAGAAAATGCCTGAAGATTGGAGGAGGAGTATCGTTGTGCCTCTTTATAAGAATAAATGAGACATTCAAAATTGTTCTAATTACAAAGGTATCAAGCTGATGAGTCACACTATGAAAATTTGGGAACGTGTGATCGAAAGAAGGTTGAGGCAAGTTTCCAACGTAAAAGAAAATCAATTCAGATTCATGCCAGGTCGCTCAACTATTGAAGCCATCCATTTGCTGAGGAGAACAATGGAGATTTATAGAGCTAAAAGGAAGAACCTCCATATGATTTTTATTGATTTGGAGAAGGCTTATGATTATGTCCCACGAGAGATATTGTGGAGAGTTTTGGAGAAGAGACAAGTACATGTCCTATACATTAATCTCATAAAGGACATGTATGATAGGGCTTTATCTTGTGTAAGGATCATGTCTGGGAAGACTGGCTATTTTGACATCAACATTGGTTTACATCAAGGTTCAACTTTGAGTCCATTTCTTTTACTTTGATTATGGATGAGTTGACAAGTCACATTCAGGATGAGTTACCTTGGTGTATGTTATTTGTTGATGATATTGTGTTGATTGATGAGACTAGAGATGGAGTAAATGAGAAGCTTGAGGTATGGAGACATGATTTGGAGAGTAAAGGATTTCGTATAAGTAGGGATAAGACGGAATACATGTAGTGTACCTTTGATGGAAGCAATGGTGAAGGAATTGAGGTGAAGATTGGTGATGACAACATTCGGAAGAGAGATTCTTTTAGATATATGGGATTTATTTTGCAACATGATGGGGAAATTGATGAAGATGTTACTAATAGAATAAACGCAGGGTGGTTAAAGTGGAGAGGAGCCTCTGCTGTTCTCTGTGATAAGAAAATTCCTTTAAAAATTAAAGGAAAGTTTTACAAAGTAGCTGTGAGATCTGCTATGCTCTATGGATCTGAATGTTAGCCTGTGAAACATAGACATGCGTAGAGAATGATTGTAGCAGAAATGAAAATGCTAAGGTAGATGTGTGGACACACACGTAAAGATCGAATTCAGAATGATGCAATCAAAAAGAAAGTGGGTGTAGCTTCGATTGAGCATAAGATGCGAGAAAACCTCTTAAGATGGTTTTGTCATTTGCAAAGAAGATCAGCTGATGCACCAGTTAGGAGATGCGAGTGTTGGGATGTTGAGCCGGCTAAGAGAGGGCGAGGACGGCCCAAGAAGTGTTGGAAAGAAACCATACGAAGGGATCTTAGTTTATGGATTTAAGCCCGGGATTGACCCAAGATAGATCTGAATGGATGCGAAGAATCCATGTAGCCAACCCTACTTAATTGTGGGAAAAGGCTTTGTTGTTGTTGTTGGTACTATCCTGCCTTTTTCTGATTTTTGTGTGCCCCATAAAAAAATAAAGAAAACGGTGGTTGTAGACCAATATAATTTACGCTATCAGCCGTTTTTACTCAATAAAAAGAGTCCAATTTCTTGATATAGATTATCATCTCCTGTTTTTGGGAAAAGATCCACCGTGTTTTTTAAATATTTTTTTAGTCTTCTATTAAAAACACTCAACTCCGTTTTTTTTGTTTCCCTAATCTCTCTTTTCCATTGTTTTTTTAACGGGTTTACTTCACAGCCATGTTTCCTTAAAAAAGGGATACATGTTTATTTCTTTACCTTATTTTCTGGCAGTCCAGTTTTTTACTAACGTTATTCTTGGAAGCTTTCTTTATTAGTCATGCACAATTGAGTTTCGAGTTTGTCGAGTTGTTTATTGTCTTTTTTTAACGTAAAAGGCTGTTTTTTGATCCCGTGTCCTTGTAGGCTTGTAGTTTATTAACAGCAAAGAAGCTTGTGCCATTAAATTGCTTTTTTTGTCAAATAAAACTGAAGTTTTTTTCTAATACTGAAGGTTTTAACCATTGATCTTTCATTGAAAAAAGGTTTTTTTTTGAAATGTGTCTGTCTTCTCATCTTTCGAATTAAAAGGCTACCAAAGTTTCTTTAAAAGTTTTAATAATTCATATCTTGTGTTTTTTTGCCGAGATTTCTTGTAGTCCCTTTTTTGTAAGTTTTTTTGTTTACGTTTTGATTTAGGCCTCATCTATCAAATCCCAGCTATTTGGACTTTTTTTTCTCAACCCTTAATTCTCTTTTAATCAAAAATAAAAAATATATCTTCTCTTCTTATCCACCATCTTGCTTTTTGTAACATCCGAAATCCGCCAAACCCGAACTCGTCCGATTTTGGGTTCATTGGACCCAAAATCGGACGAGTTCGGGTTTGGCGGATTTCGGATGACCCCCTAGGATCTGGGTACCCGTTAATCACACATTTTGTATTACAACATTCATTTCTATCGCATTAAGTAACTGAAAGTACGGGGAAATTTTTCGCGAATGAAACAATTTCATCTGACATTCACAATCAACATTTATAACTACAACCACATAGAACAATGGTCACCAAAATCTTATTTCATTTCATTAACTTCCATATATTTTACATGTACAAAGTCTGACAGTACATACATTATATCCCAAAATCTGACTGAAGAGAAAGAAACATAATACATTATACATTGAACAGAAACTAGCACAAAATAAACCATATCGTTGGGTATAAAATTTATCTTCTGAATCCATGTATAGCTACTGAACTGCAGGCTGTTTGCCTGCCAAGCGTGCAAGGAAGAAAAGGCGTCAGCGGTTGCTGGTACCTCCCAAAACTTATATAAAAATAACAGGCATTTATTATTTACAAAAGAAAGCAAGTAGAGAGGCATGAGCAACTCAAATTTAAAATTTATTTCTACTTGCAAATGTAAAAGGTTTCCAAATTTATAGCAAGCACCTCTTATGATCAGCCATTATCCCAACATTTCCCATATGAGTATATTTCTATGGTGACTAATTGATCATAAGAATGTATATTTTGTTCTCATATTACTCAGAGATCATATTTTTGGATTTTGATGATGGGAAAGATAAGATGAGAAGATATAATGGTTTATTTAATTCTGAAGTCTAGTTACTCCTTTAAGTTAGTGGATAGTCTGTGGTCTTGGTTCTTGTGAAACCTCACACTATGACTCTAAGACTTGGGGAATGTCTTAGGGTTGGGGGGCCTCCGTAGGCATGCGGTGTTGTGTAATGCATCCTAACTAAGTTCCCAACACGTCCACTAACTCAAAGGGATTTTGAATCAGATTAGTATCTTTTCCAGTTACTCAATTTTAATTATAATCCCTTAAAACCTTAGGTGCAACAGTCTCAGATGTAACTCTAGATGGTATGGATATAGAGATGGATGATCTGGATGTAGAATCAATCCCTTCAAACCTTAGTGCTACAGTCTCAAATGTAACTCTAAATGATATAGATATAGATATGGATGATCTGGATGTAACATCGCCAAGTCTGTTGGCGAAGAAAAACTCAAGCGGTGAAGAAGCCAACAAAAGGCTCTTCCGTCTCGCCCTCTAATTGGAAGGACGGTCCAATAGAGGGATAGGTCTACACTCCCAAACTACGCCACTGAGACGGGTGAGAGGGACTTCCCGGAAAAGTCGCTCTAGAAAACAGCCCGACCGGTAACGGGCAACCGAGCTCGCACGTAAAACTGAAAACCAAGGATCCCCCGCCTGGGTATCCTAAAACAGGGTCAGCGGAATGGTCTAAAGTCGGAATCCCAACGAGGTGTAAAAACACTGTGAGCTCACGTTAAAAACCGAAGGGGGACTGGGATCCTAGACCCGCGCACTTGGCGGCCGCTGCCCAAACTGGGCTTCCTTTCCTCCGCCCAGTTGAGGGTCACCGCGCCCTCGCACAGCCAGGTATAAGGTTCACCGTGACCGGCATTACTGAGTATCATTCATCACTTGATCAATTATCATTTTTCTTAATTATTTCCGTAGTTGTTTGCACATGTCCATATCTTTGTCAAAGATCTTTTGATATTTCTAATACTCATTAAATCATATAACCATATCTGACATCCATTAACAAACTATATGTCTATATCGACCAGATGATCCATTACAAAATGAAACATACATCTAGTTTTCATTCAAGTCACGATGCCAAGGTCACTGTCTATAGATCTTAAAGGTGAGCAATCACATATGGTCCTTGTCTTAATTGATTTTGATAAACATATTTAATGATATACTGATTTTATAAACATGGTGCATATAGTTTGATATAAGGATGATTGTATTAAAGCAAAATGAAGATGTAGCAAAATTTTGAATGAGCTAATGTACTTCATTTGAGGTACTTGAAAATTGTTTCTTCTTCCAAGTGGTCATGTGAAACAAGTGTTTTGACAATTCCCTCAGAATTCGAGTTACGGATCAAAACTTTTTGTATGGATGATGTGTGGTAGATTCGTTCGTGATAGATGTGGAAACCAAAGTGATTCTGCGAGTAACTTTGATCCAGTTCATCTTCATCTTAGTTATGTGAGGACTATTCTTTTAGATACACCCGTCATATGGAAAGTTCTTGTTAATGACCGATGGTGGCACAAGTGGAAAATACATGCCACATAATAATCTGAACTCTTCTAGTTGTCTCTTCCCAACATGTGCACATATAGGAGGGATCAATCTCTACACATGCCTTAACCTGGGAAACCATACACTGTATTTGTCTTAAATCCAATCCTAATCTCGATAATGCAAAGATCATGTTTTCAACATTGATATGCCTATAAAAATGAGAAATACCCTTAACTTGATATCATAATGCTATTTCATGTAGTTTAATGGAGGATGTGTTTACTTATAGACTGACATATATAATTGAAGTGACATAGTTTTGAAGGAGTGGACAAAGTGCACATGAATTTCTTCGATAAATTTTTGTTTGGTTGTAAGGAGAAGAAAGTTGTAGACAGATGTATATAACAAATAACAGTTACATGTCCCCTTCTAAGAAACTATGAACTTTCTGATACACAATTCTTGTCTAATGATTTCAAGGATCACTGTTTAGTATATAATAGTATGCATTACCAACCCAGGTATGAATAATCATGTTTTGTCCCTTAGATATCAAATATTATTATTAATGAATTTAATTAATTTTTTTTACACTAATCACAAAGTACAGAAAATTTAAATTTAAATTTGGGATTTTCCATATTTCCTACAGTGTAAAATCACATAATCATAGGTGGTTGAAAACAATTTTTCTGAATCCGTAATTTACATTTAAATCTGAAAATTTTCATATCTAGTATCTAAATCTCAGAAATCTGAAAAATCTATCCAGTATCCAATCTCATAACCAGAAGTACTGTGAAAACAAAAATCTCTGAACAGATAATTAAAATCTGGATCTGACTTTACAGATAATTAAAGTCGGGATCTGACTTTGTATGACATTATGGCAACAAAAAGAATGGTTAAGGATTGTACATATAATCAAGTGAAATGAGCATGCATGGCAGCAAAGGAATGGGGAAAGAGGTACCTTGATCTTTTGAATGTGAAAAAGAGGGCTTGCATGTAAGGAAAATTCCCAAGAAAAGCTCCAGCAAACTGCTGGACAACAGCTTCAAGCTTCAAAGAAGGAGAAAGGAGTCTCCAATGGCTGATGATTTGGAGCAAGGAGCAGCAGCTCCTTGGCTGCAACAGTTGTCTCCAGTGATTACCTTCAATGAGGCAGAAATTTCCTCTTGTCAAAAGCCTTTATTGCATCTTCAAGAAAGAGAGGACAGCAGCAAGAGAAGAAGAGGCTGTAGCATTTTTCCCAGGCAGTAGCTGTAGAAATAGGAGATGGAGAACTTGAGCTTTTGGGAATGACATGAGAGAACGAGAGAGGAATGTCGTTGGAATTGGACTCAATAGACAAGAGAAGGATGGAAATCAAGAAGGGCTTGTGTGATATAAATAAGGAGGGAGAGCTCCCCTTTGATTGACAAGTGGAGTAAAAGGAAACCCAAATGGAAAAGATAGAGAGGAAAGGAAAAAAAAAAACTCCACGGCTGGAACCAGTACAACCTGGTAACCTGGTTACTGTTTTGGAAATATTTATTATTATTATTATATATATATTTTAAACAAAATATCTCTTTATTTGACATACATAAAAATCTACCGTACGCGCACCTCGGGCGTCTGTTTTTGACGCGAAATATCTCGATTTGACCGTCTCGGAACGACGATCAATATGAGTATAATATTGATATACTTTCGATCGAGTTTTGAATATCCGAAATTTTCGGATACGGATTTTGTTTAAGGTTAAATTTTACGATTTATAAATATCAAACGACCTCCGATTGACGAACGGTCGATTCCGTTGATCTTCTATCGTTGAATCGGTTCCAATGACGGTCTCGGTTCATTTTGTGGTTTCCGAATTTGCGTCGCGGCTTTTCACGGCGCGCGCTACGATGCAACCGTTTTTTTCGGTCGATTTCGTTCGAACGACTTTGGATTCATGATCAATTGGTCGTTTTAGGTTGTTTAGTATTGAGCGACAATGTTTTTGGGTTCATTGGACCCAAAATCGGACGAGTTCGGGTTTGGCGGATTTCGGATGTTACACTTTTCATCTCTTTCTTCTTCTCATTCTCATCTATCTTGTTAATCAAATCAAAAGAATGGTTAGAAAATTAGTCGCAACTGAACTTGTGAAATTGGAGCATCTTAATTGTACGAATTACGAAGTTTGGAGCCATAGAATTTGCTATGGTCTTATGCATGATAACATCCATTTCGTGATTGATGAGGCCTCTACCAAATTGCTTGAGAATCCTACCGTCAAACTAATTAGGACATAAGAGCACTCGGGAAAAATGGACAGCATGGCATGTAGTTTCATGTTAATTCTCATGGAGAACAATTTAACTCGAATTTTCGAAAACCAAGAAAATGCATTTAACTAATGGAATGCAGCTAAGGAGAAATGCCACTCTAAGTCAAAGGTGAGTATTCAACTCCTTTTACACAAATACAATTCCCTTAAGATGAAGGAATCGTAAAATATAATCGATCACGTCAACAGGATGATTGTCATGGAAAAAGACCTAGCGGCATCATGATCAACAATTCCCGATAGATTGCTAGCGGCAACTATTCTCAATAGCTTGCCATCCTCCTTTGATGTGGTTTTGACATCTCTAAGATTAAGTGGTACCATTAAGAATATTTCTGATCTTCCTGCTTAATTGGTGATGAAACAAGACTTGGTCAATTAAAGGAAGAGGATAGGGGTCTTCAAAGCTGAACCCGAAGATGAAGCAAATGTAGTGCAGACCAAAAAGCGGTGGGGACCCTTCAAGGTTGTATTCAAGGGAAAGCGCGGAAAAGTACCACGTGGATCATGCTATGGTTGTGAGAGTTTTGATCCCTTCAAGGTGAACTGCCCAAAGTGAAAGAATCTGAGTGGCCCCAAGAGACAAGAATGCAAAAATCAACATAAGCCAAAATTTGCATCAGCGATAGAATGCAACTCTGTTGTGACAGAGTACGAAGGATGGTGGACTGACTCTGGTGAAATACACCATATTTCAAAGACCAAGGAGGGCCTAATGGACTTCAAGGGACTTCAAAAGTGAGAACATAGAATTTACATGGGGAATAACACATCTTGATGTTGAAGGTGTTGGAACATACAAGTTGGATATGGGAAGTAGCATCATAGTCCTGAATGATGTATTGTATGCTCCCTTAATCCGTCGGAAACTCATCTCTGTCCTTGTGCTGCTAAAAAAGAAGTTTGCTTCTACAATAATCGTGTTACCATCGATAAAGATCGAAAAATCTTTTCCATGGGAAAATTTGTACCGAGCGATGATCTCTTCTGTCTGAATGTCTCTTATGAATCAACAACAACAAAGCTATAATTAAGTAGGGTCGGCTACATGGATTCTTCGCCTCCATTTAGAACTATCTTGGGTCAATCTCAGGCTTATATCCAAAAAACTGAAATCCCTTCGTATAGTCTCTTTCCAATACTTCTTGGGCCATCCTCGCCCTCTCTTAGCCGGCTCAGCATCCCATCACTCGCATCTCCTAACTGGTGCATCGGCTGATCTTCTTTGCAAATGACCAAACCATCTTAAACGTTTTTCTTGCATCTTATCCTCGATTGGAGCTACATCAATTTTCTTTTTGATTGCATAATTCCGAATCCGATCTTTACGTATGTGTCCACACATCCACCTTAGCATTTTCATTTTTGCTATAGCCATTCTCTTCACATGTCTATGATTCACATGCCAACATTCAGATCCATCAAGCATAGCAGGTATCACAACTGCTTTGTAAAACCACGCTAACCTAAAACTCTCCAAACTTCTACAGGGATTTCATCCGGTCCTACACCTTTCCCTGGTCTCATAACCTTTAAAGCCTCCTCTACTTTCTTTCTTTGTATTCGTCTATAGCTTGCACGCTTCAAGTAAATTTCACTACTAGCTAGATCACCCAAAATGATCTCTCTATTTCCTTCCCCAATGAAAAGTTTATGTAAGTACTGCTCCCATCTAGTCTTTATATCCTTCTGAGTAACAAACACGTGACCTTCCTCGTCCTTAATGCAACTCACTTGAGAAATGTCTTTGGTCTTTCTTTCTCTTGTTTTGGCCAACCTGAATATATCCTTCTGGCCCTCCTTAGAATCAAAATTTTTATACAAAACTTCATAAGCTTTTGACTTAGCTTCGCTTACACCCTTCTTTGCTTCTTTCTTCGTTATTTTGTAGTTTGTGACAGTTTCCTCAATTCTATCCTTAGACATAGCTTTAAAGCATGCTCTTGTAATTTTTAGCTTCTCTTGCACCTCTTCACTCCACCACCAAGCCGCCGTTTGACCTGGAGCTCCTCCCTTTGACTCACCTAGCATCTCTTTGGCTACCTTTCGGATACAAGATGCTACCGCCTCCCACATCTTGTTTGCACTTTCGCTACGATCCCGTGATAAGTTTCCTTAAACCTTCTCCCTGAAGCTCAACTGCTTCAGTGGGAGATTCCACCATCTAGTTCTAGTGATCTTAGGGGCCTTCCTTTTCTTTACCAACCCTTTTATTTGCACATCTAAGACTAACAAGCGATGTTGGATTGTCAAACTCTCTTCTGGGATTACTTTGCAGTCTTTACAACACAATCGATATCTTCTCCTCAACGCAAAGTAATCTTTCTATGTTCTAGTTGGGCCACTCTTATAAGTAATTAAATGCTCCTCCTTCTGCTTGAAGAGAGTGTTTGCTATGAAAAGATCATATGTCGTTACAAAATCCAGAATGATTTTTCCCTCTTCATTTCTATCCCCAAGACCATGTCCTCCATGAACACTAGCATACCCTGAAGCATTTTTTCCCACATGTCCATTAAGATCTCCACCTATGCAAATCATCTCGCTTTGTGGGATTCCTTGTAAAATCTTATCTAGATCCTCCCAAAAAGCTTGTTTTGTCTTTTCATCTAAATCAATTTGCGGTGCATAAACTGAGATGATATTCAAGATTTCTTCTTCAAACACCAATTTTAGTCAAATAATCCGATTCCTGAATCTTTGCACCTCAACCACACAATCCTTCAAATACTTGTGAACAATGGCTCCAACACCATTTCTGCCCTTATCTTTACATGAATACCAAAGTTTAAAGCATGTCTTCTCGATCTCCCTTGCTTTCTCTCCAATTCATTTAGCCTCTTGAAGACATAATATATGAATATTCCTTCTTTCCATCGTATCCACTATCTCCATCAATTTTCCAGTTAAAGTGCCAATATTCCAAATACCAATCCACAACTTCCTTTGCGATCTCTTTTGGACTAACTTTTTTACTCACGTGCATCCATTATGCGAGAACCCTTGCAAATTTTGGACAGCATTCGGGCGATGATGCGATCGAACTAGCTTATTTACCTGCATGCGTTCCTTATGCGAGAGCCCTTGCAAATTTTGAACTACATCCAGGTTGCATGTAGCGACCCTTGCCAATTTTTCATTGCATTCTGGCAATGCAACGCGTCACAAGTAGGGAACGTCCCAATGAAATCTATATGTTTGCTCAAATCCATGTTAAAAAAAGATCCGACTGTCATGAGGCAACTTCCTAAATAATATTTTTTTTGAAAAAAATACTATTTAGGAAGTTGACTCCGACTATTTTACGGTGGTTGTCCACTACCTAACACAACCCTCCTCATATACCCAAGCTTGGGACCGACCATCGTTGAGTTTCTCTTACGAATCAATGAAAGAAAATTTTGATTCTTCCTTATGTTTCTTACCAATATATGACCTTTGGCATATGCGATTAGGACACTTGGGAATTTCAAAAATGGATCAATTGATAAAAATGAAGCTAATACCTAACATGACATGAGCGAACGTGAGCATTGTTTGACTGGTAAAAATGACAAGGAAACCTTTCTCTGAATGTACAAGGTCTAAGGAATAGTTAGGTTTGATCTATTCAGACATTTGTGATCTTTTGAATGTGAGTATATATATATGGAAATAGGGAATATTTCATAACCTTTATTGATGAGTACTCCAAGTATTCCTACATCTATCTCTTAAGTAAAAAAACGGAAATTTTTGAAATGTTCAAGAGATATAGAATGGAGATAGAGAAGAAATTTGGAAGACCAATTAAAGCACTTAGAATTAACATAGGTGGTAAATTTAACTCAAATGAATTCAAAGATTATTGTATTCGGGAAGGCATTAGTAGGCAAAATACAATGCCTTATACATCGTAACATAATGGTGTAGCAGAAAGGTAGAATTGAACCTTAATGAATGCAGTAAGGTGTATGCTATCACACTCATATCTCTCTAAAAGATTGAGGAGAAGTTGTGGTGACATCTAATTACATATTGAATAGGATTCCCACAAAATATGTTGATTGAACGACATACGAAGTATGGAATGGTAGAAAGCTAGAATTGAGTCATCTCGTGAAATAGGGATGCACTGCTCATCTTGCTTCCAAGTCAGCTTAGAGACAAACTTGAATTTAAGGCATTAAAGTGCAGATTTATTGGATATTTGTGAAAAATTCAAAGGGTATATGTTCTTTCATGAAACTCGAGGTCTCATTGAAAGTCGTGATGCTACTTTCTTGAAATCAAGATGAAAATGAGCATGAAATCGAGGAAACAGTCCCTCTAATTGTCTTATGTTATAGTGAAGATGATATAAAAATGAGATACGAAATATTGGATGACATACCTCATCTAGAAATGGAACAAGAACCCGTAGTAATATAGAAATATTGGACGAAATGAGTAACCACACAACCCACGAATATAATCGACAACAAGAGACCCATGACACAACCTGCATAGATGGATGATTATTATCTGTACGGATGCAAGGTTTCGTATTACACCGTAGATGAGGATATATGTAATTGTATAGATGATATTTCTTTTAGTGAATCAATGGCTTCTAATGAGTTAGAATGATGGATAACCACCATAATGGATGAATTGAACTTAATTGAGTGAAACGATGTTCGGGAACTATGTGACTTTCCAGAAGGTAGGCAGTTCATAGGATATAAGTGGGTATTCAAGAAGAAGTATTGCGTCCTTCTGTGGGTGTCTGGTGGCGTCCAAGGGTCGTCCGCGTAGGGAGTTGCTTCACCCAATAACCATGGTGTGGGCGCTTTGGTTGGCTAGGAATGCGCTGGTCTTCTCTGGGCAGATGTTCTATAAAGAAAATGTATATGTACAGGTGACGTGGTTTTTGGATTCCTGGCTCTGACTGGGGCTTCTCCTGGCTCTCTTTTTGTTCTCTTTGTAACCTCTTGTTACCTTTTAATAAATTTCTGGGGTGAACACCATTGAGTGTATTCCCCTTGTTTGGCTTCAGAAAAAAAGAAGTATTGCGTTGTCGGTATCGTTGATACATACAGAGCTAGATTAGTTGCCAAGGGTTATACCAGAAAGATGGAATATATTTTCAAGAAACATACTCTCTAGTAGCCAAATTGGCATATATAAGGATGATATTGGCAATAGTTGCATATATAGGTTAAGAATTATTCCAAATTGGTGCAAAGACTACTTTTCTCAACGAAGAATTGAGAGAAGACATTTATATGCGGCAAGCTGAAAGTTTTCAGGTGGAATGAAAGGAAAAAGATATATACAAATTGAAAAGCATATGTCATACAATAAAATCTTGTCTTGTTTCCAAAACAAGAAGACTAATATTGGAATTTGGTTTATCTCTGTGGAAAGAGGATGATGAATTGGATTGATACTGAATCCCTAGGGTTCTGTTATATAGGAGAACCCTGTTGGGCAGATTACATGATATATAAACCCTACAACCAAACTCAACTACAACCAAACTCACTGTAACCCCCTGTAACCAAAACTCATGCGGTGAGGAAGTCTCCTAAAAGACCCTTCCGTGTTGCCCTCTAACTGGAAGTGCGGTCTAGTAGAGGTATAGATCCACTCCAAAACTATGCCACAGACACGGGTGAGAGAGACTCTCCGGATTGAGTCATTCTAGGCGGGCCCGACTGGTACGGGCAAACAATCTCATAAGAAAAACTAAAATCGGGGGCCTTCCAGCCTAGGTACCCTAAAACAGAGGGTCAACTGAACTGGTTAAAAGTCGGAATCCCAACAAGGCGTAAAAATAGTGCAAGCTCGCGTAAAAATCGTAAAAAGGAATGGGATCCTAGACCCGCGCTCTAGGTGGACGCCGCCCTAACTTGGCTTCCTATCCTCCACCCAGCTGAGGGTCACCGCACCCTCGCACGGTTAGGTGTAAAAGTTGCCATGCCCGACATTCACAATTATAAGTCATCATTGATGCACCATTTTCATCTTTACTCTCTTGACTACACATCTCTCTCCCAATCTTTTTTGTAGTTGATTGTACAGATCTTGATCTTTAGTCAACGATTTATTTGATACCATTGATTAACCATCAATTTCCTATATTAGTCAACTCCATCTTTTTTTACAATCTCTGCTAAATTTGACTTTATAAATCTATGTATTTTGTCAATACCTATCTTTATATAAGGGTATTAATATTCTAATATTGGTATTTCAAAACTCTTCTATAAGGTCATGAAATTAGAAGATGTTCTTTGGATTTGAATCTAAGTTGAACTGATCATCAATTATCAGATTCAACATCAATCAATTACTCTCTCTCTCTCTTAAGTCCTTACTATTTAGGAAAAATATTATAAATGGTCAAGAGCTGGAATTTGTCACTCCCATTCTGTATCCTTAAATAAAGTTGCAATTAGATATAGGTATTATCCCTCTCTGTCTGCGTTCTTATTAACTACAATATCACATTATCAAAGTAAATTAATTTTCATAGTCATGCCACTTACCCCATAACCAATAATTTAAGGGAACTACTACTCCTTATAAACCAAGAACAATTAATTTCCTACAGCAAACCTCTCTTATAACCATGGTCTCTTTCTTAGTTGAGTAAAGAAATGGATAATTCCAAACCAATATAAAAAGAATAATTTTATAGCCATTAAAATATGCCTTCTAATATTTATAACAGGATATGATGTTCAATAAATAATCGATGGCTATTCCGTGTTTTAGAATTTATACATGTACTGGTTGAATTAAACACAATGCTATGATAATTATTATTTTACATTTATAGGTACTGCTGTACATGGATATTGAAGTATTGAATAGCTACATGCATAGGCACTTACAGATATCAATCAATCATCCAACTCTCTAGCCAATTTAAACAAAAAAAAGCAGCAGGATTAGGTCGTAGCAAATCTGCAAACAGGCCTCGTGCATCTGCTTGCAGAACTTGGTCTCAAATTTGCATATCAGACCTTAATTAATTGTTTGAAATGCAGTTGGATGTTGGTGGATATGAACATAATATCTTATCTTAGCAGGGTATGAATAATTGATAAGCTGATGTAAACCACACTGTGATACTTAGAGTCAGACTTAGCATAAATCTCAAAGTCTGTCAGAACTTCTTTCATAAGTGCCTTTTTAATGTCCAGTGCCTTCTCAAGTATTATTTTTAGAAAGAGGAAAGAAAAAAAAACTTGTCAATGTTAACTGTATATATATAATTGCTTTTTAGTGTTCAGTGTATTTTCAATTTTCACCATTTTTTTAATTTGCCTTTGTGAAAACACCGATATTTGAGTGTAAAATCTGCTATTTATTTTAAAAGATGTGCTTTGCAACAGATTAACTTTCCAAATTGAAGGGATAGGAACTTAGACTAAGCAGATAAGAATAACTAACAAAACTCACAAAGAAACAAGCTCAGAATAACACAAACATTATAGAAGAAGACGACAAAAAGGGTTGATTGGACATGCATGACAGCAAAGAGAAGGGGAATAGGATTGTATCTTAGAATCTCCAAAAAATTGGAGGGTTTATTTGCATGCAGGAGCTCCAATTGGAAGAGGAGCAGCAGCTCCAACTTGATGAGAACAGTAGCTGCTCCAGCTGCATGCAGCACCTTCAAGAGTGAGGAGTAGCAGCTCTCTTTGGCTGCAAAAAAGAGAAAAAAAAGAGCAGAATAAGAGGGGGCCTTCCCGGTGGAGACTTGGGGAAGAATTACGAGAGAATAGATAAAGAGCTTGGGTGTTATTTATAAGGAAGAAGGGGTATTTTGGTGATGACAAGTGGAAAAATAAAAAGAAACAAGTGGAGGGGCTGCTGTCTGTACAATAAGCACAATCGGCAAAAAAAATTTAAAATTTCATTTATTTATTTTTTAAACCAATTCTCTCTTTTTATTTGAAAAATCGAAATCGTCTGCATAGACGCCTCGAGTGTCGGATTTAGGTGCGTAATATCTCGTTTTGACCGTCTATGAACGACAATCAATGAGTATAATATTTATGTACTTTGGATCAGGTATGAATTCCCAAATTTCTTGAGATGTAGCCTCGGTTTGTGACTAAATTTTGTGATTTTAAATCTCAAACGACCTCCGATCGACAAACGACCGATTTCATTGGTCTTATTTCGTCGAATCGGATTTTGGGTGCTCTCGATTTATTTTGTGATTTCCGATTTTGTGTTGCAGCTTTTTCATGGCAGGCATTACGATGCGTTTGATTTTTTCGATTGCGACCGAACGAATTTCGATTTGTGATTAGTGGATTAATTTGACTTATACGATAATATTTGAATATTAATTGAACTTTCTGACTCTTAATCGGGTCCGCATTGATTTAGTCGGACATGGATTTCTCACAAATATAAAAACATCAAAGGGAGTCTTGTCCTCGAGCCTCGAATCAAGGTCACTATGTGTTTTGTTTGGATTTCATCTGGACATAAAAACCTCAAAGGATTTGAACCCATAAAAACCGTAAAGGGAAAAATAGTCATGTTCTTCCAACATGTATATAACTAAATGAACTTGTTCTGATAATTACCTGAAAAGACCTGCAGGTATCGTTCCCGCATGTCTGTTTCAGTCTCCCATGTTGCCTCTTCGACACCATGTCAGTGCCAAAACATCTTGACCAAGGAATCTCCTTGCTGCGAAACTTCTTTACAACACTGTCAAAGTTTTGCACTGGCCTCTCCTCATATGTCAAATCTGGCTCCACGACAAGGTTCTCATAGCTGATGACGTGTCGCGGGTCGTGCACATACTTCCTTATGTTGGTTATGTGAAAGACGTCGTGAATAGAAGAAAGGTTTACAAGAAGGGCTACTTGGTATGCCACCTTCCCCACTCGAATAAGAATCTAAAACGGTCCAACATATTGTGGTGGTGCTAGCTTGTCACGAATACTAAATCTATGAATTCCCTTCATGGGAGATACTCGTAGGAATACCCAATCTCCCGCATGTATTTACAAAAGTTTTATTAGTATGATAGATTAAGTTGAATGTTAAAAGGTCATAATGGAAATGGATTAAGAGAAAATGATTGGATTACCTCAAACTCCAAATCTCTTCTGCTACGATCTGCATATCTCTTATGGCGACTTTGTGTCGTCAGAAGCCTTCGTCTCACAGGATCAACAACCCTCGCTGTCTCCTCTAGGAGATCTACGGAGTAAATAACGTGGTCATCTACCTCATGCCAACTAAGATGTGTAAGGCATCTCCGCCCATATAGGGCTTCGAATGGTGCCATGTCGATACTGGAGCGATAGATGTTGTTGTACGTGAATTCTACCAACGACAAATGGTCCTTCCGGAATCCTTTCCACTCCAAAGTACATGCGTAGAAACTCCTCAAGCGTATGAATGGTGCGCTCGCTCTGTTCGTCGGTCTGTGGATGGTATGCAGAACTCATCTTCAGCTCTGTCTGTAGTGCTGGCATGAATTGGTGCCAATAGTGAAATGTAAATCTCGAGTCTCTGTCAGACACCAGCTCACGTGGTATACCATGGAGATTGATAATGTTCTGCACATATATTCTAGCCAATCTGGATGGATTGTATGTCATGCTGACATGTATGAATTGTGCTGACTTGGTCAACCTGTCAACAATGACCTACATCATGACCGCATGGTGTCTTTGATAATCCAGTGCCGAAATCCATAGAGAGACTCTCCCGCTTCCACTCGGTAATGGGGAGAGACTACAATAGTCGTGGTGGTCTCTTGTGTTCAATGTTGACTATCTGACAGGTCATGCATCTACTAACATGTTGTGCCACATCGTGCTTCATCCCATCCCACCAGAAATGTCGACGCAGATCATGATACATCTTTGTGCTGCCTATATGCCTCATCAAGAATGTCTCTATGTAACTGCTCATCATTGGGCACAACGATCTAGCTAGTTTTCCACAAAATGGATTCAGCTACAACACACATTCATCCTTGATGGCACACATGTATCTATCTTGGATCCAAGCAGGGCTCTAAATGTCGGTTTCGGTTACCATTTTGGTGACTAACCGAAACGGAATTTCGGTCGAATTTCGACCGAAATTTCGGTCATTTCGGTCTGTTTTACTAAGACACCCACATTTCGGTCGAATTTCGATTTCAACGGGATATCGATATTCCACAGAAATTTGACCGAATTTCGCTGAAATTTGAGATCATGGATCCAAGGATATGACTTATGGACTTCTAATAAGTGATCCCACAAATTGTTGAATCGTGGAGGTACGACAGTAGATATGGATGCACTCTCCTGAGTATGCCAATCAGTCTAAGCTGCAAGCATATCCCATGTGTATAGCCAATTTCCCATACCTATATATGGGTTCTCCTGCTAAGTGCATCCTCCACCACGTTTCCCTTACCCGGATGATAAGAGATCGTGCAATCATAATCCTTTAGTAGCTCAAGCCACCTGCGTTGTCTCATGTTCAACTCCTTCCGATAAAAAAATACTTCATGCTCTTGTTATCTATGAAAAATTCACCCCATAAATATAGTGGCGTCAGATCTTCAAGGCGAAGACAACTGCCGCCAACTCCAAGTCATGGGTAGGGTAATTCCGCTCATGTATTCTCAACTAACGTGATGCATATGCAATCACATGGCCTCGTTGCATCAGAACCTTTCCTAAACCTTCTCCTGGGGCATCTGTGTATACTGCATAATCCCGAGTTCCTGAAGGAAGAGCAAGAATGGGTGCAATAGTCAATCTTTCCTTCAATGTCTTGAAGGCCTGCTCGCCAAGGCCCTAAATGTTGGTTTCGGTCACCATTTCGGTATCGAGCAAAACATAATTTCGGTGGAATTTCGATCGGAATTTTGATCATTTCGGTCATTTTTTGTACTAGGACCCCCATATTTCGATCGAATTTCGGTTTCAACTAGATATCGATATTCGACAAAAATTCGATCGAATTTCCCTGAAATTTGAGGCCATGCTTCTCGCATGAATCATACCAGATAAACGGGACTCCCTTCCGTGTCAATCGTGTCAAGGGAAGAACAACTCATAAAAACCTGCTCACGAAGCGTCTGCCATAGCCTGTTAATCCAAGGAAACTTCGAATCTGAGTGACTGTCTTGGGTTGCTCCTAAGACATGACTGCCTCAATCTTTGCAGGATCAACTGTGATACCTGCTCCAGAAATGACATGCCCAAGAAATGAGACATGGAATAACCAGAACTCGCACTTGCTCAGCTTGGCATGCAACTTGTGCTCTCGTAATGTGTCCAGGATTATCTTCAGATCATTCACATGATCCCATTCATTCCGAGAATATATCAGTACATCATCAATGAATACCACCACAAACTTGTCCAAGTATGGACGGAAGATCATGTTCATCATATCCATAAATGTTGTAGGGGTATTGGTGAGTCCAAACAACATCACCACAACTCATAGTGCCCATATCGAGTCCTGAAAGCTGTCTTCGGAATATCTGATTCTCGAATCCTCATCTGATGGTAGCCTGATCGAAGATCGATCTTCGGAAACACCGAAGATCCTTGAAGTTGATCAAAAAAATCATCGATGTGCAGCAAAGGATAACGGTTATTTATCGTTCTCTTGTTCAGTTTCCGATAATCAATGCATAATCTCGTCGATCTATCCTTCTTCCTAACAAAAAGAACTAGAGCACCCCAAGGTGAAGTGCTCGGTCTCACGAAACCTAAGTCAAGTAATTCCTGTAACTGCACCTTCAACTCTCTCAACTCAGCTTGTGTCACGCGATAAGGAGCCATTGAGATCGGTTGTGTATCAGGTAATAATGTGATCTCAAACTCAATCTCTCTCTCTCAGGAGGTGATCCTGATAAGTGGTAACTCATCAGGAAACACATCTGGGTAGTCTGATACTACTTTGATGTCCTGGGTCATTAGCTCATGATCAGATATCTCCCGAATAAATGCTAAATATGAATCATATCCCCAATTAACTAGTCTCTGGGCTCTCAACACTGAAATGTACTCCTTTTTGGAGTCATGTAATGTACCCTCAAAGGTGAACTCATGCAAAATCTGGAACTGAAGACAACTGTCTTCCTAAAGCAATCAAAAGAGCATGATGAGCTGATAACCAATTCATGGCCAAAATCAAGTCAAACTCATTAGGCTAAAGTAAGAGATGCTCTGTAATCATCTCATGACCACCAGTCAATATTGGCAAACCTCTAACTATCAGGGAAATGATGAATAACTGGCCACCTGGCCCACAGATGTGATATGGAGGATATAGTCTGGAGATGAGCGAGCACCACTTGAAAATGCTGAACCGGAAGGACGAAATCGCTTGACTGATCTTTGGTGTTGAAACTGTCGTCGGATCGGTCCAAAAGATCGATGTATCGTAGGTGTCGCTCCAGACGAGCTCCTAAAGCGTCTCTCTCTGATGTCCTCAAATTTCTCAGTTGCATCAGTAGCCTCGGAGATGGAAGTGATACGTAGTCCGACCAACTTTTCATGCACCTCTTCCCTCATATCTATGATGAACTTTTCTAGATTCTCATCTGGAAATGCAACGGCTGCTGGCGTGTGTCATGACCGCTCGGTGTAGCGGACAAAGTATTCTTTAGTTGTCATCCGCCCCTGTCGTAGCTCTGCAAACAATCGACACTGGGACTCCTTCCACTTCCTAAAAAAAGTGGGATTCGAATCTCATCTCAAAGTCGTCTCATGTGGGCCTGTGTCCCAACTCTGAAACCGTCACCTCTCACTATCTCTCGACGAATGATGTCAGTGAATACTCCATGAAAGATAACCATGAATCTCGTGGTGCGTATGTCATCCGAAGTACCTTCATGACTCTCTGCAGCCACTACTCAGCCTCACTTGACGTCCCGGTGCCCTCGAACATGAGCACATTGGTTGTTGATAGGATGTGAAAACCGACTGATGCATGTGGATAGCGGAGTGCTGGTGTGCATTCTCATATGCAAATAGTGTAGGGTCCTGCTCCCTGTCGTAATCTCCATCCTTGGTTCCATATGCTGCCATCTCTTCATGTGGATCATTAAAGTAAGGCTGTTGTACCTCAACTGACTGAGGTTGTTCTTATCGTGTTCCATCCTGAGATGAATGGTAAGTGAAATCTGACAGCTCCCCGAACCTCATCTCCATGTCTGTCTGTCTGTCAGCCATCTCCGTTTATTGAGTCAAAATTTGGTCATGTTGACCTTGCATGGCAGCCTGCTACTGTTGGACGTCGGCGAGTGCAGTCATGATAGGCTCCAATCGATCAACCATCTCCTGGTCAGCTCTGGATGTCATGGTTCTGCATGAGAACCAATATCATTAATCATAGTAGTTGACATTTACTGACATTTTTATTCATGCTTTTCTCTTCCTGGACTACAATATGAAAATTAAATGCAATTGGTGACATTCGTGGTTATTGAAATTGAATGTCACGTTTCCCTCTCGGCCTCGCGATAAGTCGGAGGACTATTGTTATTCGAGAACGTAATGCGATCGGAATTACAATATTGCAAATGTGTGTATCGCGGTACCACGACTCTGATACCAAACGGTGATGCCTGCGGATTTGGGCACCCATTTATATGTGATTCGCAACATTAGATTCACAATGGATTGCATTATATTACTGAAATTGAGGGAATTTTTTTTCGCGTTTTGGAAAGACATTCACAATCAATATAAACAACCACAGAGCCAACAAGAAGTGCCACCAACTTTTCATTTCATTAATTTACTGACATTTCATTAATTTCATTTTCATTTCATTAATTTACAAAAAGAATATTACGTTGTATACATGTCTCCCAAAAAGTGACAGAAGAGAAAGAAAAGCATTATGCATTATCAACTGTTCAGAAACTACAAAATGTATATTGTCTAGTATAACAACGGATGCTCGGGATCATCAATCAGCTATTGTAATGCAGATGTTTCGCCTGCCAAGTATGAAAGGAACAAATAGAATGTCAGCAAATGTCGGTACAATCCAGCATATAACATATATAACATGCTATTTAGTGATTTCAAAAGAAGGCAAGTAGATAGGCATTTAAAATTTAACGTTTACAATTTACTTGCGTGGAATATGATTTTTAAGCTGGTCTATATGCATGTCCCATGATCACCCATCACCCCACAACCTCCCATATAAAATATTTTTATATATTAAATAATGATCTATCTTCATATTATTATCCATTTATCGTTTAGAGATCAGTTTGGTGGATCTTGATATTGAGGATGATGAATTTTAGATCTGATCCTTAATTCTGTCTAATTCTCAAATCGAAGGTTCAGAAAGTCGGTATGCAATATTTGTTCGGTCGGGCGCTCTAAAGAGAGTAAGCAGGTAGGCGGAAGTTTATGCGGAAGTATATGTGGATTATGCTATTTCTATTATTTTATTTAAAAAATTAAAAATATAATAATAAATTCAAACATTAGATATTTATGTTTCAAAAATATAACACGAAAGGAATATGAATGCAGACTAAAATTTTATTTAATAGTGGCATGATGCAAATCTAATACTAGCAAGATACAAATCTAATAAAACTTTATTGATTGAAATCCAGTCTATCCAGTGAAATCCAATAGATCATTCATATACATTCAAACGATTTATTTAGAAAAATCTATGCAAACTAAAATTTTATTTACCAGTGGCATGAATGCAAAAGTTGGCAAGATACAAATCTAATAAAATTTTATTTGATCGAAATTCAATCTATCCAATGAAATCCAATAGATCATTTGTATACACATTGGAATAGTTGCATTTAAAAAATCTATGCAAACTAAAATTTTATTTAATGGTGGCATGATGCAAAACTAGAACCGAAAAGATATGTTTGGAAATGATATGGGTCCAAGGTTTATATGAGGATTTTTCGTAAAGTTGAGGGTTTCATGCGATGTGATGCCCCAATCAACCACTTAATTGGGTCTCAAAGCGGATCCAATTAGTTGGATACCCTGTTGTTCCATGAACCAATTGCTTCAGCTAACTGGATTCAAAGTCCGTTACATATACGGACGCATATGCAGACGCATATACGATTAACTCGGCCGCATATACCCCAAAACCCGCATATGGAGCGAGTTTGGCATACTCGGTGCAGTAGGAGGACCGACTCCACATATGCGACCACCTAGGTCGGCTTTTCGAACACTGCTCAAATCTATTGGATAGTCTGTAGTCTTGGTCTGAGGGTCTAAGGTGTTAAGAATACCTTAGGGTTGAGATGCCTCTGTAAGCATGTGGTGGTGTCTAATGCATCCTAACTAAGTTCCCAACACGTCAACTAACTTCTCCTAATATTTGTAGTGGTAGTTTCAAGATCTGATTAATTATCGATAATTGATGATTAATGATGATTGGTCTACCATGTCAATTGTGGACAATCTCAACTGTAGTCAACACAATTATAACCAAATTCAATTTTAGCCAAACCCAACTGCAACCAAACTCAGTTGTAACCCTCTCCTCGCCAAGACCTATTGGCGGAATGGTAACCATAACTCAAACGTTGAGGAAGTCTCCTAAGAGACCCTTTCGTCTCGCCCTTTAAGTGGAAGTGTGGTCCAATAAAGGGATATGTCTACTCCAAAACTACGCCACAGAGATTGTGAGAGAGACTCTCTGGATTGAGTCACTTTAGACGAGCCCGACTGGTACGGGAAAATGAGCTCGTAAGAAAAACTAAAATCGAGGGCCCCCAGCCAAGGTACTCTAAAACAGAGGGTCGATATAACGGGTCAAAAGTCAGTATCCTACAGAGGCGTAAAAACATTGCGAGCTCGCGTAAAAACCATAACAAGGACTGGGATCCTAAACCTGCGCACTAGGCAGCCGCTGCCCTAACTGGGCTTCCTATCCTCCACCCAGCTGAGGGTCACCGCACCCTCGTACGGTCAGGTGTAAAAGTCACCATGCTCGTCATTCACAGTTATAAGTCATCATTGAGTCACCATTTTCGTCTTTACTCTC
The DNA here is from genome assembly GCA_037367405.1 of Ottelia alismoides. Classification (NCBI taxonomy): domain Eukaryota; kingdom Viridiplantae; phylum Streptophyta; class Magnoliopsida; order Alismatales; family Hydrocharitaceae; genus Ottelia; species Ottelia alismoides. The sequence goes on from JAZKJV010000996.1 coordinate 1,944,283, forward strand.
TTGACTACACAACTCTCTCCTAATCTTTTCTTTGGTTGATTGTACATATCTAGATCTTTCAGTCAACGATTTATTTGATACCATTGATTCACCATGAATTTCCTATGTTACTCAACATCTTTTTGTTTCAATCTTTCTATAGTTGACATTATAAATCTAGGTTTATAATTGATGAATATTCTGGGTTTTAGAATTTATACATATACTAGTTGAATTAAACACAATGCTATGATAATTATCATCTTACATTTATAAGTATCGTTGTGCATGGGTATTGAAGTATTGAATAGCCACATGCATAGACACTTACAGATATCAATTAATCTACATTAAAAAAGATATCAATTAATCATCCAACTCTCTAGCCAATTTAAACAAAAAAGCAGTAGGATTAAGTCATAGCAAATATGTAAACAGGCCTGACGCATCTGCTTGCAGAGCTTGGCCTGGAATTTGCATATCAGACCTTAATTAATTGTTTGAAATGCAGTTGAATGTTGGTGGATATGAACATAATATCCTTTTCTTAGCAGGGTATGTATAATTGATAAGCTGATGTAAACCACACTGTGATACAGAGAGTCAGCATAAATCTCAAAGTCTGTATAAGGAAAAATCAATGAATCGCAGCTCAGAACTTCTTTCATAAGTGCCTTTTTAATGTCCAGTGCCTTCTCAAGTATTATTTTTAGAAAGAGGAAAGAAAAAAAAACTTTCCAATGTTAACTGTATATATATATATATATAATTTCCTTTTTAATGTTCAGTGTATTTTCAATTTTCACCATTTTTTAAAATTTTCCTTTGTGAGGACAACGATATTTGAGTGTAAAATCAGCTATTTATTTTAAAAGTTGTGCTTTGCAACAGACTAACTCTCCAAATTGAAGGGATAGGAACTTAGACTAAGCAAATAAGAATAACTAACAAAACCCACAAAGGAACAAACTCAGAATAATACAAACATTATACAAGAGGGCAACAAAAAGGGATTGCTCGGACATGCATGGCAGCAAAGAGAAGGGGAATATGATTGTACCTTAGAATCTCCAAAAAATTGGAGGGTTTCTTTGCATGCAAGAGATTCAATTGGAAGAGGAGCAACAACTCCAACTTGGTGAGAACAGTAGCTGCTCCAACTGCATGCAGCAGCTTCAAGAGAGGAGTAGAAGCTCTCTTTGGCTGCAAAAAGAGAAAAAAAAGCAGATAAGAGGGGGCTTTCTCGGTGGAGACTTGTTAGAATTATGGGAGAATAGAGAAAGAGCTTGGGTGTTATTTATAAGGAAGAAAGGGGTATTTTGGTGATGACAAGTGGAAAAATTAAAAGAAACAAGTGGAGAAAATTAAAAAATAAAAAAATTATTTATTTTTACACCAATTCTCTCTTCTATTTGAAAAACCGAAACCGTCTGCATTCATGCCTCAAGTCTCGGATTTAGGTACTTAATATCTCATTTTGATCGTCTCTGAACGACGATCAATGAGTATAATATTCATATACTTTGGATCGGGTATGAATTTCAGAATTTCTCGAGATACGGTCTCGGTTTGTGACTAAATTTTGTGATTTTAAAATATCAAACGACCTCCGATCGACGAATGGTCGATTTTGTTTCTCTTATTTCATCGAATTGGATTTTTCGGTGGTCTCGATTTGTTTTGCGATTTCTGATTTTGTGTTGCAGCTTTTCCGTGGCACTCATTACAATGCGATTGATTTTTATCTATTGCAACCGAACGAATTTCGATATGTGATCAATGGATTAATTTGGGTTCATTCAATATTATTGGACTATTAATTGAACTTTTTGACTCTTAATCGGGTTGGGTTTGGTTTATTCAGACCTGGATGTCACATGAAAAGAGTAGCATGGTTGTTACATTGTAAATTCTTGGGAAGACGCTCGTCAATGGCTAGGTTAGTCAGAACAATCTGCCACATCATCTTTGTACTCTCGTGTGCCATGGCTCTCTACCCTGACTCTACACTAGATCTGGCAGCTACAGTCTGCTTCTTACTCTTTCATGACACCAAAGAACTTTCTATGAACACTGTAAAACATGATGTAGACTTCTTGTCCTTGTGACATCCTGCATAATCAGCATCGGTGCATGTTGTAACGGCTGTGAATATCCCTTTGCTAAAGAACAATCCAGTACCAGGAGGGGACTTGAGGTACCTCAGAATCATATGAATTGTGTCCATATGCGCATGTCTAGGTTGCTTCATGAACGAGTTGATTTTGCTCACTACAAAATAGATGTTTGGCCAGGTGACGTCACATATAAAGCTTCCCAATGAGATCCCCGCACTGCCTCTTGTCTACCTCCTCTGTATCATCATCATATAACTTCATGATAGGGTTCATGGGAGTAGTGGAAGGCTTCAGTCTGTCGTGCATGTCTCAGAGAGAAGATCATCGACACACTTTTTCTGGGTTGTAACGAGACCCGATTGATTCTTGGAAAACTCCAGTTCAAGGAAGTAACGTAAGTTGCCTAAAGCCTTGGTGACATACTGTTGTCCAAGAAAATTCTTAGATGCGCATATATCATGCACATCATCTCCTGTAACAATGATATCATCAACATAGACTGTTCCCCACATTGGTCATTTAGGCTAAAATTGGTCATTTAGGCTTTGTTCCCCAACATTCACATGCATTTAATCATTAACAGAACACCATTAACATTCATACATGTGTAAATAATATTTGCATTTCATCATGCATAATTGCATTAAAAAACCCAAGTGTAAATTAGCTTAAAAAGCCGCTAACTTCTCACATTTGTAAATAATTCATCCTAACTCCGATTGACCCAAAACCACCTCCATTGTGTAGATATTACTAACTTCATTAAATAAAAAATACAAAAAAATTACTAACTCAAATAAGTGTCAAATAATCCCAAAGTCTAATTTCACATCTTACAAACTAAAATGAGCATATATCCCACATATAGTGTCCGATTTTGGTCTACTCACTTTTAAAGTACTTTATTTTCAAATACCTTCAAAACAAGACCAATTTCGTAAAATTCGGAGCTCTTATGTGAAAGTTGGGTTTTGGGCCTCTTTTGCGCATTTTAACTTTTTTCTATTTTTGACCTGGGTTTTTATGTACATAATTAACCCTTTAAATTTTATTTCTTCTTCATTTGTGTTCTTTGATGAAAGTTTTATTTAGCGACACAAAAATCCAAATCCAGATTAAAACTGAAATCAAAGAAACTGTGGGCCTAGCCTTACAATATCATAATGTCAGAAAGGAAGGCAGATATTTCCTCTACATGCGCCTTCAGAGGTCCAGCGCCTATTGTGAAGATGGATGGTTCACACTACGAACTGTGGGCCATGCAGTTCATGAGTATGATGAAGTCAACCGGCAAGAAGCACATTCTTACTGAGGAAGAGCCTGCTGAGAACACAGGGGTTAATGCCTCTTGGGAGGCAGATGGTGCATATGCCAAAGTCTGGATTTCCGGAGCATTAGCAATTGAGATTGCTAACGATATTCTCTATCAGCCCACTGCCAAAGCAATGTGGGACATCCTCGCTGCCACCTACTCACAAGCAAAGAATGAGACAGATTCTGCAACTTCAACATGACATCTTTACAATCAAGCAGAATGGACGGCCTCTACACTCATTGTGCACATCTTTACGTGGAATGTTTGAGAAGCCTTATAGATTCATGCCTCTCACAGCTACTCCAGAGCAACAGAAGACCTATCGGAATGCCACTATGGTGGGTGTTTTTCTTGCTGCCCTTGATCCAGAGTATGAGGAAGTACGTTCCCAGATCTTAGCGGATTCTACTATTCCTCCTATGGAGGAAGCTTTTCATAGGCTGAGTCGTATCGATATGCCTTCGTCCACTACGAATCAGACCGCCTCAGCCATGGCAACCAATCGAGGTCGGGGAGGTTATCATTAGTCCCGTGGCTGTGGACCTCGTGGCAGAGGCGGCCGTGTTCGGCCATCATGTACTTTTTGCCATCGTTCTGGACATACCGAGGACACTTGCTATTCTAAGCATGGGTTTCTGCCTCTGCACGAGTCGTTGAATAGATTGAGCCCCCATCTGCTTCGTCTATGGATCAACGCTTCGATGATCTTGTAGCCCGTCTGAGGGATATCATTCCTCTATCTGGTCCCGCTACATCGGCACCTACTTCTGAGAGTCACTCCGACGTTGCCGCGTCTGCATCTGCATCCACCAGTACATCCGGTAGCATCTATGCATTCACTAGCAGTAGTGGATCAGATACTTTAGAGTGGATGATGGACTCTGGTGCCATACATCATCTGTGTGGTGATCAAGGTCTACTTACAGGATACAGACAGATTTCTCCATGCCGTATTGTGGTTATTGCTAATGGAACACATTCCCCGATTACTGGTCAGGGGGAGATTAGACTAACACCATCCATGCATCTCAAGAACGTGTTACATGCACCTGATTTTTCGATGAATTTGTTGTCCATTAGCCAACTTATAAAGGATTTACATTGTCGAGCAATTTTTGATCCATATTCTCTTGTTTTTCAGGACATCCTTACAGGCAACGTGATTGGGCGTGGCTATGAGCAAGGCGGCCTCTATCGCCTTAGTCGGACTCCTTATGTTGTAACCTCATCTCTACCTGCTGAATCCATTTCCCCATTACTGTGGCACCTGCACTTTGGACATCTACTGCTTCAGAAACTGCGTCATGTGTTACCTCAGGTTTCATCTCACACGTCCATCCAATGTGAGGCTTGTCGGTTGGGAAAGCACCATCGATCTACTTTTCCCAATCGTCAGTGTCGGAGTAGTACCTCCAAGTTTGAGTTGTTTCATGTCGATATCTGGGGTCCTAGTCGTGTTCTTGATCATCAGGGACACGGGTTTTATATAGTTATTGTGGATGATTTCTCTCATGTGTCGTGGGTATTTCTGTTAAAGAATAAATCTGAAGCGGAGAATATTATTATCAATTTCATTAATGAAGTTCGTAATGTTTTTTTGCATCTGTTAAAATTGTGAGAAGTGATAATGCCCTGGAATTTTGTACTCATACACTATCCAATTATTTTTCATCTCAAGGGATCATCCACCAAACATCCTGTGCCTATACTTCCCAACAGAATGGGGTTGCTGAAAGGAAACATCGTCATTTACTTGATGTCACTAGGTCGCGTCTTATACAGAGTCATGCCCCTCATTCTTTCTGGGGTGATGATGTACTTACGACATGCTATCTCATTAATCGTATGCCGTCATCTGTCTTAGGTGAAAAGATTCCTTTCTCTTATTTTTCCCGAGAAAGAATTGTTTTCCCTTACTCCTCGTGTGTTTGGCTCGATCGCTTTTATCCACCAGTTGTCTCCTGGGACTGACAATCTCTCTCATAGGGCTGTCAAGTGTGTCTTCGTCGGGTACTCAAGAGCACAGAAAGGGTACAAGTGCTATGATCCATTGCGCAGGAGGTATCTAGTTAGTGCTGATGTTACCTTTTTCGAATCGGTTATGTACTTCTCATTTACAGGTGATCAGTTGGTACCCTCTGACACTAATGATGCTATATACATGCCACCACCACCACCAACACCGCTACCATCTCCTACATCTCCTGTTACTGTGCTTGTTTCACCATTGCCATTCCACTATACCCGTAGGCCTGCTTCTGCTCGTGGTCACCGCTCATCATCTCGCCCGCCCGAGGTATGTTCTGAAAATACTACTATTGATGGATCTGATGATTTTCCTGAGCAGGATGTGTTACAGAGGCCAGATGAGGAGACCGGTGACTTAAATGTATCTATTGCTCTACGAAAGCAGAAGCGGAGCTGCGCGTCATATCCTATAGCATCTTCTGTGTCGTTTGATTGCCTAATTGGAGAACTCAGAAACTTTGTCATTGCATTGTCAACAGTGGATATTCCACGGAATTACCAAGATACGCTGAAGGATAGTCGATGGTGTTTAGCCATGGAGGAAGAAATGGCAGCAAGGTTCAGGAAAGCGGTATGCGTATGTGTTCGGACTGGTCACCGAATACTGATTAAGCGATATGCGGGGGCATATGCGGGGTATATGCGGTTCTAAGCGGTTTTCTAATTTTTAATTTAAAAATAAAAAATATCTATGAATAACATTACCAATGAAGTTATGTATCTAAGTGGAGTTAAAGAAGATTTAAGAAAAACGGTTCATGTTAGATGGGTGTGTATATATACTTTTAAGTGCCTCATAGTTAATCACAAAAAAAACATTTACCATAAAAACTTCACATTATATGATTCGTAATAATAAAACTTCAATACACGTACATGCACGACATGAGCAAAACCTCAATCGGCATCTATAAAAAATATTCGACGATACATTGCATATACTCGTGAAAATAATACATGAGAAAAACATAAAACATAGCATATACATAATGGTATAATGCATTGCAATTGTATAGAAATGCATGTCATATTCTAACAATTGAATGAAGAGATAGAGATACAGAATTAAGGACCTGAATGAGAAGATTGAAAAGTTGGAGCTGCTGGAGCTGTATGCGGGGCATATGCTGGGCATATGCGGGCCACATATGCGGGGAGGGCGCATAATGCATTGATTCAAGTAATCGGTGCAGTCTGCATGCCACACGGGCATATGCGACCGCAGATGCGGCCCGTGCAGTTGATTTTGTGAACACTGAATTGGCAGCTCTTCAGTCCAGAGGCACCTGGATCCTTGTTCCTGCACCTGCTGATGTGTGTACAGTTAGCTGCAAGTGGGTCTTTACAGTTAAGCAGAATGCAGATGGCGGCATTGACAGATACAAGGCTCGCCTTGTTGCTCGTGGCTTTACACAGACATATGGGGTGGATTACCTTGATACATTCTCGCTAGTTGCTCGCCATTCCACCCTACGGATCCTACTCTATTGCAGTTACTCATGATTGGCTGCTATACCAATTAGATGTGAAGAATGCATTCTTATATGGTGACTTACAGGAGGAAGTATACATGCAACAACCACCTGGTTTTGCTGTTGAGGGGGAGTGTCCTAAGGTGTGCAGACTTCATAAGGCTATTTATGGCCTTAAGAAGAGCCCCAGTGCTTGGTTCCAGAAGCTCTCATACATGTTTGAGAAACATGGGTACATACGTTCTAATGCTGATCATTCCTTGTTCGTACAGAAGAGACCCAGAGGTATTATTGCAATTATGGTGTATGTAGACTATATTTTGATTACAGGTGATGATGAACAGGAATCCTGGGGGCAAAAGAAATGCTGGGTCGTGAATTTGTCACCAAGGACCTTGGAGTTCTTAGATATTTTCTGGGACTGGAGTTTGCCAAAAATCCTCATGGGTCGGTAATGACCCAGAGGAAATATGCCACTGACCTGTTGAGTGAAACAGGAATGCTTGGTTGCCGACCTGCTACTACACCTATGGATCCCGGTATGAAATTATATAATGATGACACCGATGAGGTGGATAGGAGAAGATACAGAGAACTGGTGGGCAGACTTCTCTATATCACTATTTCCAGGCCTGATATCTCCGTTGCCGTGAATCGAGTAAGCCAGTTCATGGAGCAACCACGTCAGGTACACATGGATGCTATACATATGATACTCAGGTACCTTAAGTCATCTCCAGGTGCGGGTCTGTTGTTTAAGAAAGGCAAGGAGGTTACTATCTCAGCTTGTGCAGATGCAGATTACGCAGGGTGTCCCAAGGATAGGAAGTCCACCACTGGGTTTGCTGTGTATGTTGGAGATTTTCTAGTCTCATGGAGAAGCAAGAAGCAAACGGTTGTAGCAAGGTCTAGTGCTGAGTCTGAATATAGGGCTATGGCCCAGGTCAGTACAAAAATGATGTGGGTAAAGACTGTGCTTACAGATCTATATATAGAAGTCCCGCTTCCTATGGCTCTGGAATGTGACAATCAGGCGACCCTATTCATTGCAAATAATCCAGCATTTCATGAACGAACCAAGCACATTGAGGTTGATTGTCACTTTATACGTGATATGATTCAGAAGGGGTTTATTGTTACATCCCATGTTAGCTCAGAGGATCAAACTGCAGACATTTTTACCAAGGCACTACTTCGAGGGCCATTCCAGAAGTGTGCGTCCAAACTGAGCATGATTGATATCTATGCTCCACCTTGAGGGGGAGTGTAGAGATATATTATTCACTTCCGTATTGTTCTTATATTTTTCTTTTCCAGTTGGACTCTTTATGTATTTTACCCATAGGCTACTCTCTTATATAAGAGAGCGTAGGGCTGATGAAATAAACACGTTTTCTCATTTTCCCAACAGAGTCGTCCGAACAAATAGTGAATGATCTGTAGTCGATCTCATAAATTCTTGTTGCTCTATCAAGTCCGAGAGCTTTTGAAACCATGCTTTGGGACTCTGCTCAAGGCTATAGATAGCCTTGTGGAGTCCGTAAACCATCTGATACTCCCCCTCAACAACGAACCCAAGTGGTTGTTGCATATAAACTTACTCCTACAGGTGATAGGATGACTACCTCTGAGTTAGGGGAGGATGTGCGTGTACCACCTCCTTCGCAACCACTACTTCCTCAAATGGTTCCCTCCTACTCCACCACATCCTCATGTGGTCCCCCCTACTCCACCACCTCCACAGTCACCTCCTACCATGGTTGCTCCTCTGTCCCCTCCATCTATTTTATTGGCTAAGTTTTTGCGTCATTTTTACATTTACAGGCCTCACACTATTCCTCGTGCTCATGGGCCTTCCTCATCACCCATCACCTAAGTATGTTCTGAGCACATTGTTTCTATTGATGGCACTGATGATTTGTTTATACAATAGGTTACTATACAGGACAAACAAGTGCCTTCTAAGGAGGCTAGTTTACAAACTGAGGGGGATGCAAATGATCTTGATGTACCTATTGCTCTGTGGAAGCGGAGGAGTACCTATGCTACATATCCTCTCATCGTACATGTATCTTTAGGATGTATATCAGAGGATTTTAGGAGTTTTGTCTTGGGTTCGTCAGCTATAGATTCTCCATGAACATACCAGGAGTTCATGAAAGAGAGTCAGTGACATCTTGCCATGGAGGAGGATATGGATGCATTACAGTCACGTAGCACGTGGAGCCTTGTTACAGCTCATACATGTGCATCTGTGGTGGGATGTAAGGGGATGTTCACGGTGAAGCATCATGCAGATGGTAGTGTTAAGTGATATAAGTCAAGGCTTGTAGCTCGTGGGTTCATCCAGACATATGGGTGGACTATCAGGACACCTCTTCCGTGGCTCGTCAGTCTACACTGCAGTTCCTTCTCTCAGTCTGAGGCATGATCTCCCTCAGACGAGAGATTAACTCATTGAATCTCTGATCAGAAGTAGTGGCAGGCGGTGCACGCGTCTCAACCTGCTCAGCAACACAAGCAGATACTGGAAATCCACGCTTGAAATAGCATGTGTCCTCGGAGTGGCCTGAGTGATGACAATAAGTGCAGAGGATGAGGACCGTGGCTGACCCATTCCTCTGCCACGGGTTCCTCATCCTCTAAGCTGTTAAGATTCTCCTCTACTGCATAACGATAAGAAAGGAGATCATCAATGCCCTCGCGGGGCCTACGATAGTGGCGTTGGGTCATAACTCATAACGCTGCTGAAGGGCTAAAAGGCCTGGGCAAAAGCCATATTACCTTGAGAAGACCACCGAAGGCCACCGATTACGGCTTGGGCAGCGCTGGTGGATCACTAAAGAGTACACTGGGCCCTCTCGTGGTAGAGCACCATCGAAGGCGACGTCGCAACGAGGATGCCATAGGAGATTGTTAGGAAGAGGTTCTAGTAGTGGAAACGATGAGCAAGAGAGCCCATCGGCGGCGACATTGGATGAAGAAAGGAGGGGTTGAGGTAGGGTTAGGTCAAGTAAGTTCAGGCTCTGATCTAGGATTGTCGCTCTAATAAGAGAATGATGAATTGAATTATATTGAGGCCTTAGGATTCTCTTACATAGGAGAGAACTATGCTGGGAAAACAACATGGCAGAGACAGAAAGAAAGTAATATATAAAACATGAAGGATAAAATATCTATCAATAATCGCAATATCTCATGAAGGAGCTCATGTTTCCAGTTCAATAGTGAACATGTATGAACACTTTGAGAGGTCGTATTCCTCATATGCACATCAACGCGCTTGTGTAGAGACCTTGATTAGGTTATCAACCTATAGGTCTGCCAAATGTACATACTCAAACATATAGTAATACATTTGTCTTCGATGAGAGAATGTGTGCATGTATCATGGCAACATACAATATAGATCTTAGTTATCTCGATCTCTTTCAGTCAACTTTTTGACCTAACTCATCCAACACCTTTGAATCCCTATTACTATAAAGAGGATCTACATCAAGAGTTCAGTTGGATGTCAGCTTTTGGAGTAAGGATTGACATCTCCTTCTCAGCATGGAGATCCTTTCTTGATAATCACTTGAGTGTGTGGTTGAGTCCTCAACATAACCTTTTAGATATTCAACCCTATACTAGCCTCAATGATCCAACCTTCGGATCAACAACTATATGATATCAAGGTGGTTATGGTACATTACCCTAATTATATGAAGGGACATATTATGTAAACTCAATTATTCTTCATTTCAGCTTAATGAGTGATTTGCAATAACTTTTATCGCATAATGGCTCGCTATGAGCTCACATGTCCAATACTACGCTCAAACGACAAAGTCAAGGAATACACCAATAGACTCGAGAACCAAACTAATGCTCCATCTAGGACTAATTGGGACCATGAGAGATGCACCTTACTCTCAAGTATATCATTGAGATATTTGTATCTCTTTGTTTTTATTTTATATTTCATATTCCTTTTGTCCACTTTATGCAATTTTCCCATAAAGCTTTTCTCCTATATAAGAAAGCTCTAAGGCTATGATGAATATATAATTCTAATTTTCCTTTCCATATGGTATCAGAGCGATGGTCCTAGGTCAGAGCCTGTGCCCTAACTATCCCACCCCACCAAAACCCTAGCACGCCGCCAAGGTCTTCGTGCGCCGCTGCCACCAAGATTCTTGTGCGCTGCTGCCACCAAGATCCTCGTGCGTCGCCACCAGCCACCGCTGGTGCCTTGCGCAACAACAGCAGCAGCCAAGGCTGCTGTCGCCATCCCCAGCGACCTAAGGCTGCCGCCACCACTGCCAGCAACCCTAGCTGCCCTCCGCCGCCTCAGCCATAGTCTGAAGGGCTTCATGGCATATTAGGGATCCATGTTTGATGCTTTCTGAGGTTTAAAAATCATTCCAAAAGGACGATTTAACTCTTGTTCGATTTGATTTTGGGTTTCTAAGGTGTGATTTGATCATCTAAAACCACCCTAGTTACCCAAAGAGGCTTCCAACGGATGGAAGAGATTGTGGTTTGAGTCCACCTACAACCATCTTCTTGTATGTCCGTGTAGACGCAGTTATTCCTGTTTGCAGTTGCAGTCTTGGTTAATGTTGTCATCATATCAAACAACAAAGTCGACTCTAAAGCCGATGTTTATCTTTGGGTGCCTTCAAAGGTCCAACACCTATTGTCAAAATGGATGGAACAAATTATCAACTATGGTCCATGCAATTCTAGCCTAATGTAGTGTAACAGCAAGAAGCAAATCCTCACACATGATGAGCCAAAAGACAAGACTGGGGTTCACGCCTCATGGGAGGCAAATGATGCATATGTTGTGTATGGTTGTCTGGTATATTTTCAGTATAGCCAATGATATTCTGAATCAGCCCACAACAAAGGTAATGTGGGATGTCCTTGCCGCAACATACTCCTCGACGAAGAATGAGTCGAAGATACTGTAACTTCAGCATGATATCTTCACATCTAAGCAGAATGGACATCCGTTCCATACTCTTTACACCTCTCTTAGGGGTATGTTTGAGAAGCTTCATGATTTCATCCCTTTGATCGTGTTGCCAGAACAACTCAAGGCCTACAAAGATTTAGTGATGACCGGAGTGTTTCTTATAGCCCTTGATACCGAATATGATGCTGCTTGCTTACAGATTCTTACTGATGCCAGTATACCTCCAATGGAGGAGGCATACCGGATATTGAGCAGACTCTCTATAGCGTATGATGGAGTTACTCAGCAGTCTCAGACCTCCTTGGCTATGGCTGCATCGCATGGTAGATGGAACTCTATACAATATTGTAGATGTGGTACCCATGATCAGGGAGGGGGCAGTCGATCCCGTCAGCCTTGCACCTATTTTCACTGGTCAGGAAATACGGAGGACACATGCTACTCTAAGCATGGCTTTCCTGTTCTAGCTCAAGTTGCAAAGCAGACTCAACAAGTTGGTATTCCACCTCCTGCATCTGATCAGAGATTTGATGAGCTTGTGGCATAATTGAGAGAGATTATGCGTGTACGCGGGTCGTCTACAGGGGTCACCTACTCCTACAGGACCCTCTGAGGTTATCGCCTCAACATCTCTATGGTGACAGATGACAATTTCGTACATACAACCGACTTAGCTAGGTAGATCGGTAGCCATAACATATGGGGCACACTCTCCCGTCACTGGTCAGGAGGAGGTACAGTTAACTTCAGCAATGCACCTTCAAAATGTTCTTTATGCTCCTGATTTTTCTATGAATTTATTGTTTATTAGTCAAATCACCTAGGATTTACATTGTCATGCCATATTTGACCCATCATCTCTCGTGTTTCACAACATTCTTACGGGTATGGTCGTTGGTTCTGGCCATGAGTAAGGAGGTCTCTATAGATTGGTCCAGTCCCCATATGTTGGTGCTTCATCTCTTCACACTGGATTAGTTTCTCCTTATGTGTGGCACTGGCACCTATGGTTTGGTCATCTTCCTCTATAAAAGTTGTGTCACGTCCTTCCTCATATTTCTCCTCGCTCTACCTTTTAGTGCGAGGCCTGTCGACATGGGAAGAACCACCGGTCTACTTTTCAGAGCCGTCAGGATCATTGTAGTCATAATATTTGAGTTGATTCACCTTGATATTTGGGGTCCAAGTCATGTCCCAGAGCATCAGGGACAGATTTTATCTTGTTGTTGTGGATGATTTTTCCATATTGTCTTAGATTTTTCTTCTTAAAAACAAGCCTGATGTTGGTCCCGTTATTCAATATTTCATTAATGAAATAAGAATGTTTTCTCTGTGAATGCCAAGTATATTCGTTTTGACAATGCATTAGAGTTTGTAGCCTTCAACTCTCGTAGTTTCTAAGAACCCTTGGCATTGTTCATCGGACTTCCTGTGCTTATACTTCCCAACAGAATGGGGTGGTTGAATGCAAACATCGTCACCTTTTGGATGTTACTAGGACCCTCTTGATCCAGAGTCGTACTTTTCATTCATATTGGGGGATGCGATTCTAACTGCTTGCTATCCGGTGAATCGTATGCCATCGTCTGTGTTGGGGTAGAAGATTCCATTCTTGATCGTGTTTCCTGAGAAGGATCCCTTCTCCCTCACTCGTGTGCTTGAGTCAGTTGCCTTTGTTCATCATACATCTCCTGGTCATGACAAGCTCTCTCCTAGAGCTTTCAAGTGCGTCTTTGTTGGGTATTCCATGACTCAAAAGGGATACCGTTGTTTTGATCCTATTCATAGGAAGTATAATGTTAGTACGGATATCACTTTCTTTGAATCTATTACGTTTTTCTCTCATATAGGTGATAATCTGATTCCTTCGGAGTATGGAGAAGAGGTATACATGCCTCTATCTCAGATTTTGTCTGCCCCGGGCTCTACTTCCTCACCACCTTCCTCACCATCTTCTCCACCTCCAGCACCACCACCACTTCCACATGTCCACCCAATTGGTTTCCAAAGGTTTACCAGCACCGACCTCATGCTCATGTGCCTCCTCCTTCATCCAGCATGCCCCAGGTATGTTTTAGCACTTAGTTTCTACTGAATGGCACTGATGATTTGCATTTACAGCAGGATGAGCAGGGGGTTTTAGATGTTCCAGTCTCGGTGACTGAGGAGGCTGAGGATCTTGACGTGCCCATTGCCTTACGGAAGCATATGCATACATGTACTATGTATCTCCTTTCTTCCCATTTTTCTCTTGCACATTTCTCATAGGAGTTTCAGAGGTTTGTTGTGGGCTTGTCTGCTATGGAGATACCATAGTCATATCAAGAGGCATTGCTGGTTAGTCAGTGGCACCTAGATATGGAGGAAGAAATGGATGTGTTACAGTCTTGTGGCATGTGGAGTATTATAGAAGCTCCTCCGGGCGCATCTGTTGTCGGAAGCAAGTCGGTGTTTATGGTGAAACATCGTGATGATGGTACTATAGACAAATAAAAGGCCAGACTTGTTGCTAATGGGTTCGCCCAAATTTAGTGGGTGGATTATCAGCATATGATTTCTCCAGTCGCTAGCCACTTTACACTGAGGATTCTTATTTCTGTAGCGGTGGTACGTGGCTGGCCTCTTTTTCAGTTAGATGTCAAGAATGCCTTCTTGTATGACGACTTGCAGGAAGAAGTCTACATGGAGCAGCCTCTAGGGTTTGTTGCTGAGAGCTTGAGAGGGTCTCATATGGTGTGTAGATTTCACAAGGCTATTTATAGCCTTAAGTAGAGTATGAAGGCTTGGTTTCATAAGCTCTCAGAGTTTATTGAACAACATGGATTTGTTAGATTTACTACAAATCACTCTCTTTTTGTTAAGAGATCCCAGAGAAGCATCGTTCCTATTCTGGTCTATGTGGATGACATCATTTTTACAGGTGATGATGAGCAAGGTATTTAGGCAATTAAGGATTTCCTTGGACACAGTTTGCGACCAAGGACCTTGGCAAACCTCGTTACTTTCTTGGTTTTGAATTTGCAAGGAATCAGCGTGGCATGGTGATGACGCAAAGGAAGTATGTTATTGATATCCTAACTGAGACGAACATGACAGGATGTAGACATGCCACTACTTCAATGGATCCTAAGGCTAAGCTATATGATGATGACTCTAAGGAGGTTGACAAGAGACGATATAAAGAACTAGTAGGGAAGATGTTATGTCACGATCATCATACCTGATATATCATTTGCAGTTAGTAGAGTCAGTTGGTTTATGGAACATCCCAAGCATGTTCATATGGATGCAATTAACATGATTATGGGATATCCGAAGCCTTCTCCGGGAGCAGGACCCCTGTTTAGAAGACACATCTCTTACATTTACATGATGTGTTTATGCAGATTATGCATGGTGCCTCAAAAATAGGAATTCCATATCGGCTTTACTGTGTTTGTAGGTAGTTCACTGGTTTCACAGAAGAGTAAGAAACAAACAATTATGGCTAGATCTAGTGTTGAATCAGAGTATAGAGCCATGGCACAAGGGAGCACGGAAATGATGTGGGTCAGATCCGTCTTGACTGAATTATCTATTGAGGTTCCTCTTCCCATGCACTCTAATGCGATAACCAAATCGCTCTGTTCATAGCCAATAATCCAGCCTTCCACGAAAGAACCAAGCACATCGAGGTAGATTTCCATTACACTCGAGATCTGATTCAGAGTGGACTATCTCCACTTCTCATGTTGCTTCAGGCAACCAAACTGCATATATGTTTACCAAAGCCCTTGCTAGAGGTCCTTTTCATCGTTCTTGTTCCAAACTGAGCATGATAGACATGCTCCAGCTTGAGGGGGGATGTTGAGATATTTGTATCTCTCTGTCTTTATTTACATTTCATATTCCTTTTGTCCACTTTATGTAATTTTCCCATAGATCTTTTCTCTTGTATAAGAGAGCTCTAGTGCAACGGTGAATATACAATTTTATTTTTCCTTTCCATATATACCAACTCCTCTAAGGTTAACACATGCAAATAATCATTCATAATGTGATTTACAATCTTAATTTCACAAGTGGAATATTTGCATGATCACACACTATAGGAGTTGGTCTATGCTCATAATGCAACGAACCTTAGAGGTGGAATATTTGCACACACACTATAGGAAATGCATATGCGCGCAAAGCAAAGACCTCGTATAAAAAGCCATCCATGCGCCACAAACATTAAATAGATACCAACCACATATAACATATTTAGATCTGGACAATTTATCACATTCGTAACTATTTAGATAGTTAAAGTTATTAACTATTTAGATCTAAATTAACTATCGATAATAATCATTCATAATGTGATTGATGGTATCTAAATAGTTACGATAATAATCAAATCTAGATCTAGATCTACTTTAACTACCCACACACTATAGGAAATGCATATGCGCGCAAAGCAAAGACCTCGTAGAAAAAGCCATCCATGCGCCACAAACATTAAATAGATACCAACCACATATAACATATTTAGATCTGGACAATTTATCACATTCGTATTTGATGCGCTCTCTCTTTCTTACAAGGCTCACCACGTGGTATGCCTTTATTCATTTCCACATTAGAACAATTTTCAATCACATTTATCTAATAGACATATAATTATAATTATTTATTGCTTTCCATAAGCCCTATGCATGTCTATCATATTTAGATTCCAAAAATCCCATATATTCCATGATCGTGGGTCCAACATATTGAAGTTAATCGATCATATATTTTTGATAATCGATCATCCTTGATTGATAAGGAATTGGCTTGATCGATCAGCCTTGATCGACCAATCAATTGGTCTTATGTATCAATGAATTTGCATTACTTTTTGGCAATGCCCCAAAAATAGTTCCAGATTTTAAAATTAACTATGCACATGCTTTCCTCATCACTATGATATAAACTTTGTAATTTTTGGACATGTGATGCTCTCGGATCATTGAGAAACCGACACGGTAACTTTTGGCTTACATGCATCAAAAGCCACCTATTGGGTTCTAAAACTTCGTGCATGTGGTGTACAAAGGTTATGTGACCCTACAACAAAAGGTACCAAGAATCCGTACACTCGAAGTTGTTCCCCTAGATTCTTTTCTTGCCCGAAAACCACATTTTCGGGGTGCTTCATGCAAAATGTGTGCGAGCACGGCAATAGCCTCTCGCTCCTCTCAGCGATGATGCCTTTAGATCGACGATTGGACGTTAGAAAATCTCTCCAGCGACGAAGCTCCGACGAGGGATGCGGAACTCCGATGAGCTTAAGGTGGTCTAGTTAGCCACCTCCACCAGCCACTTAGCCATATATAGGCTCAAGTCTAATTAGATCTGGTTCGGATCCATTTTTGGTTACCGAATCATGAACTTCGAACGCACATAAATTTTGCATACGAAGTCGGATTTTGATGTTTTTGAACTCATTGGAAAGATCTCAACGAGTACTAGATGATAGAATATTCATTTCTCTCATTTACTGGATCCGGCCGGAAAATAAAAAAATGTGGTCTGATACTTATAGATCTTATACATGGTCTTCTCCTGCGAAGATGATCCTTCATAACCATATTGAAGCATATAAATCCATGTTTGGAGCTCTTCTTTGGCTGCATTTATTCATATTTGTTTCATTTCTTTACATATAAAGATTTCTTCATCTTGCAACTTTCCACTAACCTCTCATATTATATATCTATTAGAAAATAGGAATGCAGAAGCGAAAATGATAAACAGAGCATTAAGAACAGAAATAAAAATTTAGAACATAGAGATTTTTAGGTGGAACCCTACTCAATAAGGGGCGAGATGAAACATGGGAGAACGCCTAAAAGGGATGATAGTCTATTGCTTTTCTCACTGGGTACAATGGGTGTGGGGGTCTATGTATAGCCTCCACCGAGTCTCCATATCCCACAATTGGTAGATGTGGGACTAAACAACTGGATGGGGTAAATGGATCTTGGAGAGATCCATTTACCCATCTCCCACATAAGTGACGCATACAACTTATACTCCAACACTCCCCCTCAAGCTGGAGCATGCAATGCTCAACTTGGACAAACGGAAAGAAATCTCAACTCACAATACATGACACTACAGACAATATTAACTCAACTCGCACAACTGTCGACTGTTGTCGAGGACGTTGCTTGTCATGTCGTGCAAGTAGGGAGGATGAACGGGTTGGAGTGTGAGTGAAACTGAATCTCCTCGTCGGACAACACATGCTCTGTACTGTGCCTGTCAGAGTCACTGCAACTGAAATGAGTCTCCTCGTCGGAATACTCTAACCTGCTACAACATGTGGAGAACTGCTCCATCTCTGAAAAGGGTCGAAAAGAGTATCGTGAATTATCCATACGTAGATCTCTGAAGATGGGTCTCTTTCATAGGGACCTCGTAGTGGGTTCTCTCTCATAGGAACCTTGAAAGGATCTCGTACTAGAGTTCACGATCGCTTGAGAATGGAGTTTGAAGATGTCTCATCATCGGAGAACTGGGTCTCTCCCATCTGGCACAGAGAATGGTACTCTACTCTGGAGTCCCTATGAAATCACATGAAAAACCTAGCCCACATGGCATAGGGGATGTGATATCTACTTTGGAGTCCTTATGGAACACATGAAAAGCCCGACCGAAACATAAAAGATGGGGACCACACAAAAGATGACAAACACGTGCACATCTGAAAAGAAGACCGCATACATATACGTGTTTGAAATTGAAGACTCGGAACTTGACGTTGAGTCTAAAATTGAACTGTAGAGTCTGAACATCTGGGTGGTCTGAAGAATCTGACATACTTGAATGATATGCGACTCTACACAATACTCCCCCTTTCTCCCATACTTGTCAGAAAATAGTGGCATCGATAAAATTGAGAGAAGACAATAAAATGAGGAAACGTGAATTACATTTGGTCGTTTCTTTTTTTCGGCTCTTCTCAACCAAACATTTTTTTACCCGGCTATTCATTCACATTTTTTTAATAGCTGTGACAATTTTTTCTTTTCTTCTTGCATTTTTTGCGAACAAGATTTTTTTTTCTGATTATTTCTCTCTTTTTTTATAGCCGTCTCATTTTTTATTATTCGATCTTTTTTTCGACTTTTTTTTAACTCATGCTGGGCCTCTACAAATTTTCTTAATAAAGTAAGGGCTATCGGGCCATTGCTTCCCGCAAAAGCACTAGGGTTCCCAACTTGGGAACTCTCCTTCGAACGCTGCCACCCCCTTGGGGATTCTTTGTTCCTGTTGCCACCGATGGGGTGTTGCTGTTGGGACTACTGTCGCCTGGACATGGAGGAGAGTTGAGGATGGGGCGACACCAGGGGATGATGATCGGCATCGTGTCGCCGCACACAATCGCCTATTGAGATGTGGAATTGCGTCGCCTAGGCGATGTGCGCAGCCGCCCACTGATGGAGGAGAAGCAGCCTGTTGGGAGGTGTGCACAGGAGGTTGTGCTTGGAAGGGAACGCTTGTGCGAAGGAGAAGAGATGTGTCGTCTTGCTTGGATCTCTGAGAACCACTATTAGGGTTCATGTTCTGGAACCCTACTTATCATGAACAATAATTTTTCAAGAATACAACACCTAAAAAAATCAAATCTCGGAAAAATAAATCTTCGAGAATCGAACCCGCTCTGATACCATGTTAGAAAATAGGAATGCGGAAGCGAAAATGATAAATCGAGCATTAAGAACAAAAATAAAAACTTGGAGCATAAATATTTTTACGGGGAACCCTACTTCCTTGGGAGCGGGATGAAACTACGGGAGAATGCCTCAAAGGGATGAGTCTATTGCTTTTCTCACTGGATACAATGGGTGTGGGGGTCTATATATAGCCTCCACTGAGTCTCCACATCCCACAATTGTTAGATGTGGGACTAAACAACTGGATGGGTAAATGGATCTTGGAGAGATCCATTTACCCATCTCCCACATAAGTGACACATGCAACTTATACTCCAATAATATCAATGCAACATTTGCTTCTACCTAGGTTGTAACCTGGTAGATTGGTGTAAAACAAGTCAATTTATCTATGATCTAGTGTTAAAATGGAGTATGCAACAATTGCTATGAGCATCTTTTTGAGATGTAGTTGAAGATCTTTTTATCTGAACTTGTTCCTTTCTATTCAGCTTCCTATATAACTGTGTTTGGAAAAAAATTACTATAATCTCATAAATAATATTGTTCACACAACCTAAAGAAGCATATGGAGATTGGCCGTTATGAGAGAGTGGATTGTTGGCTCAAAGGGATTGCTTCTACCTCAAAGACTAAGTAGTTTGTATTATTAATAAGAGCATGTCTATGATGAACTCTATGAAGATGTAGACATGCCGACCATGTTTGATCTCTATGCCTAGATTGAAGGGTAGTGTTGATTTGTATTATTAGATTAACGAGATGGTGATGATATGCTTATGTTCCGTTTATAATGGTAACTACTCCCTCTTTGTCAAGTAATGAAGAGAAGGAACATTATTCTTGCCATGTTTATTGATTTTTGCATCCCTATGTTTTTTACCTCCTCATTAGAGGATTTTCACATTAAATCCGTGGGGGATATTAAGACGTGGTTTATGAGCTTAAGCTTAGGTATAGTTGAGTTATATATTTTTAGAATGGTTGAAAAATGAAATAAAAAGAAATCTCAATTGATATAAAATCAAAACATGATGATGGATGTGGGTTCTTGGGATGATTGTAATAGCCATGTTTCTTCACCAAATCTTCTCATTGGAACATGTAATATTAGATCTTATATAAATGCCCCTCTTGTACTTGATTCTCTCATAAAAGGAAATATTAGACTAACACATGATTCCACGCTACACTACACTAGGGGTATCTTTCTACATGATGAAATTACCTAATTTACTCAACCCACCACTATTCTCAATGTTCCCCTAAGCTCAAAATATTCAGCTGGTCAAATTTAAAATTTTCATTGACATAACATGTAAAGAACAAACTATCTCAATTCAATGCATATTCCTCTAGTTGCTGATAACAACAATAATGCCTTTTGAGTCGAGTTGTTAAGTAGGATGAGCTCGAGCATTGGAGTGTGGAATGTTGACTCGCCATGCAATCTAATAGAAATAAGCCTCTTGTTTGTATCACATCCACATTGATTAGAGCCAACAACAATGTAAAGACTCCCTTTCAGGAGATCCCTGGCTCGCAATTTGGAAAGCTCAATTACGGATATATAAAAAAATAGGCCCCTCTTATAGAGACCTCGGAATGCACACCTTTCTGTGTAGAAACTCTAGGAATGGATCTCTTGTACAACGATAAAGTGAGTTCTCTCAGTTATGAACCTTGAAAGGATCTCTTACCAAGAACCACAAAAAAGGAGAATAGAAACTGAGTGATCCATGTACAAATTAGTCATGAGTCTTTCTTTAAAGAACACAAAGGTAGAGTCTGAAACTATACTCTATTAACTCTCCATTTCTCTCATACTTGTCGGAATGTGATTAAAGTTGGGAGAAGAAATGAATATAATGGTGAAAAAATCATGTGTTCTCTTTTTTCCCTCTTAATTTTTTTGAAATCCTTTTTTCGAAATGCATTATCCACTTAATGGTCCAGTGGTAGTACAGTGTATCTACCACACAAAAGACCAGGATTCAAATCCCACTATTGCAGGGGTTGCGTTTGGTAGTCGACGACCAGCGTAAAAAATAGTCGAATCTTTCAACATGGATTTGAGCAAGAATCCATGTAGCCGACCCTACTTATAGTGGGAGAAGGCTTAGTACATTTTTTTATTCTTTTTCCGAAATACAACAACAAAGCCTTTTCCCACACTAAGTAGGGTCGGTTACATGGATTCTTGTCCTCCGTTCAGATATATATTGGGTTATTTTTCGGGCTTAGATCCAAAACTAAGATCCCTTAGTATAGTCCCATTCCAACACTTCTTGGGCCTTCCCCGCCCTCTCTTAGCCGGCTCAACATCCCAAACCTCGCATCTCTTCACTGGTGCATCAACTGGCCTCCTTTGTAAATGGCCAAACCATCTTAAGAGATTTTCTCGCATCTTATCCTCGATCGG
This sequence comes from Ottelia alismoides, assembly GCA_037367405.1. Lineage (NCBI taxonomy): Eukaryota > Viridiplantae > Streptophyta > Magnoliopsida > Alismatales > Hydrocharitaceae > Ottelia > Ottelia alismoides. The sequence goes on from JAZKJV010000996.1 coordinate 1,966,270, forward strand.
AGCTACAAAAACTTTTCTTCTGATTGCATCGTTCCAAAACCGATTTTTACGTGTATGTCCACACATCCACCTTAGCATTTTTATTTCTGCTACTGCCATTCTCTGCACATGTCTATGGTTCACGACCCAACATTTAGATCCATAGAGGATAGCAGGTCTCACGGCTGCTTTGTAAAACTTTCATTTGATTTTCAAAGGAATCTTCTTATCACAGAACAACAGAGGCGTCGCTTTAGCCAATCTGCATTTATTCTATTAGCAACATCTCCATCAATTTCTCCATCATGTTGCAAAATAGATCCCAAGTATCTAAAAGAATCTCTTTTATGGATGTTATCGTCACCAATCTTCACATTGATTCATTCACCATTGCTTCCATCAAAAGTGCACTCCATATATTCAGTTTTAACCCTTCTTATACGAAATCCTTCAGTCTCCAATGCATGTTTCTAAACCTCACGCTTCTCATTTACTCCATCTCTAGTCTCATCAGTCAACACAATACCATCAACGAATAACATACACCAATGTATCTCATCCTAAATGTGACTTGTCAATTCATCCATAATCAAAGTAAAAAGGAATGGACTCAAAGCTGAACCTTGGTGTAGACCAATGCTGATGTCAAAATAGTTAGTCTTCCCAGACTATATCCTTACACAAGATGAAGCCCTATCATACATATCTTTTACGAGGTTAATGTATAAGACATGTACTTGTCTCTTCTCCAAAATTGTCTATAATATCTCCTGTGGGATAGAATCATAAGCCTTCTTCAAATCAATAAAATCATATGGAGGTTCTTCCTTTTAGATCTATAAACCTCTCGTATTCTCTGAATCTCCTCAGCAAGTGGATGGCTTCATCTTTCCCGTTATTTTTTCCTTTTTCTTTTTCATTCTCTTTCTTTTACTTTCCTTTTCTTATATTTGGAAAACTGAATCAATAAGAATTATAGTAAACATAATATTAAAAAGTGTATTTTTTGGATGGGCCTCTAATGGATGTCCATCCCACCATTATTAAAAAAACTGAATATGAACAGTTCAAAATTGTCAGAATGATCACCCTACTGCGTAGGACAGGCGGTCTAATAGCCATGTTTCTTCATAGAATCTTACTGAAACTCAAGGTCGTATATGCAGGCCTTACACTCAAAATTCTCACAATAGATGATGTGAGATTTAACATATGATCCATATATAATAAATAGATTTTTTTCCCGAGATCCAGTTATGTAATCTACCCAACCTTTCTGTTCTCAGCATGAGTCAACGAATCAATATAGGCGATCCCACTCAATGTGACAAAAGGTTCAGTTGCAGACCAATTAGCATATTTAAGGGATGCATATCTTATCTAATGATTGGAGTCGACGATTATTTTTTTTAAGGGCTCTTTCTTCCTGCTAGGATGGTAAAAATGATTTAGTGATCAGTTCTACAAGGTACCATGGCATTTTAGTAAGTGTGATCTTGCTTTGTTGCGGATTTGATCATATCACGGGGTTTCATGGATCAATATATATCTGTGGATTATTTGTTCTTCTGTGTTGAAGCTGCACATTTGCAGTTCATATGTCATTAGTAAGGTGTATACTGATAATTTTCTTTCCTTTTTGTGTATTTTCAGATGTCTAAGAACTCTATTTATGGAAGAAAGTGTTATTACGGAGCACGATGGTCAGTGGCTGCGTGAGTTAGCACTGCATAATACTGTGCTTGAGACCTTGAACTTCTACATGACAGAACTTAGGTCTGTCTCGAGTGAGGATTTGGAATTGATTGCAAGAAACTGCAAATCTTTAATATCCTTAAAGATCAGTGATTGTGATGTCTCGGACCTGTTGGGGTTCTTCCATGCAGCAAAATTGTTGGAAGAATTCGGTGGTGGCTCTTTTAATGATCAGGCTGGTGATGCCAATAGGTATCAAAAGGTGATATTTCCACCTAAGATATGTCGCATTGCACTCAGCTATATGGGCACAAATGAAATGCATGTACTATTTCCATTTGCTGCTGCACTCAAGAGGCTTGACCTTCAGTATACATTTCTAAGCACAGAGGATCACTGTCAGTTGCTCCAACAGTGCCCTAACCTGGAAATTCTAGAGGTATAATTTTACTTTATTTTCACCTCTTTTTATAAGTATTTCTGCTTCATATTTTTTGTTTGTTTATTTTTTATCTATCACTAAAGGGAGCTCCAAGGCACTTACAGAAATTACATGACCAAGAGTTCATGTTTTGGAGCCATGGAGGAAGCCTCTTGCATAAATTCAATGCTCTGTAGAATAAAACACTCCGTGTCTGATGCCTCCCCAAATCTTGCACAGTGGGAGCTTCATGCACCTTGAATGCCTTCATTATTATTCTGATTTCTTATTGTCTAACCACAGGTGAGGAATGTAATTGGGGACAGGGGTTTGGAAATTCTGGCTCAAAAATGCAAAAAACTTCGAAGGCTAAGAATAGAAAGGGGAGAGGATGAACAGGGCCTTGAAGATGAACAAGGAATGGTTTCACAGAGAGGGTTGTCTGCCTTAGCTCAAGGTTGCCAGGAGCTGGAGTACCTAGCTGTTTACGTCTCAGACATAACAAATGCAGCCCTGGAATCACTTGGTACACACAGCAAGAACCTTAGTGACTTTCGGCTGGTTTTACTCGACAGAGAAGAGCATATAACTGACCTGCCCCTTGACAATGGCGTCCGGGCTCTGCTTAGAGGATGCACCAAGATGCGAAGATTTGCGCTCTATCTAAGACAAGGGGGTCTGACTGATGTCGGCTTGTCTTATCTCGGACAATACAGTGACAATGTTAGGTGGATGTTACTGGGATATGTTGGGGAAAGCGATTCTGGACTTCTAGAGTTCTCAAAAGGCTGTCCGAGGATTCAGAAGCTAGAACTGAGATGCTGCTGCTTCAGCGAGCGTGCATTGGCCTTGGCAGCGTTGCGTCTTAAATCGCTTAGGTACCTCTGGGTTCAAGGATACAATGCCTCCCCTACTGGAAGGGATCTTTTGGAGATGGTCCGTCCATTCTGGAATATCGAATTCATTCCACCAAGAACACTATCACGTGATGCTGGTGGGTCAGGGGAAGGAGCCATCATAGAGCAGCCGGCTCAAATACTTGCTTACTATTCCCTTGCAGGGAAGAGAAATGACATCCCTAGAACTGTCATCCCTCTGCATCCTCTCTAATAAGTGTAAATATTGTTACATTTGGCTACTCCTTCCTGTGGAAGATGGAGGTTATTCGTCGTTGAGCCGGAGCCTTCAGTTTCCATTAAAAGATTCAAGATGGTGCACGCGATTCTCGAAATAAGCGGAGGAGTTATATCTGGAGCTGCAGGAACACATCGATCATTTCCTTCAAAGATTTGTTGTCAGAATCTCTTTATGTTTGGGAACTTGTTCTGACGGAAAGACTTTGACATCTCCCTTCAGTCCTTTTGTTCGATTTAGTTTTTAGGTAAAATGGCTGTTTCAATCTGTGTTTGTGGGGGAGGCTTCTTCAATATTTGCTTATCTTCTTCTTCTGCTCTATGATTTTTCTTTTCGGCCAATTTTAGTTGTATGATCAGTATATAGAAATCCAGTAAAATAACATAGTCGGTTTCTTTTGAGAATATAGTAATCCATTTGCATTTGCAAGCTGCTTGGCCTGCAATTTTTTTATGCTTGCATACATTACATCTTTTATTTCAGTTGGAACTTGAGAAAACACAGAAGCGTGAATGTGTGTCATCCGTAATTAACCACAGCTGCTGTACAGTTGATAGTTGCATTTAAACCGTGTCTTCCTCTAATTTAAAATTTAGCCCATGTTAGTTATCCGAATCAGTTCCCATCCCACAACCTTAGGACGTTTGTTTGGTTGGAAAGAAATTACAATAGAATAGAATTAATGATAGAATAGAAAGGAATACGTTTTTTCATTTTAGTGTTTGGTTTGTATCACAAATTAAAATATTTAATATGAGACACATTCCTTTCTTATGTTTGGAAGGAGAAAAGAGAAATTAACCTTTGTTTTGATATGTTTTGTTAAGTAGAAAATAGAATATTTAAATTAAAATAGAGACTATCTTTATATTTTTTTCATATAATTGATATATTTGTGTCCATATCCACTAGAATATTTTGTAAACATTTATGTATTCACATCCTTAAAAATAAAAGTGGTATCTGAATCCACAAAAACAATCCATATTTGATATTTTTTTCATATAATAGATATATTTAGGGTTTGATGGGGCTCCGTCTTATTTTTTCGTATTTTTTATTTTTTTTGAAAAATTTCACCATGTATATTCATATATATATATATATATGAGAAAAAGGATCCTACTCCATGGAGTAGGTAACTTATCTACTCTATTTTCTTTTTTTTAATTTTTTTTATTTTTTTGAAAAAGTCTTCCATGGATTTTCATAACTATATCCCTCTAATATGTGACTCAAATTTCGTCAGAAATAGAGACTCCTACTGCCTCCATTCAGACAATCATTTTTTACGGTCACAGATTTGCTGTATTTTTCTTGTTCTGGATGGAGGCCGTAGGAGTCTCTGTTTCTGACTAAATTTGAATGACATATTAGAGAGATATATGAAAATCCATAGAAGTATTTTTCAAAAAAAATGAAAAAAATTGAAAAAATGAAAGTGGGGTAGATAAGTTACCTGCTCCATGGAGTTGGATCCCTTTCCTCTCTCTCTCTCTCTCTCTCTCTCTCTATATATATATATATATATATATACTTCTAATATGTCATTCAAATTTCGTCAGAAACAGAGACTTCGATGCCTTCCATCTAGATCAGGTGGATTACATCAATCTTTAGACCGTTAAAATTACCTGTTCTAGATGGAGGGCATAGGATTCTCTGATTTTGATGGAATTCGAATGGCATATTGGAGGGATATATAGATGAATGTACATGGTAAAACATTTCAAAAAAATAAAAAAAATATGGAAAAAAGGGACGGGGCAGCCATGTTGGTTGCTCGCAAGGGACAACCTTATTTTTTCCATATATCTAATATATCTGTATTCTTATTTGCTACAATATTTTGTAACCATATAAGTATGTCCATCTCAGTATCCATATATGCATATATTTGTAACTTATCCAGTCGTTTGCATCATTATATGCATATATTTGTAACAATGGTACATGGATTAAAAAATATTAAAGAAGAATACATTTCTTAGCATTTGCAAGGAATGGAATCTCAATTCCTTGGAGGTACTTAGGAATGGTTATTCCATGTATGAGAGAATCCGATTTCCATTGTAGTAGTTATTCATCCTTTAATATGATCTAACAAACACATGATCGGAACCGACATAGAAATGGTAATTCTATCGTTCCCTCTATTCCGACGTAAAAACGTGCTCTATGGACTAGTATATGAGAGTGGGGTGAGGGAATATGAAAGTGGAGGTGGAGGTGGTGGATGCACAGAACAAGATGAAGGGGTGGGTAATTAGAGGATAATGGCAAATTGTAATTTTGATTCGACTTACTAGATAAGATAGAAACTTTGAAAATATTTCCATTTATCAATTATTAATATGCAGTTAAATTTGGTCATGTTGCTCATGTCATTTAGTTTTAAAAATTTAGGGTGTATGAATTCATTACAATGAAGTACAAGGGTATTTGTGCAAATTATCACACACATGTACACATACATATACATGCATATTTGTGTACACAAGGGAACAATCTCACAAATATATAAAAATATACATGCACATATATAGATATATGAGAATTTTCAAATGAGGAATCAAATAGGTAATCTAAAAATATAATATGAAGCAATTTGCTATATTTTACATTCCTCTGTGGTCATGCACAATAACACAATCATATTAATACATGGATTTACCTATAATTAGAGTATGTCCTTTGGCATAGGTAATCATTCTACACTAGGAAAAAGAAATTCAATATAGAAGATTATAGGTTAAGAAAGAGTTATGTGTGAAAGTTGATTTTCCTGTTGTTAACAGGACTATCAATGCATATATTAAACACTAATTATCAAGATCAACAGAATCATTAATAAGGCATGCATATTAACTGAAAGATAATCACGTGTTTTTGATTTTACAGAATGTAAACATGAACCAATTAAAGCATTGATACATCACATTAGGGAAAGATCTGTCAAAGGCAGCAAACAAGACAGTAAAGAGATCAGATTAGATATAACCGAAGTGTCCATGTAATGTACTCTGTCCATAGAGAGATATCACCCTACAATACTAGTGGGAAGGGTATTATCGATTCGCTCCCAAGATACAACTGCACATGATCGTCATCCACGTACACCGAAAAGATGTCCTCGAGAGTACCTCAGAGAACTGCAGCCGGAAGAGGAGAAGAATGCCACCTCACAGTGGAAGAACATAGGACGAGAGGGGGAGAGAGAGAGAGAAGGTTTATCGCATGTGAAGAAAACGACATTTGTGGATGGGTTTAAGAAGACCTAGTACAAGATCTTTTGGTTTCTGAGAATGCCCCACAACTAGTACCTCTTCAGATTCTGAAATGACGTTTAAGTCTTAACCGTTGAATCAAATCAAATTCATGTAGCGGTCTATTCATAATTGATCTATAACAACAAAGCCTTTTCCCACAATTAAGTAGGGTGTCGGCTACATGGATTATATGCCTTCATTCAGATCTATCTTGGGTCAATCTCGTGTTTATATCGAAAAAACTAAGATCCCTTCATATAGAGTCTCATTCCAACACTTCTTGGGCCGTCCTCGCCCTATTTTAGCCAGCTCAACATCCCAAAACTCGCATCTCCTAATTGGTGCATCAATTGACCTTTGCAAATGATCAAACCATCTTAGGTGGTTTTCTCGCATCTTATCCTCCATCGGAGCTACACCAACTTTATTTTCGATTGCATCATTTTGAATCCAATCTTTACATGAGTTTCCACACATCCACCTTAGCATTTTCATTTATGCTACTGTCATTCTCTGCACATGTCTAAATGGCTTGCATGCCAACATTCAGATCCATAAAGTATAGCTGGTCTCACAACTGCCTTGTAAAACTTTCCTTTGAGTTTTAAAGGAATTTTCTTATCACAGAGAACAACAAAGACTCCTCTCCATTTTAGCCAGCCTACATTTATTCTCTTAATAACATCTCCATCAATTTCCCCATCATGTTGCAAAATAGATTCCATGTATCTAAAAGAATCTCTCTTCTGAATTTTATCGTCACCAATCTTCACCTTGATTCATTCATCATTGTTACCATCAAATGTGCACTCGATATATTCATTCTTAAGCCTGCTTATACGAAATCCTTTTGTCTCCAATGCATGTCTTCAAGCCTCGAGCTTATCATTCACTCAATCTCTAGTCTCATCAATCAACAAATAACATACACTAAGGTTTCTCATCCTGAATGTGATTTGTCAACTCGTCCATAATTAAAAGTAAAAATTAAATGGATGTAAAGTTGAACCTTGATATAAACAAATATTGATGTCAAAATAGTCAGTCTTCCCAGACTGGATCCTTACACAAGATAAAACATTTTCATACATGTCCTTTACGAGGTTAATGTATAGGACATGTACTTATCTTTTCTCTAAAACTCTCCATATAATATCCCATGGGACAAACTCATAAGATTTCTCCAAATCAATAAAAATCATATGGAGGTTTCTCCTTTTAGTTCTATAAATCTCCATTGTTCTCCTCAGCAAATGGATGTCTTCAATAGTTGAGTGACCTAGCATGAATCCGAATTGATTTGCTTTTACTCTAGAAACTTACCTCAATCTTCTTTGAATCACACGTTCCCAAATTTTCATAGTGTGTCTCATCAGCTTGATACCTCTGTAATTTGAATAATTTTGAATGTCTCCTTTATTTTATTCTTATAAAGAGGCATCACGATTCTTCTCCTCCAATCTTCAACCATTTTCTTGCTTCACCAAATAACATTGAATAAATTTGTAAGCCAAGTCAAACCACACTCACTTAAAACTCTCCATACTTCTACAGGAATGTCATCCAGTCCTACCCCTTTCCCAGGTCTCATAACCTTCAAAGCCTACTCTACTTCCTTTCTTGTATTCGTCTATAGCTTGCGCGATTCAAGTAACTTTCACTACTAGCTTCACCACTCAAAGTGATCTCTTTACTTCCTTCCCCAGTGAAAAGTTTATGGAACTACTGTGTCCATATGGTCTCTATATCTCTTTGAGTAGCAAGCACGTGACCTTCATCATCCGCAATGCATCTCACTTTAGAAATGTCGTTGGTCTTTCTTTCCCTTGCTTTAGCCAACCTGAATATATCCTTCTAGCCCTACTTAGTGTCGAGATTTTTGTATAAAACTTCATAAGCATTTGATTTAGCTTCTCTTATAGACTTATTTATTTCCTTCTTCGCTATTTTGTAGTTTGTGACAATTTTCTCTGCTTTATACTTAGACATAGCTTTAAAACATGCTCTTTTCATTTTGAACCTCTCTTGCACCCCTCCACTCCACCACCGAGACTCCTTTTGGCATGAAGTTCCTCCATTTGACTCGCCTAACATCTCTTTGACAACCTTTCGGATATAAGATGCTAATGGCTCCCATATCTCATTTTCACTTCCGCTACAATCCCAAGAAAAGTCTTCTAAAACCTTCTCCCTGATGCTTGATTGCTTCAATTGAAGATTCTACTATCTAGTACTAGTGATCTTGGAAACCCTCCTTTTCTTTATCATCGCTTTTATTTGCACATCCATGACTAACAAGTGATGTTGGATTGTCAAACTCTCACCTGGATTACTTTGTAGTATTTGCAACACAACCAATCTCTTCTCCTCAATGCAAAGTAATCTGTATGTGTTCTAGTCGAGCCACTCTTATAAGTAATTAAATGCCCCTCCCTCCTCTTAAAAGAGTATTTTCTATGAAAAGATCATATGCCGTTACAAAATACACCATGATTTTCCCCTCTTCATTTCTATCTTTGAAATCATGACCTCCATAAACACTAGCATACCATGAAGTATCCTTTCAACAACTACAGAGGACGAATATGGGATGTGATTGAGGGGATTATCTCGATAGTGAGGTTGTACAATGGTGTGCAAAGGGGGTGTCATATGGGGCGACAGAGGAGGGGAGGTAAGGTTGGAAGGCGCGATGGAGGATAGGCAGTTGGAGGAGGATGGAGGAGGGGCAACATGAGAAAGGGCAACAGAGGAGGGTGAAGGAAAGTAACCAAACTATTTATGTACTTCGCATCACAGAAACACGGAAATTAGCAAACTATTTGCATAAATCATTGTATCTTCATCGCATGAACAAGAAATTTCAGTATAATGATTTGTACTGTATGAAACCATTAAATTAGGGAAACCTTTTTCCTAATAAGGTGTCTAATATTCTAATGAATATTAAGATGAGATCAGGGTTACCTCTCGAAGCGTGAGTCTTTAAATCAAGAGATCTCCCAAATCAAGTTTGATCTATAGTGTCTCTCTCGGGGGTCAGAGATCAATCACATTACTTCCCACGACCTTGGACATCATCTTCACGAATATGGCTTCAAGAAGAGGAGTGTATGAGTTGTATACACTCAAGAATCTTCTCTTTCTCTAATGCACAACATTATTAAGGGACTAGGCTCTCCAAAACTCAAGTTAATAAAAGACAAAGTCTTACTCTTCTTTTATACACATTGTACATGCTATTGAAGAATCTTCTCTTCAAGTAGGCATGTGCAATGATGGTACATGAACTATTGATAAAGGGATCAATACTAAGTCCTTATTTAATAGTACAATTATCTCATTATTTATCTCCTATTAATTTATGTAATAAATCAAACAACAAAGCAACAAAGAATTCAATTCAAGGTCTCTTTGTAGTGGTACCATGTGTCAATACACATGCCCAACAAATTCCATATATGGAATGAGATAATTGCTAATTTATTAATTGATTAATCAATAAATAATACAACAATATAAAGAGCCTTAGGGCTCGATATAGTATCCCCATGTGTACAACCATTGTATACGCTCCATCTTGACTAAATATAGTCATGGTTGTTAGCTTTTATTTATCAATCAGGTATCTTGATATTCACATTATCATTATTGAAGAAATTATGGAAATGATCTTTATAGATTATGAATCGTATTCACAAGCAAAGAAATATGTAAATCTAATTTACATTTACAAAACTATTGTCAATCAAATTCACACATAATTTCATACCTTGGAAATATTACAAAAATCATATTTACATATATATTTTTTACATGAATCATATTCACATAAATTATAATTATTGTGAATCATTATTCACATTAATTAATGAAATATATTTTTTGAGTCAAACATAAAAATTCCCTTACGAAAATTGTAATAATTATTATTATTATAACATTGAAGTATGAGTCCTAATCCAATTAGGAATTATGAGATACAAATGCAGATACTTGAGGATAATGTCGGGAAGATCATATTATCCATGTCATTTTAGCTTGAAATTGATTAGCTCTTATCAATTGAAATTGAGTGGAACACTTCACACTCTAAATGATCTCAACAGAGCGCAAGCCTTTCTATGTGAGCTCGAGAAGGTATCAGTAAGCAGAATCCAGCTTCATTGACCATTTACAATCGAAGTCCAAATTATTTGGAGCTTAGAAATGAGCTCGAGGAGCTTATATATTTCCATTTCCATGATCATTTTTGTTTCCAACATTTAGACATTGAAATTGGAATTGAAAATTAGATTTGAATGAATTAGGATTTAATCTAATTAATTCTCAAACCATCAAATTGAATGGAGCCACTAAAATCCATCATGTTTCATCACTCCATTAGAATAGACGTGTCATGGAGCATTCCCAATACTCATTCATCCTCCACACTGGAAAAAACTTTTATATATTCAAAGTACAAACCCTAGTTTGATTGTCTTATTCGGAATAAATCTTTAGTGAAATCTGATATCTCGGTGACAATATTAATCATATGATTTTCAAGAGCATATATTAATATCTCAAATTCGTGTCTTATTTCATAAACAAGAGGACCATGCATGAAATTCATTTTAACCCCAAATTATCTCATGAGTGAGATTTGTCCCTCAGTTCATTATTATGAACATGTATGATTCCTTTGAAAGATCATACATTTCATATGTCTTAATATGCACACTAACATGCCAGTATATTGACACTGGCTAGGTCACCAACATATTGGTTTGTCAAATATGCATACTCAAGTATATATATGCATATATATATATATATATATATCTTATGTCAAAGAATTTGTGCATGTCGTGACAATTACGATTCAGGTCTTAGTTTATCTCGACCTAATCAAGTAACTCTTTGATTTGATTATTCCAACACTTACAAATCTCTTTACGCAGAGGATCAGCATCAAGAAGTCGGTTGAAAATCAGTCTAAGGAGAAAGATTGCCATCACTTTCTCAGTCTAGAGATCGTTATTGAATATCACATGTTTGAAGTCAGTTGTGTCCTCCTAGTTGCATGGTCTTCAATATGGTCATGGTACATAACCTTAATTGTACAAAGAGATCTTAATAGCATAGTGCATTTATATTTATTTATTCATTTCATTTCAAATGGACATGATAAAATAATAACTTTTATTATATTAGTGGGTCGTCAAGGGCTTACAAGTCCAACAAAGGGGAGGTGGATGAGGGATGGAGGAAAGAACTGAATGGGGGATGGAGCTTGCTACATGTAGTGTGTTATCGTGAGGGTGAACATGTGAGGTATGGGTGCAACTATTGTAGGAAGAAGTAAGGAAGGAGAAGAGGAAGAGAGAAGAGAGAACATAAATGAGTGTGGGTTGAGTGCAAACGGAGCATCCCTTAGCATGATCAAATGTATGGTCAATCAGTTCAAGAAAATGGCTCAACAATTTGTTAAAAAATCATATTTGAGATTGGAAGGAGTGATTTATCCATGAAAATATGAAAGATTTGGTTAATTGGTGGACGAATGGGGATGATGTGAAGAAAGAAAAAATAATGAAGACGAAGAATATGAAAATGAAGAAGAAGAAAAAGGGAGTATAAATAAGGAGGGGCTGGAGTAGGGTGGGGCAACAGAGGGCAAGACAACAAAGGTGGTGGCGGCGGAGCTGCGAGCGGAGAGTTGGCTGAGGAGCAACGTCGGAGTGTTGTTGTTGTTGTCAGAGGAGAGTAGGAGGAGGAGGAGGGGAAGAAGGAAGATGAGGGGTTTCTCTTGATAAAAATAAAAAAATGACTAAATGGAAACCCTTGATTATGGTGTGGTTAGATTAATTTGCATGAGTGATTGAGTTAATAGACCAACTTAATGGAGTATTATGGGTGTGAGACGGAGTGATATTAAGGGTCGTGGGTGTAATTATGAACTATCGAAGGTTATGTATATAATTATGAAATTTCTCAGAGTTATAGATGTAAATGTCCCTATTTTATAACATTCACCACTTGTCTTTACAAGTTTTCACCTTATAACTAGCCATGTCAGTAATTAATTATTCCTAAACTTATCTGAGTATTCTAAAAAGGTTATTCATATACATATATGCACGTGTGAGTATAATACAAGGCAATTGCCATCTCGAATTGTCGAGTTTCAATACTTTTACCAAACCTCAACAATCACGTAACCCGCACTTACGGTTGAGCATCGTGCCAAATAGGGTCAGGCATGACTTGGCTTGGCCCAAGCCCGTTTTACTATATAGTATAAGGGGACGAGCTTAGGCCCAATCTATTTCTCGAAATCTAGACCCAAAACCAAGCCTGACCCAAACAATATGAGCGGGGTTCAAACCGACCCAAACAATAATCAGAGTGGCGAATGCTACATCGAGGAGCATTGTTGCAATGTTCATCCAAATATACTTATTACATTGGGTGACTAAATAGAATATTGTTATTCAGTCAATATTCAATCCAACTGAATATTTCTAAATACTCAACCTCAATATACAGGTATTCGATTGAATATTTGGCTGACTATTGCAACAGAATGATGATTTGTTTATTATTTATTTTTAAAGTTTCCCATTTATATCAGCAGTAGGCGACCCACTCATTTTAAGGGCGTGCTCTGGTCGGGCTAAGTGGGATGGGCTTCAGGTCGGGTTTGGGCTGGCATGTCCCAGTGCTCAACCCTAGATGTATTGGATTAACCAACCTAAGCAAACCAAAACTCAATACCTTAAAACATTTACCCCATCTTACCTACCACAAAGAAAATACCTAGGAACGAGTACACAATGACTGAATGGGGCCGCACTGGATACACCCTTAAGGTGATGTGAAAGTCTTCAACAAGTGTCATATAAGGGGCACAGACATACCGACAGTACATGTAGTGCTCCTCTCACCCGATAAAGTCGTGGAACCATCGATAGAACTATAAAACAAGAACTAACGCTCCATCTAGGACTCATCAAGACCGCGAGAGCTATGCCACACTCTTGATTATGAAAACTCCTCTTAGCATAAGCCTTGCAAGCAAACATACGTAAAGTGGTCTACAACCTTCATTTCGTTTATTTCTTATTCTATCTCACTAAAACTAACTTCGACAGGTGGAACATTTCTATCAATGTTTCAATATTTGATATATACATATCCTCTTACTGGGGCTAATTGTTAGACACGTGCACCAGGACGACCCATTTATACAGTAAGTGTTATTGTAACTATTTAAGATATCAATAAAACTTATTGATTTTTAATCCTTATCTAAAACTAACAGTTGAATCGTTTCAATGCTTTTTTAAATTATTTAATGATAAAATGTGATGAAGTAAGAACAAGATGTGGTCATCGTAACCCAAAATTATTTCAAATAAAAATTATTCTAATAAGAAATATAAAAACAAAAGAAACGCTAGAGATGATATTATTTTACCTGTGTAGATATCAAGATCGAATGTAGGGAGGCAACATTACTGAGGGTTATTTAATTAATATAAATTAATAAGGATTCTTTTCTTTTTCTCTCTGTTGTTTTTATGAGTTTTTATACTTTTTTATTTTTATGGATTTTTAATGATTTTATTTTTTATGATTTCATATTTTTAATTTTTAATGGTTTTAATTTTTCATTTTTTATCTTTTTATTTTTTTAAAGAAATCAAATGAAAGAAAATGAAAATAAAGTAAAAAATAATCTTTTTACTTTTTTAAATACTAAAAATAAGAAGAAAATCAAAATAAAATCTTTTTTTTGTTTTATAAGATTTCATGCAATTTTTAAATTTTTATGATTTTTTTAGATTTTTTGGGATTTTCAAAGGAACAAAATAGAAACGAAATATAAAATAATTTTAATCTATTTATTTTATATTTTTAAAATATCAAACAAAATAAAAAATACTAAAATAAAATAAAAGTAGAAGATAATTTTAACTTTAATTCAAGTCAATTTATGATTTTTAAATGATTTTATATGAATTTCTATAGATCTTATATGCTTTTCAAATTTTTTGACTTTTGGAACGAATTTTCAAACTAAATTTTCATAAATGATAAAACTAAGGAAAGATATGAACAATAACTTTTTAGAATTTTTTTTAAATATTTTCAACTTTTTTTGAATTTTTATTGTAAACAGGGTAATTTTTAGGAGTTTTTTTAATTTTGAAAAATAACAAAACAAATTAATTTTTAAAATAAACTTTATGAGTAACTAAACCACTTATCAAGAGATTAGCCTAATTTTTAAGGAATTTGTGATGTTAATTAGCTATTTATTAAAAACAATTATAGAGACAAAAATTAATCTATACTAGAAGGACTATTATGCAATTATTTTGATTTTCAAGACTAAATAAATAATAAATATGAGAATTGTAGGGTGATATGTGCAAAAATCCTAGAAACTCATGTGAATGAGCACACAAGTCGCGTTGGAATGGACCTATTTACAATTATTTTAATTTCAGGTACCAAATAATAACAGAAAGTAATAATGAATTTCTTTTGAAATTTCCAAAAGGGAACGTGCTAATGCACGTGGATCAATGCAAACGGGACTAAAATGATAATAAGAAAACAACCAAGGACTAGAATGCAATTATCACAAATCTATAAGCCCATATGTGTTCAATTAAGGAGTTATTTACAAATAAAATAAATGACAGGGCTAGGAGTATAAACTTCATCGAGAAGGCTTGCGCTCCACGTGCAGATCCTATGTCTATGGTTCGACGATGATGATCTGATCAAGCGACTGACATTTGGGACTGAATCGATGGTAGAGATGTAATCTGATGGAAATTTTCTTGATTGGATGGATATTGAGCTGCCTGGAAGAACAAATATGAAGGCCCTGGCTGATGAAATTAGATCATCTCATATGCCTCCGATCCATGTCTGATCTACTCCCTGATTTCTCTAAAAGAATCCTGATGATCCTCCATGCTTATTGGAGATGGCGATCAGGACTGGATCCTATTTATTGGGGACCTGGAGCTTAGTCTCTGTCTCGAATATGACTTAACCTCCAAGTACTCGATACGAGCTCCAAACACCTCCAAATGACCTGCGTTTATTCTGCGCTCGAAGGTGATACTCCGGTATTAGGAGATAGCTCGCAAAAGTGGTGGATGATAGTTGTCGGTGGCGAAATACTTGGTTTTGATGGAGGAAGAATGGATGTTAGATGATTGCATGATGGTGGTTTCAACCGCCGTCCCACGTCGGAGCTAAGGAAGGACAAAAGAATTAAGGAGTTGGCGAATATATCGGGTGCACGGGCTATGTATCAGTGGTGAAATGAAGAGAAGAAGACATGTGTAGAGTCCTAGAGAAATCTGTGAAGGTAGTGAGGTGCGAAGGGATGCGTCTCTTAGAAGGTTGGTGGTTGGAGGTAGAAGACGAGATGATAATCGTTTGATCGAGATCTAATGGTCTAGAATCATGCACAATTATGCGGGCATGATTGATTTGATCAAAGGAACAAACGGATGATCGTGCAGTGGCCCAAAAGAGACAAGGACCATCAGATCAAGGAGATTAGACGGCTAGGAAGAGAGGCATGTCTTCAAGGTCGGCCGCATGTAGGAGCAAGATAAGATCACATGGACCAATTAGAAAAATCTAAATACCAAAAATATTTGTAAAATAGAAAATAATTAGTACAAAGAATAATTAGAAAAAATATTCAATATCAAAGTTGTAGATCTTTTCAAGATTTATAACTTTTATGTAGAACTTGAAATCAAAATAAGTAAGATATACGTTGTAGTATTTTTGCAAGTACTTTTATATGTATAAAATAATTATTTTTAATTATTTTGCCATTTTTTATATTTTGAATAATAAATAGTATACAAATTATTATTATTATTTAAAATACTATATTATTTTAATGGGATTTTCAATGATAAAAAAACACATAAAATAATAGACATAATATATAGAAATATGTGAAACATTTAAACATGTTATTTAAAACCAATAATTAAGGTTAATTATTTATAGAGGGTTAATAATTAGTTATTGTTAATTACAGTTTAATGTTTGCTAAAAAAACTTAAGATAGAAGGTTAATTGAGAATAATTATGATGATGAATCCTAGATTCATCACCCAACTTAATTGTGTTGCTGAAAGACGCAACAGGACCATCATGAACATGGTCCATCCAACGATGAGTAAAGTACACATACCCCTTAGTTTCTAGCGATATGCAGTAGAGACTGCAATATGTATCATTAATAATATTCCTAGCAAGTTTATACCCAAAACCTCTCATGAGCTTTGGTTTTGAACCAAGTCCTGTGTTCGTCACTGGAGGATTTGGGGTTGCTTGGTCCATGCTGAGAACATGGATGCAAGGAAGCTAGAATTACGTACTAGAGAATGCTACATCATCAAGTATGTGAAGGACAACATTGGATACCAACTTTACGACTCAAAAGGTACTCGTATCTAGGGATGTGAAATTTTTAGAGGATGAGTTCATTAAGAGTCAAGACAAAATTGAAGTTAAGGAACTCATTGAATCCTCTGAGGATATTGAGGTTCCTAAACAAGAAATAGAAGAGATAAATGAAGATGAAACACATGTGCCTCTTCAAAGGAGTTTGAGGGTGGTCATGCCACATGAAAGGTATGTATTCCATGTGTCATAAGAGTCTGACAGTGATCCTACTTCATATGATGAAGCAATCACAGATCATGACATGGATAGATGGATGCTTTCCATGAAGTTTGAAATAGACTCCATGCACAAGAATGGTGTATTGTGGTATCCCGGGATTCGGGTTAACTGTTTATAGGATCTTCATATATTTAATTCACGATGGATCACATCAAGTTACTAAAAATAGGGAAAATTTCTTGTGATTTGAATGGCATTCACAATGATATAACAATCCACATCAAGATATGTATCACCAATGAAACATTTCACTAACTTCCATATACTATAACATGTATAAACATAAATTTTATCATTTTATACATGTATCCAAAAAAATATAACAGAAGAGAAAGTAAGCGCAAAAGTGATACAATTATTTGTATAAGGTTGTCCTGTGTACCATCAAAAGGCAATGGTCGTCTAAACACCAAAAGCTAAGAGACATGCTAACCAAGCTATCGTGTCTCAGGAGCCTTCCCTGGCATCCATGTTAGGGACAAGGAGACATCAACAATGTTGAGTACAACATAAAAAATAAATAGGAGTTTATGTGGTTACAAAAGGAAGCAAGTAGATAGGTAGTGATAACATAAGATAATTCAACCACTTACATGGAAAGAAGATTATCTAACTACTCAATGTACTAATCCCTTTCTCATTCACCACACCCAATATTAATGCTTTAACAATTCATTTATTAATCATAAAATCATGTCAGAGTAAGTGATCTTGATATAGGTTATGTCATTTTCATTTATATCATTTGTAGGATTTCTGACATATCTTTTTGAGACATAGATGATAAATGATGATCTCCATTTCACGATCTTTTCCACGCCAAAACCTACTAGCAGAACATTAACCAAACTCAAACAGTGAATAAGCCTCCCTAGGGACTCATCTGCCTCACTTCCCAATGGAAAAGCGGTCCAGGGGGAACAAGGAAGAACTCCAACAAGGGATGTAAAAAATGACCTAAACGGTCATTTACATATATGCGGATCTAGACCGCATCAACTTTGTCGAGTCGGGCACATATGCGGACAGGTTGCTTAATCAACGTTAAACAACCTTTTAAATGTCATTTAAACCCCATTTTTTACACCAGCTCTCAAAGATTGTGTTTGTGTTCTCCCTAATCTGGGCCCCCTCCCCATCCCCCTCCAGGCTCGTTGACCAGGAAGCGAGACCCTCGTTCTGGTAGGATATGGTATGACATGATTGTGCATACAATGGATCTTCAACATGGGGAGTTTCGCCCCCTTTGTGTTTTTGCAATAGAGATAAAACAACTTTACAGATTCTATATATCTGATATAGCTTGCTCGCTTCATTTCTTTTGTTATTTATCTTCATAAATCGAAATCGAGATTCCAAACCTTGACTATGGATTCTACTTGATTTTGCTATCTATTTTGACAATTCATATAAACAATTTCTTGAACATGATAATATTTGATATATATTGTGAATGTATTATTATATTTTATAATTAATTTTATGTTTTTTATTAATTATATTTATGTAAATATTTTTTGTTAATTAGAAATATAAAACCGCATAACTCATTTAATTTCCGTTTAAACTCCCGTATACCGTTTAAACAGTAATCGGTGACCCTACTGATTGGATACCACATACTGTTTTTTACAACCTTGGCTCCTCCTGCTCAAACCGGTGTAGGAACGGGTAAAGAAGCTCAAAGAAAACCAAGGGTCCTCCATCCTAGGAACCCTAACTGAACTCAAGGTCAGCAGAACTGGTTAAGCAAAAACACATGGAACCCAGAGAAATGGAAAATCGTGAGGTCGCGATATTGGGGGAAGGGACTGGGATCCTAGACCCGCACACTAGGCGGTCGTTGCCCAACCTAAGCATTTTAACTCCAACCCATTTGAGGTCCATTGTGCCCTTGCACTGTCAAGTGTAAAAGGCACCTTGACTGGCACACATATTTATCATAACTGATGCTTATTAAACCTTTTATCCATGTCATCATCCATTAACAAAACAAAGGTCTATATCGACTAAATGATCTAGATAATAACAATGGATACAAGTTTGGTCCTTCCTGGGTGTGGCTAACACATGTATGGTTAAATTCATAATATTGAACAGTGATACTGACTGGGTGAACAAGATTGTGGCTAATTCCAATTACGTCTAATTCGTAATGTGAATCCAAACTATTGGGTGTAAGTGTAACAATATTTTTAGCATATGAAATCAAATTCAACATGAATCTAAGAAAATAAGGGTTCAGTAGAATCATTATAATTTTATTTGATCTTGGCTTATAATCATTTGAAAATTCATAGCCATTACCTTAGCCCATGTGAAAATGCAGGGACAAGAAATATCTATTTCATATCTACCAAACATTGTTATGTAGTGGGATAGGAAGGCCATCCATCAATCACACGAGTTAAAGTGCACACTGAGATATACTTGAATTAATCTCATCCGGGAGCAACCAAAAATTCTCTTCTGAAGAATGATACGGTGTTCTTTGATCTACTTGACATGAGTATACATGTGACATTGATCATATGATGTAGTATAGAAAGCAACATGAAGAATGCAAAAATTATGATATGTGTGATTTTTTAAAGATCATTCTTCAACCCATCAATTAAATTTAAATACCAAATGAGAAGTATATTTAATTGTCAGCATGCACCCAACACCTAGAGGCAAAAATTAAGCAACTTTCTTATAATGAACAGCTTTTATTTGCCGATAATTAGAATGAAAACAACCTAATTGGAAGAGTCATAGGAAGAAAAGCCAAAAATGTTGTTGAACAATTGCTACATCTATTCAAAACAAAGATGGAGCATGTGATAAACAAAATAAAGACAAGCTAACTCATGAAAATAATATCACAATCCAAATCACAAGCGAGCTGAAATCAACCATTCTATTTAGTATCTAATCAACAATAGAAACATGAATAAAAATCTCGAAAATTTCTCAGCTATTCAGTATCTAACCAACAACGAAACATGAATAAAATCCCCAAATTTTCAGTCATTTTACTACGCTAATCAATAGTAAAAATATGTAACAGAATCCCTAATTTCTCATCCATTTTACTAAGCTAATCAACAGTAGAACATGCAATAAAAATCTTTAATTTCTCAGCAATTTTACTAAGGTAATCAACAGTAGAAACATGCAATAAAAATTCCGAATTTCTCGGCCATTTTATTAAGCTAATCAACAGTAGAAATATGCAATAAAATTCCCTATAAATTTCTCAAACATTTAGTGTTAATCAGTAGCAGAATTTGACATTAAAACCTCCAATTTTCTCCGCTAATCAGTAGCAATTGAACATCACATACATGCAAATTAATACCTTCAAATTCTTAATTTGTTAGTGGAATTTCAGTATCACACATACAAATTAAGCAAACTAAAAAACCAATTCTCAACCAATTTTCTAAGATTGAACAACAACTGAAATTCTAAAATTAACACCCCCTAAGTTCTTCCAAAAAAATGGAAGAGAAGAAGATAATAGAAGAAATTTCATGGATTGGCAACAAAATGGAGATATTGTTGTACCTTAAATCCTAATATAAATCATTGCTTCAGCCATTTCGGCATCAAGATGGAGATATTGTTGTACCTAAAATCCTAATATAAATCATTGCTTCAGCCATTTCGGCAGCAAGATGGGGCAAATAGTGAATGGGTCTTTACTTTTGGGAAAGAAGATAAAGATGAGAAGAAGGAGAAAAAGAAGAGGAATTTGCATAAGTAGAAGAAGACGAGTCGATATATATAAGGAGGAGGGGAGTCTTATGTGACAAGGATTTGAGATGGCGGAGAGGCACATGTGCCTCTCCCTTCTCTCTATATTTTTTTTGAAAAACCACTTATTTTCATCTTTTGATGAAGTGCTTTATCACTTGTACTTATCTTTTCCGATCTCTGATCCGGGCATATAATACCCTGAATCGATCGTCTCAGAGTGACGGTCAAACTAAATCCATTGTCCATATTTTTCTGACATAAGATGGGTTTAGAAATTTATTAGAATAGTTTTGATTTATGGTTAAATTTTGTTATTAAAACTGGTCAAACGACCTCTGATGGATAAATAATCGATTCCATTGGTTTTAGTTTGTTGAGATGGAATTAGTAGTGATCTATATTCATTTTGTCGTTCGGATCACATCACGGACTTTTCTGATGACATGATATTCAGAGTGATTAGTTTTTAGGTAATCATATCTAAACATGATCTGATCCATGATATGTGTATCGATCCAGGTTAATTTATATTAATTGGTTTTTTATTATCAGGTTACACGGACCCATGTCGGATCAGATTTGGTTTCAGATTCGGATAGTTCGGACATGAGCGTTACAAATATAAAAATCTCAAAGGGAGTCTCATCCTCGATACTCATTTCAAGGAAGAGTGATTATGTGCTCTATTGATGAATCTAACATTATCATGTTTTTGTACTATTATAGAGCAAAAATCGTGTGTAATTATTTACATTTTTTAGACTTATTGTATAATTTTCATTTCATGATTCTCATTTCCATTGATTCAAAATCATCCAAAAATTACATAGTATTCATTATAAAAGAAATTCAGAAAATAAATAAAAAAATATTCCATCATCGTCCATTATTTTTAAAAATATGGGCTCCAAATCTCATGTTAAAATCTTTAACAAATTTATTCAATTTTCAGGTCTAGCTTAGAAGAGGCCCAAGGGGGCCCAATCTCCCTTCTTCATTTGCAAAAAATATCTGCTATGCGACAAAATAGCTGACATCAGCATTCAAAAAAAATAAAAAGGGAGTGTTGATGTCATGCTGACGTCAACCCCCTCACCCTTCAACCTCCGCCCATAGGCCCCTCCTCCATGCCCCTTCCCCTTTAACTGTCGCAGAGGCAGTTGGCCTCCAACAGAGCACAACCGCCTCCGCCCCTTCTCCCTCACCTCCTCTATAAAGGTAGGAGGAGACTAACGACCCAAAATGGGAGACGAGGACCCATTACCCCTGACGCGAACCCAAGCCCCTCACATCGCCTCTCTGCCACACCGCCGACCTTGCCACCCCCTCCAAACGCCACTGCTCGAGCGGCTACCACTCCACCACCTTGTCTCCCCTTCATGCGCCACAACCTTGGGCCACCGCTCCTCCTGCCACACACCGCCCTCTACCACCGTCCTGAAGCAGGAAGGGGTCCTAGGGACCCCTTCGTAATTTAGTTTTTGGTTTGATTTTTAAATTATTTTGGATCTTGTTGCAATTTCTTAAAAACTTTATCAGTTTTCTACAATTTTACCATTTTTCGATAATTGAGACACTTCTGCAGGATGTCCTTGAATCTTTCCCAAGCATCACAAAAGGCTTCATGGGGTAATTGGAAAAAACTTAGAATGCGCATCCTCATCATGTTAGTTCTACTCAACAGGTAGAACTTCTTCAAAAATAGGTCCTTGAACTGGGCATAAGTGGTGACTGTAACTCCCAAGTTCTTTACCTAGTAGTCAGCTTTGCCACCCAAGGCAAATGGAAGGGTTGTGAGCCTAATATAATCCTGGCTAACCATAAGATGTCTAAGGTTAGCACAAATGAGCTCAAAGTCCCTTAGGAATGCATATGGCTCCTCATAAGCATTCCCATCAAAGTGTGGCAACAAATTTGAAAACTGCGGCTTCAACTCAAAGTCAACTTCGGGTTCGGCCGGACTCAAATAGTTCTGAATTCTGTATTGTTTGAGGTTATACGTCACATCCATTGGTGGTTCAACCCCAACATTGAGTTGTCCTAATTGAGCTCTGAGTAATGTGTGTTGCTGCTCAGATGCAGCTAACCTGGCTAGTACCATTTTCATTGGGTCTTCAGGGTGTTCTTCTTCCTCTTCTTTCTTCTTTGGAGGCATTTTACTTGAATCTTCTTTAGGGCCTGAATCAGCAATGTGTTATTGATTAGAAGAGTATTTAGGCATGAAGATATTCTCACCGAGCCGAACGTCTTCCTCGGTGAGGTGGGAGGAGAGAAAGGGAATGGTTTGAGAGTAACCATCCTGAGAGTGGGTGATCCTGGGCTTAAGAGGATCATGAGTCCAAGTTGGTCGAAGTTGCGTCCGGACCTTTGAAGACGTACTTCTTGGAGGGTTCAACGAGAGATTCGTAAAGTCTGAATAAAATCACCCCAATTAGTCATATTCGATGTTAATAGAACCGATTAGAATACGATAGTCAATGAGGCGCTAGTTCTACGGTGCACGTAAATGTGCTAAGTAAACTCACACAATTCATACACAATTCAAAGCCTCAATTTCATCAACTCAACACGTGATGGCCGTAAGGATTTGTTCGAATTATCTGGTCAATTCTAGTTGGTGATAAATGCAATCTTGGAAAGATTAACGAGCTGTTAGGTGCCAGTATTTTCCTACAGATTGGCCCGGTTCTTACGATTAATTGGACCTACTTTCAGCCAGTATAAGAGTAAGTACGGACCGTATAAATATGGCTACCCATTCCTTGAGAACTAAGGCATCCTCTAAACCTCCCACTCTGCAAAGGACATCCGGACCGTTTATCGGCTACCTGTAGTCCTCACTGAAAAGTAGCTAATCGCCTAAAAATAAAGAACTAGTAGTATATAAGAAATCCTGGCTTGGCTCTATCCTAGGGTTGTCTCTCTCCCACTTGCAAGTAAATCAAACAATCAGGGATTTATGCACTCGTAAATAAGGTTCTTTTTATTCCAATTTTTAGTCGACCTGCTCAATTCAGTCCCAATTTGGGAGTTAGGTTATCACTTGAAATTTATTTGAGCACAAAACACGTCTACCGTTTAGTCCCAATTTCCTTTTTGACCTTAAGTTATAATACAAGAGGGGAATCGTAAATCCGAGTGCAAACGTGAAACGATGATGCATGCTCAGAAGAATGTATACTTATAGTGAATCCTAGGACTCTCCATGCATTATGCAAAACTGAATTCTTAAAGTTTACACTAAATGCATGCAGATCGAGAAAACCGTACCTAAACAATGTACTATTAGCGAGAAAGAATTGCATTAATTTGAGATAAGTAATACGTGTCTATGTGCATCTCATTATGAATCTTATTAGATGTGTGAATCTTCTAAGATATGTGTGGCCTAAATTACAATGGGCACATACAAATTTGATGTTATACTACTTTATGCCTAACCTTAATTTCGCCACTCAAGTCGAGCTCCACCCTCACCGGAGAGTGAAACAGGTTTCGACACACCACAAAATAAAGTCCAAGTCTTTTTACACGTGTGAGATCTCAAACAAGAGCCGTTATAAAGGAGCAAATTACCTAAATTATTACACCACAATAATTACAAAAATTTATAAAAACTCTCTCGAAAATAAATTAGATTTTCTTGCTCTTCATCAGTTAATGCACGTCACATCCATCGACCTCCGATGCTCTCCAAGTTCGTCGGGCCCTCGCAAGGAAAATAAAATTTATGTTAAAGAGATCAACAAAAAAATATATACAAAAATGAGCACAACAAATAATTGTGAGAAAAAAATGGAATAAATACAAGGTAGTTTGGGGGTCAGACTACCCGAGTAAGTGGAAATATAAATCTATTTTTTTAAAATCCCTATGGTGTTTGCCTCCCAGGCAACGACATCATATGACAAGTCACTGGGGCACGTGGTTTAATTTACACTCATTGTAATAGGGGTACTTAGAGAATCAATCAGAATCGAGAGAAGATCTCCATGAAGAGTGTCTCGACTTTTAATTTATATCCTGAGCAAGTCCGGGGTTGAACACAGGGAGGCAAAGGACCAACTTCGTGTTAATTCAAAAACTTAGGTCTAGATTTCCAATGCAGATTTTTTTTATTTTTTAATGCAAAAATAATGTGAGATGCAATATGCGGGTGAATTAAGACACTAGGAAAATACACAACTTAGCCAAATTAATTTTAATAGGAAATCAGTTCAATTTAGCCAAATTATATTTTTCCAAGAACCCTAATCCAATGATGAATGCACTATACTTTTTTGGAATTTTATGGGCTAAAATGCAACAATAAAAAATGCATACTTTTTATGGGTTTTTTTTAATTTTTCATACAAACAGAATGCAAAAATTATGAAAATTTTACTGAGACATAAACATGATACAAGGAGGCTTTTTTGGAATTTTTCAAGAAAATGACAATTTTTTATGGATTTTTTAATGGAAACAGAGTCACTGCAAGTAATTAATTTCTAATAAATCCCCATTAACGAATTAGCCAGAATGTGAATTATCTCAAAAAGGTATTTGTATATGAAATCCAAGAGATTTGAAATTTCGCAACATAGAAGTGTGTAAATTTAATTAAAAAACGTTTTCTAAAATCACTCTACAATTTATTTAAGGCACATGAGAACTCCAATTAAGGTGAAATTTAGATATTCATTAAATCACAATTCAGATCATCATTTATGATTTTTTAAGAATTTATGGAGCAACAGTGAGTGAGATATGAATTTAATACCTCATATTGGGTAAAATATGTAGAATTTCACTTGAATAATTTTAATTAATTCATCATAACTCACAAAAATACAAATAAATGTCCATATTGTAGGTAATTAGTTGATCAATATCATATTATTTTTCATTGAATAAAATGATGCATGATTGAAGTTAAACGTAGGATTGTTTATGCAAACTCAGAAAGCAATACTCACAATAAAACATGTACAGCGATTGGTTCGTAATTACAGAAACTTAATATGACAAACATGCAATTTTTCCAAATAAAAAAATAACACAGAGAGGACCTTCTTCTTCGCAGACAAATTGGGGTGCATGAGTCTTGGGGTCGGGCGGCGGCGGCCCACGCGGGGAGGCAGCATTTTGGAGGGCTGAAGGCAGAGGAGGGTTGCAGGCGGTGTTGCGGAGGGTCGAAGGCTGAGGGGTTGTAGGCGGCGTGAGGTCAGTGGCGATGGCCGGTGAGACGACTGTTGTGGCGGCCGTCAGTGGGGAATGGGAGGTAGTGCATGGGTGCGGGCGGTGGAGGGACGCGATGTTGGAGAAGAGCATGGCCGGTGTGTGGAGCCGGTTGGGAGGGGCAGCGGTAGCCAACGGTTGTCGGCCACTTGCTGCGTTATTTTTTAATTTTTTATTTTTTGAATTTTTTTTGTGTTGCAATTTTTAATTTTAATTTTTTTTATTTTTTTCTTAAACAGTGAATAGAATAAAATAAAATTAAATATGAGGATGTGGTGATGGAGTATGATAGAGTAAGACAAATGGAGGAGGGTGGGTGGTATGTTGTGATGAAGAGATAATGAAAATAAAGACGATGACTAATGATAGGAAGAGAAATTACCTACAATCAAAGTGGTCGCATATGATGTACTCTCGAGAAGTACGATCTTCGCTCGAATCATCGGCGAGTGATGAGCTCGAGCAACACGCGGGTGTGGCTGCGATGTTGGCCAAGAAGCCAACGGATCTCACCAGAGAGAAGGTTGTCGTCGCCCGACTGCGGTTGCATCATTGTCACCGATTCAACTCTGGAAACTAGGCTCTCCTCACATAAAGATGGATCAAGCGCAAAATGAGGAGGATAGGATGTATATAAAGAGAAAATGAGAAATTATAAAAGTGGTGGAAGGGAGGTTAATAAAATGATGGAGTTGAATTAGAAGTTAGAAAAAATGGTGGAATTAAGTAGTTGAATGGGTGGTTATTGCAGAGAATGGAAATTAAAAAAATAATAAATAATATCATAAAGTAGGTTACTAAAATACAATAAAATATAGAGAAGAAAAATAGTGAAGAATTTACAGAAGAAGACAAACAACATGTACATTTTCTTACTTTTCTAATTTTAATTTTTAGTTTTTTTAATAAGAGATATTTATAAAAAAAATACAATAAAATTAGAAATAAAATACAACACAACAATGATTTTTTAAATTTTTTAATAATTTAAAAAATAAATAAAAATGAAGACAGAATGAATGTTTACATTACATACAATGTACACCTAGGTCCCAAAACCCATATTTTACAAACGAGCTCCGATTTTAGTGAAACCACTTACATTAAATATATAATTTTGGGATTTTATCACTTGTGCCCCTCCGAGATATCGCAATATCAATTATGCCCCTATGTTTTTGGTAATATCAGTTGTGCCCCTCACTTCTTGCTATTTTATCACTTGTGCCCCTCGGGTTAGTGACCGTCCATCCACAGTGCAAACGGACGTTAACTTTAGGGACATAAGCGGAATTATGTTTAAAAAAAAGGTTATGTGGTCATTTTACACCTTTTCCTCATCCTCTTCTTCTTCCTCCTCTTCCCTATCCTTTTCCTCCTCCTCCAACCACCTCCTCCTCCCTCTCCGCCCCCGCCCCTGCCCCACGGCGGCCTTCTCGGCGGACAAAGCCACGGACTTGGACGCCTCCACGAACTCCTCCGCGGTCACGTATCTGAATTCGAGAACTTCCCGGACTCGAGTGCGCAATTCATCCGAATGGCACTGCCTCTTCATCCCCGCGAGCAGGCGCTTCTACAGGGGCAATCGGGTGCCATATTCCTCCATCGACCAAAATCGACCGAATTCGTTACGATCAAATAAAGCGATCACACCAGTTGGAAGACATGTGAATTCCTATGGATCCTGAAATTGGTATTCCAATCATATCTTACAAACATGGAGGGAGCTAATAATTACAGAAGGAATCGTGGAAAACGTAGGGAGAATCAGAGCAACTTGTGTAACAACATTCAATTCGAGAGAGAATCTTCTAATTGCATGTGGGAATATCGTGCGATTCCTGGAGCGTCAAGAAGCCACTACAGGACCGTGTCGATCTACCACCCATATAGAGCGATTCAAGCAGCAACGTTGATACGAGGCCCAATAGTCGCAGTCAGATATTGCCGGAGTATAGTGCCAAGTGAATCGGCACTATTAGCTGGAGCAATTGACGAGCATCAGGAGCAGATCCACAGTACAGGACCGGGGCTTCTCAAAATGGGGAAGAACAACCTGCGGTTCCATATTGAATATCAGCCACCTGAGGGGAGGAGCTCGGAGCGAGGGAGGGGGGGTCTGGGCGGATGGAGGCTAGGCGGAGCTCGGAGCGGGGGCGGGGGGAGGTCGGGTCGGAGGGAGGCTGGGGCGGAGCTCGGAGCGGGGGCAGGGAGAGGTCGGGTCGGAGGGAGACTGGGGCGGAGCTCGAGGCGGGGGCGGGGGAAGGTCGGAGCGGAGGGAGGCTGGGGCAAAGCTCGGGGCAGGGGGGCAGGGGAGGAGTTCCGGACGGAGAGGGAGGAGGAGGAGGTTGGAGGAGGAAGAAGAAGATGGGGAAAGAGGAGGAAGAAGAGGAGTATGGACAATAATACCCCTCTTAACTTCACCAAGGTTTGAAAAAACCATGGTTAAGTAAACTCATTGACGGTCAATCTGACAGAAGGGTACAACTGATGACGGAGCAAGAAGTGAGGGGCACAATTGATATTACCAAAAAGACAGGGGCATAACTGATATTGCGATATCTCGGAAGGGCACAAGTGATAAAATCCCTATAATTTTCTAACTTGAAATTAAAAGTGAGTTTGGTGATATGGAATTCATACGGATTGGGAATTTGGTTGGGAAGTTGAACTCTACGGCTTTTTCTCTTTGAAATGTAGGAGTATTTATTTGAGGTGGAATTTATTTTGTATTTTTGTATTTTCATGTACATTTTTATGAACAAGTCAAAGAAATAATTATCCAAAAAGGAGTTGAAATGAATTTATAAAAAATACATGAAGTTTTGGGCTATTTATAGGTGAAAAACTCCTTTAATTTTACGGTTTTTTGTTGTTAATTATTTTGTACAATCTAATATACAATAATTAGTGTGTTTTATTTATGAGAGCCATTTTGTTAATTTATTGATTTTATGGACATTTATTTGAGATTTTACTCAAGGATTTTGCTAAGATCAAGATATTGAGATGATGAATTGTGGATTCATCAGCGTCTTGAAAGCATGTTCGTAAGAATTGTCTCAGACGAAAGGAACTCCTTTCTGTGTCAACCAATTTAGGGGAAGAGCAATCCGTGAAAAGTTTCTGACGAAGCGTACGTAGTTACCTTCCAGTCCAAGGAAACTACAGATCTGTGTGGCCGTCTTGGGATGCTCCCAAGACATAATGCCTCAATATTTACAGGATCAACAACAATTTCTATCCTAGAAATGACATGGCCAAGAAATGAGACCCGAGATAACCAAAACTCGTACTTTCTTTGTTTGTCATACAACTTTTGCTATCAAAGTGTGTCAAGGAACTATTTTCAAATAATTTGCATGGTTTCACTCGTTCCGAAAATATATCAACACATCGTCGATGAAAATGACCAAGAACTTGTTCAAGTACGAACAGAAGATCATGTTCATCATGCCCGTGAATGCAGTAAGGGCATTTGTGAGCCCAAACATCATCACGACGAACTGTGTGCCTATATTGAGTCCTAAAAGGTGTTTTCGAGATTTGAGATTCATGAGTCCTCAACTGATGGTATCCAAACCAAAGATCGATCTTAGGAAACAATGAAGATCCCTGTAGCTGAATGTAGAAGTCATCAATACACGATAGAGGATAAAGGTTCTTTACCATCCTCTTGTTCGGATGCCGGTAGTCAATGCACAACCTCATGGTTCCATCCTTTTTCCTAACAAAGAGAACATGAGCACCCCAATGTGAAGTACTTGGCCCCACAAACCCAAGTCAAGTAGTTTGTGCAACTACACCTCCAGCCCTCTCAACTTAGCTGGTGCCATCCAGTATGGAACCATCGAGATGGGTTGTGAATCAGGTAGCAATGTGATCTCAAACTCACTCCCTCTCTCTCTCTCTCTCTCTCAGGTGGCAAACTCAGCAAGTCATCGGAAAACACATCAAGCTAGTCTGACACCACCCTGATGTATTGGGACATCGTATCTCTCTCGGGTGCCTCCTGAACAAATGCTAGAAAAATATCACATCCTTGATCAACGAGTCCCTGAGCTCTCAACAATGAGATGTACACCATTTTGGAGTCATGTAAGGTACCCTCAAAAGAGAACTAGGGCAAATCTAGAATCTTGAAGATAATTTTCTTCCTAAAGAAATCAACCATGGCATGATGAAATGATAACCAATCCAGACACAAAATTAGGTCGAACTCATCGATATGTAATAAAAGACAGTCCATGATCATCTCGTGACCTCCAATCAACATTGGTAAATCGTTGATCATCATTTTAATCACAAACAACTGGACACCTGGCCCATGGATGTAGTATGGAGGATCAATGGCCTCTGTAACTCTACACACCGAAGCTACTAATATCAATGCAATGAATGAATGGGTTGCGCCAGAATCAAATAAAATAAGGAAAGGGTGGCTTAAGATTGAGACCATACCTTTCACCACAGTAGCTGTTGAATGTGCCTGCTCCTGAGTGTCTACTTGAAGATGACCATGTCTTGCTAGTGCAAAACTCGACCCGCGCAAACTCTGTGTCTGTCGCTGCGACCTCCTGATGTTGGAGTTCCTACCACAGAAACTCCCGTACACTATTACTGTGGCTGAGAAGATTATGGCTGAGGTCGAGGCATATTAGAATTCTATGGGCACTGAGACCGCTAGTGACAACATTGATGGCATAGAAAACACTGCACTATCTAGGTAGGCGTAGCAGATGTATCGGTGCTCTGAGTTGATCCTGTTGTGGATCCCCACTCTCTCTGCAACCCAAATGGTCATGTTGCACTAGTGCCACGTCTGACTAATGCTTCTCTCAAGGTAGTCATAGGAGATGAGTGGACACTACTGAAAAATGTTGATCCTAAAGGGTGGAATCACTAGGCTGACCTCTGCTATTGAAACGGTCGTCGTATCGGTCCAGATGATTGTCGTGGTACAAGTGTTGCTTCAGAAGAACTCTCAAAATGTCTCTCTTTGATATCCTTGAACTTCTTCACTGCATCAGTAGCCTCGGAGATTGATGTGAGGCACAATCTTGCTAGATTTTCATGTACCTCTTCACTCATTCCTCTGATGAACTTCTTCAGATTCTCCTATTGAATTGTAGTCATTATTGGTGTGTAGTGGGATAGCTCGGTGTAGCATACAAAATATTGTGCGGTTGTCATCCATCCATGTCTAAGTTCTGCAAAAAGTCAGTGATGGGACTCCTTCCATTTCTCAGAGAAGAAGTGATATCTAAAGCTAGTCTCAAAATTGCCGAGGTGGGCTCGTACTGTATCTCAGAAACTATTGCCTCCCACCACCTCTCGACAAACTCAATTAATGAGTACTTTGCAAAAGGTAACCACATGTCTTATGGTGCGCAAATCATCCTGAGTAACTTCACCACTTTCTTCAACCACTGCTCTGCCTCATATGGGGTCCTTGTACTCTCAAACTCAGGTAGATTAGCTCGTTGATATGATGTAAAACTAATCGATTCCCATGCATGGCAGAGTGGTCATGCACTGTCTCATCTACGAAAGGTACAAGATGGTGCTCCCTGCTATGATCTCCATCATCTGCTCCAAGTACCGATATACCCTCAGACATGACATCGAACTGAGATTGTTGAACCTCCACAGATTAAGGCTTCTCCTACGGCGTTCCATCCTGAGAGGGATGATAGGTGAAGTCGGATAGCTTCTCGAATCTCATCTCTATGTCGGTCTATCTATAGGCTATCTCAATCTGCAAGGTCAAGATCTGATCCTACTGGCCCTTCATAGCAGTTTGTTGTTGCTGAAGGTCTGTGAATGCAGTCAATATACACTCCAAGTAATTCGCCATCTCCTGACTAGCCCTGGACATCATGGTTCTTCACAAGAACCATATCATTGGTCATAATAGTAGTTGTTTGCAAGTATAATTGATTATGTTGTTCTCTTCTTGAGATTACGAAATGGATATAAAAAGCAAAAGGTGGCACATGTGATTATTAAATTTGAATGTCCTTCATTCCCTCTAAGACTTGCGATAAGTCGGAGGTTCGTAGCTATCCAAGAACTCATGCGATTGAAATTGCTGTCAATATGTGTAGTGGGATACCTCTGCTTTGAAACCATTAATCATAGCACCCTGGGATCCGGATTATCCTCTTGTACAACCTTCGCATATTTGATTCACGACGAATCACATCAAGTTTCTAAAAAGAAGGAAAATATTTTCACGATTTGAATGGTATTCACAATGATACAACAAGATACATCAATACATGTGTGACCAAAGAAACATTGCATTAACTTCCATGTAGTATAACATGTATCAACAGAAATTTTATCAATTTATACATGTATTAAAAAAATATGACAGAAGAGAAAGTAAGCACAAAAGAGATACAATTAGATGTACAAGGATGTCTTGTGTGTTGTCAAAAGACAATCGTCATCTGAACACCAAATGCTAAGAGACTTGCTAACTAAGCTATTATGCCTCAAGTGCCTTACCTCCATCCATTAGGCACAAGGAGACGTAAACAAATGTTGAGTGATACTCAAATAGGGGAAGTATGCATAGTCCACAACCTCAGGTCTTCCCTTCTTTCTTCCTCAGCGACTAGGTCCAATGGCTCCTTGATCTCACCTGGGCACCGCTTCTTCCAGCTAATTCCACAGTTTGACCATGAAGAGGACTTTCTCTTCGAGACCAATGTCACTATAGGGCTCTCTGGTACTCATCCTGACTTTCCCTTCACTCTTTTTTCACAGACGACAGAGTCTAGGTTCGCTGAGGGTGTTGCCGACTAATATATATCTTCTTCTTTGGGTACTCGCTGAATCCGGCTTCTGACTCCTACTATATACCCGGGCTCGTCTTCACTCTACAACATAAAAAATAACCATAAGTTTAAGTGATTACAAAAGGAAACAAGTAGACAAGTAATGATAACATAAGACAATTCAACCACTTGCATGGAAAGAAAGTTATCTAACTACTCAGTATACTAATCACATTCCCATTTACCACACACCAATATCAATGATTTAGCAAATAATTTATTAATCATAAAATCATGTTAGAGTAAGTGATCTAGATCTATGTTATGTCATTTTCATTGATGTCATTTGTAGGATTAGTAGCATATCTTTTTGAGACATAGATGATAAATGATTATTTCCAAGTTATGGTATTTTCCACATCAAAATATACCGGTGGAATAATAACCAAACTCAAGCGGTGAGGAAGCCTCTTAAGGGACTCATACGTCCCACTTTCCCAGTGAAAGAGCGGTACAGGGAGAAGTTACGCACAACTCCAACTATGCCCCTGAGACGTGTGGGAGAGACTCCCCAGTCTGAGTTGCTCCACTCCTGCCTAAATTGGCGTAGGAATGGGCTATAGAAGCTCAAATAAAATTAAGGGTCCTCCAGCCTAGAAACCCTAACAGAACTCGGGGTCAACGGAACTGGTCAAGCAAAAACACGTGGATCCCAGAGAACAGAAAAATTGTGAGCTCATGATAAAACTTGGGAAGGGACTGAGATCCTAAACCTATGGAGTAGGCGGTCGCTGTCTAAATTGGGCATTCTAATTCCAACCCATTTTAGGGTCATCGCATCCTCGCACGGTCAAGTTTAAGAGGCACCTTGACCAGAACCAATATTTGTCATCATTGTTGCTTAATGAACTTATATTTGTGTCATAATACATTAACAAACCAAAGGTGTACATTGACTAAATGATCTAGATAATAGCAATGTCAACAAGTTTGGTCCTTCCTGGGTGCAGCTAACAAATGTATGATTAAATTCAGAATGCTGAATAATGATACTGATCGGATGGACAAGACTATGGCTGATTCCAAGTGTGTGTCATACGTAATGTGAATCCAAACTATTGGGTGTAAGTGTAACAAGATTCTTAGCATATAAAATTAAATTCAACATGGATCTATGAAAAGAAGGGTTCACTAGAACCATTATTATATCAATTGGTGTTGGCTTATAATCATTTGAAAATTCGTAGTAGTTATCTTAGCCAATCTAAAAATGTAGGGACAAGAGAGATCCATTTCATATTGACCAAACATTGCTATATAGTGGGATAGGAAGACTATCCATCAATTACACGAGTTAAAGTTTATACTGAGATATACTTGAATTAAGCTCGTCTGGAAGCTACCAAAATTTCCATTTAAATTTCTGATGAATGATACAGTGTTCTTAGATCTACATGACATAAGTATACATGCGACATTGATCATATGATGTAGCATAGAAAGCAATATGAAGACTGCAAAAATTATAATATGTGTGAATAAAAGACCACTCTTCAACCCATTAATTAAAATTAAATAATGGCTGGGAAGTATATTTAATTTTCAGTATACACCCAACACCTAGAGGAAAAAATTAAGCATATTTCTTACGATGCACAGCTTATGTTTGAAGAAAATTAAAATGAAAACAACCTAATTAGAAGAATCATAGGAAAGAAATAATAAAAATGCTCACGAATAGTTGCCACATCTATTCAAAATAAAAAAGAGCATGTGAGAAACAGAATAAAGGAAAGCTAACTCATTAAAATAATATCACAATACAAATCACAAGGGAGCTCAAATCAACCATTCAATTTAGTGTCTAATCAGCAACTAAAACAAGAATAAAAATCTCCAAAATTTCCCAACTATTCAGTATCTAATCAGCAACCGAAACATGAATAAAATCCCTAAATTTTCAGCCATTTTACTAAGTTAATTAGCATTGCAAACATGAAATAGAATCCCAAACTCTCAGCCATTTTACCAAGTCTTTCATAATTAGAACATGCAATAAAAATCCCCAATTTCTCAACCATTTTAATTTTGCAAATATTTTTGGGATTTTTAAAACAAAAGGTTTTGGCTAAAAACTAGATACAAATATGTACACAGGGATGCATCTTATATTTACAAGAAGTAGATTTTTAAGAATACACAAAGGGTATGTGCTCAATTTTATAGGTATATACATAAAGAATTTTAGTATGATGTTCATATTCCTCAAACTTATTTGAAAAAAAGTTTTTTTCAAACAATTTTGAAAACTATAGTCCAAAATAATTTTTACAAACATTTTTACAAACATGTACATACCTTTGAAAATCAGTTTGCAAAGGTTTTTCCAAAGTATATATGGATTTTTCAAATACTTTTGCAACCATTTTTCAAACATTTGCAAATCATTTTTCAAACCTTTTATTTCACACAAAGAAAATAAGTTTTACAAACAAAATAATTTTACGGAGGTTGAAAACATGTGACAAAACGTTTTCAAAATAGTTTTCAAAATAGTTTTCAAAAGGTTTTAAACTATTTTTCAAACATTGTGCAAAAATATTTTCACCTGATTTATTAATCAGTAAATACAAAAAGAATTTGAGGAATAATCACATCTTTTTATTATGGTTTTTAATGAATTTTATAAGTATAATTAGCCATAGTTATTAATAAAATATGAAAGTACGAGTTATGGCTAAAGTATATACACAGTATGTACGACCCCCCTATACTTAGCTTGATATATGTCCTCATAGATCAGAGACAAAGAGAAGACATAACTCGTACTGAGTGTAGAAAAATGTAAATAATAAATGAATAAGAGATGAATGAATAAGTTGACCGTCCCCCCTATACTTAGGATCAAATAATCCTAAGTATAGCAGACTGTACACAAAGCAGGGAAGGTCAACGGTGGGAATGAACAGATCGTACTCAGACTGTCTCTCCCTATACTTAGGGTAAGTTATCCCTAAGTATAGACAAGAAGAGGAAACAGTGGAGAGGATCAAAGAATATAAGAACTCGAGGCGCACACCCCCTATACTTAGGACAAAGTACGTCCTAAGTATAGAAGAGTGACAAAAAGGGGTGACACCTTTTTGGTAGATGAAGAAGATATAAGAGGAAAAGAAGAAAAGAAGAAAAGAAGAAAAGATATCAAAAGATGGAATATGAACAACTCGGGATGTACATCCCCCCTACACTTAGGATAAAGTGCATTATAAGTGTAGCAATGATGAAGGAGATGACATCATGTCGGTAGCATAAGATCAAAGAGAAGGAAAAGAAGAAAAGAAGAAAAGTCATTCAAAATGTTTTGCTCTGCTTTGCCCTTCCTCTGCTGCTTTGAAAATATCAGGCTCATCCCTATAGATTACTTGAATTGAGTCAACAACAGATATGAATGTATCATGTTCAAGGTAAGGCTTCAGAAGCTGTCCATTGACTACAAATGGTTGTGCGTCAGCTGACAAATTAGATATCAACACGCACATGCTTAACTAAAAATGTCCCAGTCCATTTGCTCTTCAATTTACCTGTAAAGATCTTTAATTTCTCATCAAACAACCACACCTTCTCTCCCGGCTCGAAGGACTTGCGGCAGATATGCTTGTCGTGCCATGCTTTGACTTCTCCTTATACATTAGGCTGTTGTCGTATGCATAGTCTCTGAATTCCAATAATTGGTTCAGATCCAATTTGCAGTTCTTCCCGGCTTTCTCAGAATCCAAATTACATATGTTGATGTCCCATAGATATTTGTGAATGAGTTCGACGGGCAGATGACATGGCTTTCCATACACAAGGCGGTAGGGAGACATTCCCAAAGGTGACTTGTACGATATTCTGTAAGTCCAAAGAACTGAATCAAGCAGCTGAGACCAGTTCTTGCGATCTGGACGCACAAGCTTCTTTAGAATTGTCTTGATATCTCTATTTGAACATCCAGCTAAGCCATTGGACTGCGGGTGGTAAGGTGAAGCAACACGATGTTCAATGCAGAATTCATGAGTCAGCTTCTTCACCTCTCCGTTTATGAAATGACTACCCCCGTCAGATATGAGAATCTTGGGGATCCCAAACCGTGATATTATGTGATCTCTCAAAAACCGACAAATGGTCCTACTGTCAGCGGTTTAGGCGGGGATAGCCTCCACCCAGCGACTTACATAATCGACAGCAAGTAGAATATATACATAACCCTGGCTATTGGGAAATGGGCCAATAAAGTCAACGCCCCATGCGTCGAAGATGTCTAATATCTAAATGAATTTCAGAGGCATCGTGTCTATCATTCTTATGGTTCCGCCCATCTTTTGACAGTCAGTGCAACATTTAACATAATCATCTGCATCTTTGAATAGTGTAGGCCACCAGAGGCCACTCTGAAGAACTTTTGCTGTCGTTCGTCTGCCTGAATGATGTCTTACAGAATCTTGGTCATGGCATAAGGCGAGGACACTCGGAACTTCCTCCTGAGGAATGCATCTTCTCCAGATACAGTCCTCTCATGAAATAATTATGGATCCTCCCACTGGTAGAAATGGATTTTAGACAAGAATTTGTCTACTTACAACTTCGGCCAATCCTGTGGGATTTTCTTGGTCACGAGATAGTTCACAATGTCCGCATACCATGGAAGCGAGGTGACTGAGAGAATTGCCTCATCTGGAAAGGTCTCCGTGATAGGTTGCAGGCTTAGCTCAGGATACACTGGTTCAGGAAGCCTCGATAAGTAGTCGGCCACCACATTCTTTACCCCAGGTTTATCTCTAATTTCAAGGTCAAATTCCTGGAGGAGAAGGATCCACCGAATAAGACGTGGTTTGGTGTCCTTCTTCTGTTGTAGGTACCGGATGGCTGAATGGTCAGTGTAGATGATCACTTTGGATCCGAGGAGATAGGATATGAACTTTTCCAAGGCAAAAACCACAGCTAGCGGCTCCTTTTTGATGACAGTGTAGTTGCATTGGGCTTCATCGAGCATTCGACTAGCGTAGTGAATTGCAAATGGCACATTATCTTTCCTCTGTCCGAGCACAGCGCCAATGGCATAATCTAACGCATCGATCATTATCTCAAAAGGTTGAGTCCAGATTGGCGGCTGCAGAACAGGGGCCTGTGTGATGAGTTCTTTCAGCTAATTAAAGGCAAGGAGCACACGGTTATCCACAATGAATTCATTTTCCTTGTCTAGCAGCTCAGTCAAAGGTCTGGCCAATTTACTGAAATCTTTGATGAAGCGTCGGTAAAAATCGACATGGCCCAGGAATGACCTGACTTGCTTGATTGTTGTAGGTGGCTCAAGTTTAGAAATCACCTCCACCTTGGCTGGGTCAACCTCCATGCCACGTTTAGAAACAACATGACCCAGCACGATTCCTTCGGTCACCATGAAGTTTCTCTTTTCCCACGAGAGCACCAGATTTACATCACAGCACCTCCGTAAGACTCGATCTAAATAATCCAGACATTGATCAAATGAGTCCCTGTAGACCGAAAATCGTCCATAAAGACCTCAAGAAAGTTACCCACCATGTTGGTAAAACTGCTAGCATACACCTTTGAAATGTGGCTGGAGCATTGCAGAGCCCGAACTACATTCGTCTGAAGGCGTGCGTCCCAAAAGGACAGGTGAACGTGGTCTTCTCTTGCTCTTCAGGAGCGATAGCTACTTGACTGTACCCAAAGTATCCATCCAAGAAGCAAAAGTATTCATTCGCGGCCAATCTCTCCAAGATCTGGTCAATGAAGGGTAACGGAAAGTGGTCCTTCTTGGTGGCGAGATTAAGTCTCATGTAATCCACGCATACTCACCATGAAGTGGGTATTCTGGTTGTGATCTCCTCTCATTTGTCACTCTTTACAATGGTGATCCCTAATTTCTTTGGCACCACATGCAGAGGGCTCACCCATTTGCTGTCCGAGATGGGATAAATGAATCCCGCATCGTACCATTTCTGGATTTCTTTCATAACAACCTCTCTCATATTAGGATTGAGTCTTCTCTGAAGTTCTCGGGAGGTTTTGCAGTCATCTTCCAGAAAAATGCGATGCGAGCACAAATATGGATTGATCCTGTGGAGATCTGAAGTTCTCCAACCTATAGCCTTGCAGTTGCGTTCAAGAACCTCCATCATACGAGATTCTTGGTCGGTGGTCAGATGCGCATTGATAATGACCAGGTACATGTTAGGTTCTCTCGCAAGAAAGGCATATTTCATATTGGAGGGCAAGGGTTTCAACTCTGGCGGGGTTAGAGCTGCTTCGGAAGTGACTTCAGCTACTGATTCTGGTGGTGATTCTTTCATCTGATCGACGTCCACCATACTCTGTTCTGCTTCCCCATTCAAATATTTACAGAATGTTTCAATAATTTCCTCTTCATCACAAGACTCTTCAATAATTTGCTCTTGACCTTGAAGGCACATCACCCCCACAGAGGTCTCATTCAGCGTGTCAGCAAGTACCTCATCCTGATCGATAAGGGGAAATTCGACTGCGGTCCCCAATCCCTCCTCGGGGAAAAGGAGTTCATGGATCTCATTGTCATCCAAGAATAGGTCGGTGTCTTGAATTTCTGCCAGAAAGTCGAAGTCGTCAGAATACTGAGTCACCCTTGCGCATGATGCAGATGTTCTTTCTGGTGATGCTGCGTTGGACAGGGTCTCTATTTTAATTGTCTCGCTGCTAATTTCCCCTCCCTTCGAGCTTCTTCGGTGCTGCATTAACACTCATATCATTCATGTGTCAGTCCATAGCTGTTGGAAGCTTCAAAAGGCTCCAACGATCACCAAATGGAGGGCTTTAAGATCTAGGTACTTGCACATGAAGAAAGTAGGGTTAAGGGCAAACTGCCTCGACCGTTATCGGGCGGAATGGTGGTGAAATGAAGTA
Organism: Ottelia alismoides; assembly: GCA_037367405.1. NCBI lineage: Eukaryota > Viridiplantae > Streptophyta > Magnoliopsida > Alismatales > Hydrocharitaceae > Ottelia > Ottelia alismoides. The sequence continues at coordinate 2,006,178 of JAZKJV010000996.1, forward strand.
GGGCGACGAGGTTCAACGGAGGTGGTGGAGGAGGACCTCAAATCCCTAATCTAGGGACAATTGGGTTGAATGAAGTGGTTAGGGAGACGGAGAAATAGAAGGGAAGTAAAGTGGAGGCAGAATGAACAATGAAACGTAGCTGGGGAAGACGAAAACACTATCCAGAGCAGAAGCTCCAGCGAACTGTGAATTTTAAAATCTAAGCTACTGCAGTCAATTAAAAGTAAAAAAAGAAGGAAATTAAATCTAAACCTAAAATCTACCTAACTTACCATTACATTATGACTCAACATAATAGAGCAAGGAGCTGGGTGGAGCTCAGTTAGGAGGTACTCCGGCAAACCTAGATCGCGTTCATCCTCCACATGTGCACGTTGCAAATCGCTCAAGGAGTTGTTGTCACTTTACTCGACTCAAGGGTGGGTTGATCTGAGGGGATCGATAAGAGAAAAATGGATTGAATATGAACTGAGCTCCGACGAGGGTATATGTACAGGGGAGGTTTTGATTGGAAAGAATGCTTGATTTAGACTACTGTTGATCGAGAAAATGATGTTGACGTGAAAGACCAACGATCGAAGAGAAAAAATGGTGAAGGAATCATTCTAGAAAAATGAAAGAATCAGCAAGGATAAATCGAGGAAAACATGAGCATAGCATCTGACACATGCAGACTTAGGGAGGCCAGGGAGTTGATCGAGGTCAACCCAGATCGGTCTCCCATTGGTCCACGTAAGCAGGTTAAATGATAAAACAGAATTTAAATCCATTATTAATTCGAATAAAAATAGTAAATGATTTTATTAAATTTTAATCAAAACATGGAAAATATCTATTTTTTAATGTAGTATTTTATGGTGACTTTTATTTATTTTTACAAGTTAATTTATTAGGTGTTTGTTTTTACATGTATAATTATAGGTATATTTACATATATAATAGATATTTTATTTTTATTTTCTATTTGGATTTTATTATTTTAGGTACTTATTTTATATATTTATAACTTCATTAAATACACATAAATATATTTTTGCTATTTTTGAAGTTGTATGTACATTTAAATAAATATGTATGTATAATATATAGGTATATAACAAGTATAATTCATCTATGTATAATATACTTATTTATTTTAACGTATTTTTAATGGTTTCATTTTATTATATATATATACATATATGTGTTTTATAAATAATATTTACAAATTTATAAAAATAAAAAAGAATGAAAAATATAAAGAATAGATAAATTGATTATTTTATTCAGGTAAATTGCATAATATGTGCCCAAAACCTAACTTGTGTATCTTAACTTCAAATTGAAAGAAACTACCTTCATTAAATATATAACTTAATTTTAGGAATAATAAAGGTGTGTTTGGTGAATTTTAAGTTCATATGGAGAAGATACATGTCTGTGAAGTTTTACTTTAGCTTTTTATTTTGAGTGTCTAGGGCACACTATCATTTATTTTTAATTGAAATAAATTTTTGTATTTTTCTTTGTACTTTTACCTAATAGTTTCATGTATAAAGTTTATTGGTTTGATGTGTGAATAATAAAGAATAAAATAGGTCCCAATTTGAATTATTAGAGAATAAAAATTTGGGTTTTTTGTTATTTTTGGCCCTTATTTCCCCCTACTTTATTCCTTGTCGACCAAATCAATTCTTGACTTCATCTCAAGGCTTAGGGTCATTCAATACCTTTGGTATTTTATTTTTTTCTTTTCTTTTCTTTATTCTTTTGTTTTGGCATTTAATAGAGTATTTTATGGGTTATCTATAGAATAAGAATGTTATTTGTATGAAATAATGTTATTTGCATGCATTTAGCTAGGGATTAAAGGCTAAAATGAAAGAACTAAGGTGATGAAATGGAGATTCATCATTACATTGTTGTTGCTAGAGTTAAAGGTGATATTTCCATATCCATAATCAACTAATGCCTCGGTTGTTCAAAGTAACAGTCGACCAAGTATGATCGGTGTCTAGAGTAACGGTGCTGAGGAATCCATTTCCAGGACAATGAAGTCCGTTGAAATTTTCATACTTGGATCGTTACAATAACATCTTGCAACACTCCACGTTGTCGCTTAATGGATCGATCAGCAAACTGAAGGATCATCTTAGTTGATTTCAGCAGACCGAGCCTAAATTTCCTGACTAAGGAAGTGGGTAAGAGCTTGATAGAAGAACCACTATCAAGTAGAGTGTAATTAAAAGTTTGCTAAAACATCTCACATCTGATTAGAGGGGATCCTTTGTCTTTCTTCTTCTGTAGGAGGTTGTTGATCGTATTGACGGTTGCCATGGTCAGGGTATGCTTCTCTGCATAGTTGCATCATTTCTTGCAGGGCTGAAGCCTAGATGTACATGTCTCTTTCAGTACCTTCTTAACAGTTGGTATGTGATGACATGCTTTGTAACTCGGGTTAAGTATCAGATAATAACCAGGTCATTGCGACCCAAATCACAAAGCAAAATCAACATGAAAAATAGAAACCACTCAAGCCAACAGATAAGTTAATTAAAACCAATGTTAGCGGTCTCCGCAATTTATTTTAACCTGGTATAGCAACCAGGTCGAAGCACGAGTAAACCTACAAAGTACTCGTGATCAGGCAATAAAAGACATGTTTTTGTTAGTTTTTAATTTTGCGAAATTTTGTGGTTTTTAGTTAAGGAAGGCAAGCAAGCGAATAAAGAAATAAAGCACACAAGTCAAGCCTTTACAATTTTTATTTGGGGCTAAAAATACTCAAAAGTCAGGAATAAAAATATTTTTATGTTTTTCAAATATTTAGACGTTTTGGAAATTGTTTAGGTTTTTCCATTTTTATATGATTTTATAAAAATTCAAAAAGAGCAAAACTGGAAAATAATGCACAGTCAGGACAAAATTACAAACTAAAAATATTAAAATTATCCTAATGTCCAGGGTATGAATTTTATGGGAAAGTATGAAGAAAATGCTACAAGCAAGAATACTATTTTTATATGAGTTTTTGAGAGTTTCCAGATTTTTAGGGTTTTTAGGCTTAAAGTAAAGCACACATAAACAACAAACACTAAATGTTTTTTAAATTTTTAGGGCAATTTTTATAATTATGTATTTTATAAAACATGCAGTGAGATTTTAGAAGTTTTTGATTTTTAGAAATAAAATACTCAACAAAATAATCCCAAAAATCACGATAAATAATACATGCTAACAGGAGCTAACAACATTATTTATATATTTTTTGGACTTAATTTAAAAATTATTGGATCGAAAATAACACACAGATTACATGGACCTAATTGCAATTATAATAAAGTTTACTGGCCAATTAATAACATATATAAAAATCTCAGGGCGGCTAATATAAAATATCAAAAGAATAAGCGCGCATACGCAATCCACTACGCGTAGGGGTATAAATGCAAATCTCAGAAAACTTTCATTCAAAGTATAACCTATATAAATTCCAGGAGAAATAATGCAAATACATCAGGATAGTACATGGGACAGCACGCGAATTCACTCAAATAGGACTGGAATGCACATACTTAAAATAGCAAGAGTCCACATGCAAAATAACCAAACTTTTTAACTATGCCAAATATTTATAGGAATAAATGATAAAATCATAAAGATCTGAGGAGAAGGATGAAATATACCCCAGCCGGGACAAGTGGCACATGCGGGAGACATCATGGTCGTACGGCTATGATCATTGCATATGGTTCATCTGACTGTGCAGAGGTTGTCGTAGATGTGCGGTTGGATCTGACGGGTCAGTGTTGATCTAACGGCTGCAGCAGCCTTATTGTTGGGCGGTTGTGATGCAAATCGGAGGAGGGCCCCCATCTGGCAGTGAGGAAGGTGTCAGCAAGAACAGGATCCCGACGAGGTTCACCTGAGCGTCAGCGGAGATCCGGCAATCCAATGGAGGATCCGAAGGGGTCCAATAGCTTCGTCAAAGTGCTACGCGCCTGATGAGGTGCTCCAATGAAGGCAGCACCGGCTAGATGACCATGACGGTGAAGTACCACCTGGAGCTGCTCCTGCTGAGCAGCTGGGGGCTCAAAGGTCCTCTTTCGTGCAAACTGAATCCTACATAGGGTAGACGGGACTCGGGGCATGGCTCTAGTCTACTTTATTGCAAAGAAAGATACGAGAAGAGTGGGAGAATGGGATGTGGGTCTCCAGTGTAGATGGAAGGAGGAGACCCCGCCTTAATCTTTATCTAAGGGTCAAGTATAAGGATGATCAGGTTGCAGTGCAAGATGTGGGACAAGACAAGGGGTCGATCTGAACGGATAGAGGTGGGTGGTGAAGCTCCGATTGGGTGGTCGGAGCTGATGAACTGCGGTGGAGGACGAATGGAAGATTCGACTATAATGGAAAATGGAGTAAAAAGATATGTTACCTAAGAGTGCTGATGAACTCAGCAAGGTCAGGCGGATATGGGAAACGGGGCGTGGCCTCGACCTTGCTTCGACAGGCAGGGAGGATGAACGTGGCGAAGGACTCCAGCCACATAGATGAGGTGTGTGAATACACCACCAAACTTCGTTCCAAATATGCCCTCCGGTCGTTGTCACTCAATCGAAGATTTCTAGGGGTGAAAGAAGGGGCGAGGCAAGAGCTGCAGAGCTGCGGAGGCGGAGGCGAGACTTTATAGAATTCCCAAGGGTTTGGAATGATCGAGCGAGAACGTGCAACCCTAGGAAGATCTGTGCCTTCCTAGGGATATGTGAAGATCATGGATCCTAGGAGGAGACTCGGGCGAAGAATCGAGGCAAGATGTGATCGAGTCTGGGCGTGAAAATATGGAGAAACGGCTCCGATGAGAGACGGACGACCCAACCCAACCTGGAAGGAGGCGTTGACTGGAGTCAATAAAGCCTCCGGACCAATCAGAAAATAAGGATGTACAAAATGATTAAAATTTCAATAAAAAATAGTAATTGATTTTAAAATAAAAAGTGTATAAGATAAAATTGTTTATTATTTTTCAAAGAATTTTTCTGTGATTTTTAACTATTTTTTTGAAAAATAAATTAGTGTATATACAGTATATGGTATTATATACATGTATAATATACATATGTATTATGAACAAAATATTTTTTACATAAATACCCCAATTTTATATTTTATTTTCGAAATACTTTTAGGAATACAAAAATAGTTTTATTTTATTTTTGTTTGTTATTTACAAGTACATAATAAATAGTGAGTGTGGTGTATATACATGTGCTTTGTATAATGAGAGCTTTCGTTTTTATTTTTGTTTAATTTTATCTTATTTTTATTTTATTTTTATATTATCTTTAGAAATATGTACAATGAGGTGAAAATAATAACTTACTTTTATTTTATCAAGAATACTTATTTATACCTATAGGGAATATGTACAACATAGAGTAGGCCCTATCTCTCTCTACTTATTTTATTTGGCGATCAGGTCAAGGCTTGACCTTCTCTCGGTGTTTTGGTCACTCTATATTTATTCTAAATATCTCCTTCCTTTTTATTTTCCATTATTCTTTTATTTCTGCACAAATACATGTTAATTATGCAATATTAATCGATGCACAATGAATGATATAGTATTGTTTTCACAAGTATTTCCATGTTGTTTTGCCAAGATAAGTAGCAAAAATAAAAGAACAAAGAGTGAGAATCATGGATTCATCGGTATGTGTTCCTGGATTGTAATAGTGTTATTTCAATTCAATAGAATGATCATATAAGGTTGTTTTTATTTTCTAATTGGTTGGTTTTTCATCGCTTCTAGAAAAGAAATAGATACAAATTCAAAAAAATATCTTTTTCATTGAAAGAGTCAACTTGTATCTCAGGGTACGGTTAGAAATGATAAATTCATCCAATAAAGGGGAGAGATAAAACCAGAAATTTGGTCGTGTCGGCTCGTACGAGATCTGTTGCTGGTGCTGTCATCTCCTTGGTTACATCAACTATGCTTCTGTTGGTATTGATAATGTTTTCATTTTATTCATTCTTCCATATTTTGATGATCCTGATTTGGCTCCTCCATCATCATCGATCCCGCGGGTTTGCACTAGCACAGTTGATGGTGTTGAAGACTCATGTGTGGAAGCTTTTATTCTTCTCCTTTGCAGTTACAGACGGCTAGCGTGTCCTACCACTCCTGAGAATCACAAAATTAGAAAACATAAAATTAACTATACCCAAATCGGGGTGGTGGGGTGAAAACCCGCTAAAATACCAACATAATTCGTCATTTTGTTGTAGTTAGGCACTTAGGATAAAGTAAAAAGACTATTTAATTAATTTAGTAATTAAAGTGAGCAGTCATATTTTTATTTTACTTGGACAAGCCCAAGGTCAAACTCAGGGAGGCCATTGTCTCCTTAGATTGGTTAATAGTCAATTTAGAATCTAGGATTTCAGAGAGGCATTTTTTTGCATTTTAATCTTTTCCAACATTTTAGGGTTTTTAATTTAAAGGAATGTATATAATTAATCAAGGAAATATGATGCATGGATTTTCAACAAAATTTTAATGTAAGAAAATAATGATGTGTTGTATGGAATAGGAAATAAATAAATGTACAATTTTTGTGAATTTTAAATGATGATGCAATGACGAATGTGATGTAGTGTAATAAAGCAAAATGAGCAGACCAAACCAAGCTAAGTGAGTCGATCCAATTCAATGACCCCCCCTAATTTAATCTCAAGGATAATTTGTAAATTAATGTCAAATTAATTGCCTCAATAAACACCCCCAAGTCAATACACAAATTATCGAGAAATCAAGTCAAAGATCGAGAACAATACCGCTCAAAATTATTAAATAAACATCCATATTTTATTTAGGTCAAATAACATATAAAAAGTGGATTCTAAGTGTTCTATATGAAGAACAATAAATCAGGGATAAAATTGGCAGCAAGAACGTGAAAATCTGATGTACATTTTGTGATATATGAATTTAAGACTTAGGGACTTAAACTTATAAAAATAATGAAAATATTTGCAAATTGGACCTTCTAAGGGTTTCTTCTGCAGTTTCCCAAAGGTTCTTGGGCTTCTTTGTAATTTACCTTTGACGGGGTTATATCAATGATTCTTAGGGGCATGTTTGGTTACTGGGATGGGGTGGGTTGGGGTATCCACTTGTGAATATAGCTATTTGGATGGTTATGAGGGTTGGGAGAGGGTTGGAATAAGGAATGTGATGTGATATCACCTTGATTTGTAGTGGGTTTCCAACCCATGATTGGAGGGGGACACACTTGGGTACCCGGGGTACCCCAGTAACCAAATGACCCTAGAAGTTTGGGGGGGAGCACGTCTGTAATTTTTCTATGGCCGTGCGTGATGGTCGTGGGGTTTGACGTTGCAATAATCTAGAACTACGGGGGGTGTGCAATTTCTCCATTGTGGCATGTGCCTTGAACGTACTCCAGCCAGCGGGGAGTCACGTGCAAATATTGCAAGTTAGAGGGATATCTTTGCAAATTGCCCAACATCTGCATGTGCGCCTCACATGCCAAAGGAGGCAGGGGCGCTCTGTGATTTACTTGAAAAAGGGGGATGCAAATTTCACTTACGGCCCACAAGATGCGCACGTAAGGGGGAAATAGAGGTGGCGGTGATGCCCTACGTAAGGAGGTGGTGGTCGATAGTTGATGGTTCCTCGCAGCTGAAGTCCCTCACGACACATGCATGGGGTCTTCAGTTGGTGATGGCGATCGTTCGAGATGAGGGAGGGCGAGTGGAGTTGAACTATGGAATAGAAGGAGAAGAAAACAAGGAAGAATGGAGGATGAAAATAAACAAGGGACAAGGAGGAGAGAAAAGAGAAGAGGGAGAAAGAGAGGGAATGGGGATTCACCTAAGAAAGTTTGCTTGGGGTGGCCAGAGATCAGCGGATCTTAATCGATAATCACCTCAAGCGGAGCGACGAATCTCCACGAAGTTGTGTAGAGGGTTGGAGCTTCTGCAGCAAAGCTCGAAGAGCTTTGGATCCCGCCGAGTGGCAAGCCTGGGTGTCGTTGTCATCAACTCGTGCCCTGTGTTATCACCTTGAGGAGGAGGAAACTGACCCCAAACCACTTGTATTGGCGGATAGTGTGTGATGATAGCAACGTAGGTGCTTTTAAAGGAAGTTGGAATTAGCGACAGTAGTTGCATTATCGTGGGAGAGAAAAGAGAGAGGTGGTCATGGGAGGTTGGGAGTCGAGGGTCAGTCGCACCGTTGTAAGATGCGAGGGTGGTTGGGAGTCAGGGTTTGTACAGGGTGGAGAGAGATATAGAGGGAAAGGCGGAAGAGGTGGAAGAGCGGGGAGAGAGAGGGCGAGGGAGGAGTGGGCGGCAGTTGCAGCATCGCCGCAAGAGGCGGATCACGTAGGTTGCGTCAACGTCACATGCATAGGATCGGAGTGGCTTGGGAGAAGAGAGTATGTCGCGTGGCACGCCCTGGGGCCGCCACGTGGCCGGGGAATTAAAAATAAAAGAAATAAATAAACTAATTAAAAATGATATGTAATAATTAACTGTGTAAATATAAATAAATAAAGTAAATAATAAATAACTAAATAAATAAAATAATTAGAATAAAAAGAAAATAAATAAATAAATAATGATAAAATAAAAATGGGAGTGACACGCGGTACGCATAGGGGTGGCCACGTGTCGCCCCTAGAAAAATCAAAAATTAAATTCAAAGAAAAATAGAAATAGAAATAGCAAATGAAGTCAAATCAAAAGGTTATAAACATAATAATTTACCGTCTCGACAAGATCTACAACTTTCATGTCAAAATCGAAAGAAATTATTTGTACAAAATGGTATTTTTGGTAGTACTCTATAGATATAAAATATTGAATTTTTATATTTTGCATTTTTTTGGAATTTCAAAATATGATAAAAATTAAAATAAAATAATATAAAGTATAAATTAAATATTTACATCCTAATCTATTTTTTTGTTTTTTAATAATTTAGAAAATAAATAAATAAAATAAAGAGGACATATGTACATGTTATATGTACAAACTCAGGTTGATTTATTTTCTTTGATTTCTACTCCAAATTTTATTTGGATTTTTACACATTTTATTAAAACATTAATCAAAGAAAATAAATGCAAAATAAATAAACTGAAAATAGATTTTTATACATAAAATAATAGGATTAAATTAGACTATATGTAAAATATACAATGGGGACCCAAAACCTAAGTTTCACATATGAACTCTTATTCTTTGAATTTTGTCTAATTTTGTTGTTAATTTAGTGTACATTGATTCAAAAGTGGGTATGGGTCCATAGGAGACTGTATAAGAGAGATATCCACTTTTTACAGCTTTTACTCTCGAACTAGGGTTTGGGTTTTATTGGGCAAATTTACAAGTTAGTATTTTTTGATATTTTTTTTGTCTTAGTGTAGTAATATATACAATATAGAGTTGATTTTATTTTATTCTGAGTTAGTGAAAAATAATTAAAAATAAAAGAATATAGAGTATTTATAAGGGAATTTGGGCTTCTTATTTGTGCAATTATGAATAAAATGCAAATATTATATACAAGTGCATGAATGATAATGATGTAGAATAAATGGAGAAATGCAACTAGTTACTCGTGAACGAAGCTCTATTTTCAACTTTTAAAGTGATGAAAATCAACCCTCTATACTCAAACCTTGCTCGTCCCCGAGCAACTAAAATGGAATGCAAAAGTGAAATGATTTTGGGTTCCATACCATGGTCATGAACAAAAGGTAAAAATGAAGCTCAACTCGACCTTTGGATTAATAGCATAGAGAAACTCTTTATGAAAATTAGAATTTTAATAACAATAGCCTCCAATTTGTACAAGTCAATATCCTGACCTGACTCAAAAGTCATATTAGATCAATTCCCTCCTTAGGCATCCCGTATGAACATTGAAAATCTGTCTTGGTGTGTGAAGGGTGTTAACTCTTCCCATCCAAAATGCCAGACTATCATGCAATATCCTCCTCTAGAAACTCATCCTTGGTGAATCATATATTTCCTTCTAAGTTCAAGAACATTCTAGATCACAACAAGTAAGGGAAGAAGTATAGACGAAGGAGGAAAAAGTGGAGAGTGACCGGTGTAGTCAACTCTCCTGTGAAGCTTGGCTGGTGTAGCCAAGTATCCACTAGATATGTAGGCTATCTGAAGCTTAAACCATTTTGTTCAGATTTTTTTTGTATTTGGGAATTTGCTTATTTTTGGTAGAAATTTGTGGTTTCTCTACATGGATCTTTTGTGGTACGGCGGCTATAGAGTCTTTTGGTCCACCCATGTTTTGGGATTTTAGAAAAATTACGCTAGCAGTCCATCCATCATTCGAAGCTTTACTTCAACCGGGTACTTCGATCTTTAGATGCCCACTCTACCAAATAAAGAAACACTCGATCTTCCAAACTCCTCATTTGAGTTGATCTAAGTGCACAATGTGGAGTACATAATAATTCCTTATTCAAGTGTCTACTCAAAATGAGGCGACCAGGCTAAACACTAAGAGTTAAGTCTATACATTGTCTTGTGAACTTGGAGAATTAAGTCTAAGAGTCGAGGTTCTTAAAATCCTACTTCTCAATTGAAGCTCCTCTGAAATTTAAGTGAATTAAGATAAAATCAAGTCCATGTCGATTTCTATTCGTAACTCAGTTAAGGACCCACTAATTTTCCACTTTGCATATGCAAGATATGAAAATGAAATGTAGATGTTATGAAATGCATATGAATGGAGTGCAAATCATTTTTTCCTTTTTAAATAAATGCAAGGATGATATGCAAGAGCGACTAAGAAGCCCTTTTTATTTTGTGTTGTTTTTTTGGCATACCTCCTATTTTATAATAAATTTATGAAAGAGTATTATTTACAGGAATTTATAAGATTATACAAAGTTTACACAGAGAGTATTATAGACATTATACAGATTTTACAACTTGTATACTATATTTATATTATACAAACATTTTACAAAAATAAAATTTTTACATGTTTTTACCCATTCTGTAATTATTTCATATTATATAAAAAATACACAAAAGTATGAGCTATGGTAAGTATATATGTAATATATACACACTCTATACTTAGCATTTACTATGTCATTAGAGCATGAAAAGCAAGGAAAAGACATAATATGTGCTAAGAGTAGGAGAGTGAAAAGACGAGAAGTGTAGAAGTCAACCACCCATATTTAGGCTTTGGTCAACCTAAGTGTAGAAGAATAGCAAAAATGGGATGGTCGAGGTTAAGAGAATAAATGAATGAATATATAGTGGGCATAGGTCTTCCCATACTTAGGCTTTGGTCAACCTAAGTATAGGGCAGGAGTAGTATGAGAACCGATGGGGTTGGGGAATGTACAGAAAAAAGAAAAAGAAAAGGAGTGTCTTGGGTTACTCTCCCCCCTTATACTTAGGATCTGATCATCCTAATTGTAGCTATAAAATGACAACGATATGGAGTCGGGGAAAGTAATGCACATCATTGGAGAGAGAAGAAAAAAATGAAGAAAAGTTGTACAAGGAGGAGTGAGAATATACAAGTCTCAGGAAGGTTTGCGATGGACCTTGTTGGGTGAACAGAGCGGGAAGATGAAATGTGGACTTGTGTTGCTGTGGGATTCATCCCCGGAAGAATAATAGTGAGGAGTATGAAACATCCACCGATGACTGACACACGGTTGCTTTCTCGAATATGGTTGAATGACAACCTTGCCATACCCATTTGTGATGATTACATCTTTGGAATCTGAAGAGGAATCCTCAGAGGAGACCATCCTAGTTGATATTACAGAACATGAAGTATGGAGAGGAAGTAGTTGTAAAACCCCGTATTTTCGTTTTCCAAAAATCTGGAGTATTTTTGACATCCAAAAAAATTCAAATAATCATGCCTTTTCGTAGATTTCGTCGAGATCTTTCCAACGAGCCCAAGAACATCAAATTCTGACATTCCTAGCCCAAGATATCAATGTTTTATGTTGGATGATCGAGATCCATATATGGATCCGAACCGGATCCGAAACTTGATCAATATACACCTCTCTTCCTATAAATATGCTATGATAGGTTGCCCTCTCCAAAGCCCTAGCCACCACCATCCTCCCCTCTCATTGGAGCACACCACCATCTTGGTCAGTGTAGTCATCGGAGGGCCGCCGTTGACGTCGGAGAAGAAGCTCCGATCGAAGATCCGCGACCACCATCACGTAGGAAAGCTCAAGGTCACCGTGGTGCACGCCTCCGCACTGCGATCGAGCGACGGAAATACCATTCCGTGTGAGAGGAGATCCCGAGGGAACATGCATCCTCGGAGGTAACGATAAATACCCTCCTCTTGCTGTTGGTTTCACACGAATTTTGAGACTATATTTGGTACCTTTAGAGCCTTAGATTTCTTGATACCATAAACCTTAAGTTTTAACGATGTTATACCTTCCTCTTGCTGTTGGTTTCTTACGACTTTCATTCTCATATGCCTGAACATGCTTGGAGCCTTAAATTCATACGATTTCAATGGTTCGATTCTAAGCCTTGAGGTAACCTTCATTTTTATCTTTGGAGAGGTTTGACATGTGCATTTAGTATTTGTATATGAGACTTATTTCGGAGGAGAAAAAAAAAGATAAATGAACATCATACAAATCTAATTATGATAACACAAAAACTTTATGCACGCATCCCGTGTTTATTTTTTTAAAGGGAGTGAGAGTTCTTTGATTTAAATATGGATGTAGATATGTCGTTAACATTCTCAGCCCTATAAAATTTTATTATTCTCAGAAAGGAATAAGTTGCAATAGATCAATATGATAAAAGTTGATAGGTGTTGGTTTTAGATTTAATATGTAGACTTTGTTATGCCATGGAATCAAGTTCTGAGGCATTTTAATGTATTGATACGTTTCACCCAGGAGATAGTCCAATCACCAATGTATTACACCCACATTTCAAGAACAATTTATCTGTATGTGATATTACAGTAGACTTCGATTTGATGCCATGCTGAATTCTGCCAGTAGATTATTATTTAAAATGTGAATACGTTATGTGTATAGAAGCTATAAATCAGAATGGCCTTTCCAAGTGCCATAACGTAATTCTGCATATGATATCTAACTTTTAATAAGGAATAAATCAGTAATGGCATGCACCTTTATATCCCTGACGTTAAAAAAAAGGGTGAAGTTATGGTCATCATTAGTTTAGGATAATATGAAACGTCATTTTCATAAATTTGAGAGACTTAACTCGTGCATGGAGTTGCATGCATTATATACAACGTGCGATGCACGGGGGACAAAGACATTCAAAGTGATGAATTAACGATCATTAAACAATTATGATCACAACATCAAAACTGTAATAAAGAATTTAATAATCGGTGCCATATCTTTCACTGAGAAATGTATAAGAATGACTATTTTTTACCAATTGTTTCATTATATTTGTAACCATTAAGAAGATCGACCCACAATTGATTCATTTCATTATATTTGTAATCATTAAGAAGATCGATCCACAATTGATTCATTATATTCGTAACCATTAAGAAGATCCATATATCGATCATATATAATAATACTAAATAAAAGAGCTACATATGAGGACATTTGTTGAATCATCTATATAAAAATCAAGTTCGGTTGATTATGTAAAAGAATCACATATGAGCATTTGTAATAATAGTGCGACATATTAACTAAATAATTTTTAAAATAAACTATGAAATTTATAGGGCTTAATAATCGACATGTAATGTAATTTAATTAGCAGTAACAAATCCACGCGCCCACATGGTAGCTTCTATATTTATAGAAGTAAATAATTCAATATATATGCATATAGTTAGGGGTGTAAATGAGCCGAAACTGAGCGAACCAACCCAGGCTCGGTTCGGCTCGTTTAGCATACTTTCAGGCTCGGGCTCGGTTCGGCTCGATAAAATGAAAACTGTGATCAGGTTCGGCTCGGCTCGAGTAAGGTTCGTAAAGGTTCGGTTCGGCTCGTTAAAGGTTCGTTTAAGAATAAATATTGTGCATGTGTTTCTATTCAAAGGGAAAAACCGCAGTTGCAGGGGAGGGTTTTGTAGGATTTCGGGAATAGGGAATAGGGACTTAGGGAGTGGATGACTGGATGAGTTTGGAAAAATAAGTGAATGCCCTTATGTTAATATAGAATGTATTTTTTCCTTGTATATATATAATGTGCATGTATATATACTTTTATGTATGTATGTGTGTATATAATCGAACATTTAACGAACCGAACCTGAGCGAACCTATGTTTTTGAGGTTTGGTTCGTTTATTTAATCGAATCCAAACTCATGTTCAGGTTCAGTTCGTTTATTTTCGAATCGAATCTGAATCGAAATTTTAGCGAGCCGAATCTGAGCGAATGTCGAACTTGAGAAATTTCTGACAGCCCTACATATAGTAATTAAAGCCTTCATATTCTCCAAATGTTGCACCCAATATTGGATGTGTCATCTTATACTAATAAAATGAAAGATAAGCAGTTGTTATATACCATTGATTGGAAGAAGGATAGTATGCATGCTGCACAGAATATCATAAGAATATCTACTACTGTTCTTGCATGTAGATCTTCCATTTCTAACCCATATGTAGTTTTAAATTTTAACAATATCAGCATTTATATAAAAAAATATTATGTCACGATGTTACTTATGTTCCAAGAACTCTACCTATGATTCGTAATGCGCACGCAATTCATAAACATCCCGATTATGAAAGTTATATTCCTTTTTCCATAATATTTTTTTCCAAGATGAAAACGACTCATCCGACAATAAGTATAACTTATTCTACATTTTCAATATGGGTGTTGCCATGGAAACGAAAATAGATTTGTATTTGTCTACATATACGAAGGACTGAAACTTACTTAAGTTTACTAAATCAAAATACGTATTTCAATTCATAATAATACATTTGATGCACTTGTTGAAGTTGGATAGCGAAATGTATTGGAGAAATATAGAGCATAGTGTTCCTTCTGTGGGTGTTGCTTCATCTCAAGCAGCTTATACCTCAAGATTTAATGGATCTAAAACTAAAAGTTCATGCATGATAGGTATACAGATGCAACCTTCAGAGAGGTCAGTCGCAGGCGGAGGATCGCGATGTCTTGACAGGAAGTTGCTAACAGGCATAGCTGTTATGAAGTCCATAAGAAAGTGAAATGTGTTTTAGTTTATGATACTGCGTCAGATGAATTTGGAGAACATAAATGATATTGGAGAAATGTAGAGCATATAACTGCTGCTTTTGTGGGCGTTGCCATGGATTTTTCCGGAGATGATGCAATGAAAACTGATTATTAGGGAAACATGATACACGATCTGAGTGACGGAAACATGACGTTTTGGGGAGATGAGTAAGGGAATGGAGTTGAAAAAAATCCTAAACTTGCTTGGTTTAGTGAATAAAAATATTTCACTACTTAAGTTGTTGGGCGAGCAGCCACTGCTTCAGGATTCAATGAATCAGAAGCTGAAACTTCATGCATGAGAAACATACGGATGGACCTTCGAATACGTCCGTGGCATGCGAAGATTCGTGAATACTGACGGGAAGCTACCACTGGCTGAGCACGGCAAAGACTTGCCGGCCGAACGGGAATGGATGGAATTGGGAAGGAAGCTAAGGAGTCAGGCACATTATATCGTGAATGAAGAGCTGCAATTCTCAAGTTCACATGTGGCTGTCAAAGGCAATCTCTTTTTTTTTAAAGGAAAGGCGACCTCCTGCATGAAAGTATTTCATGCCTTTTTGTACATAGTAAAGACAAATGGAAGCCCATGCAATAGACGGAGATGTTAATCTACCGGAGGGATTAAACGGTGGTCAAACCGGAATTCTACCGGAGGGATTAAACGGATAACAGGGGCAAAATAGGAATTTGCCTGCCAAAAATTAATGTGGAGGGGGAGATCCCCTCTTTGATATATGTTAATGGATCCGTTAGAAAGGTTTTGAATTTGATCCAATATATGACAACCATCTAAGTTTAATGTTGTCAGGTTATGGACGTTTATTTATGCCTCTAGACTATGAATAGTTCGATATATTTTTTTAAGTCGCAGAGTAATGATGGCTTCTTTTGCCACATAGTGATCTCCGATGTCGACAAAATTATTCCATAAAACAATGACAATGTATCCCTCTAGAGGTTTATTATGTTTTACAAATAAATGTTGTTTTATTGATTATGGTAAAAAAATGTATATGAGCCCAACGGTATGCGACCTTTTTTTATAGCATCTTGACTTACCGAATAACATTACTACATGTATCGGTACAGAAAGATTACAATCAAGTCAACATGAATGTACAGTGATCATTGGTCTAAATAATTCAAATTTTCAACTGAAGATTAGATTTTTTTGTCAAAGATGATTATCATCCCATGAATGAGATTTCATGACAAACGGGTAGATGGAGTTAAGAGCCGCAAAGGATTGGGCATGCACCCTTGGGCCCCGGATAGATGCCATGAAAGCTGCGACCCCAACGGACGAGTTGGGCGACGTATTGCACCTAGCAGCCCGGTAGCATCCGGAGTCGCTCGACGGAGTTGGCAGGTGGTACGGTTGGTATTCTTGGTTTCCCCACTTATACACGATTTTAAGACTCGATTTAAAGTTATATGTGGCCGCATCTAATTTTACTTCGAGTATTATTATCGTGAGAGGTGTTCCGGGATATGGTTTGAAGTTGGAGAATTTGAGGTTGAAATACTTGGAGGTTTATCCAAGATGACAAACAAGTTCCCGCGTAGCGGAAGCCTGCGAGTCGCGTACTTGCGTATGCTAAAATAATACGAGAAAGGATAAATAATTTATGATCGGATGCCAGATATTGTATATCATTGTGGACTCTAACCAACTTGTCAAAATATCAATGATCATTGTGGTAGAACTTAAATGATTTTTTTATAAAATCAATGTGATCGAATGTGATTTTAAATGACTTGGCGTTCTTTCTGAATTGTTTCAATACATGCATATTCCATTAAATAAAATTGAGTATACTTTCTTTTCTTACCCCTACTTTAGTCGTTATAATATTTGTCTCGTTACTGGGCAATTGCTTATAACGTTACCCTCGTGTGAATCCAACAGGTGTACCTGAGCAACAACCGCCACAATAACGCTCTTTTGAGGAGATCAGGCTTCTCTTCGTCATATTCGCATCAGGCAGGGTGCGTCCTGCTTAGAGTAATTTATTTACTTCCGCTTTATTTTATGTTATTCTGAGAGACTTTGTAGTGAGATATGTGGAGAGTTTTTCTACAAAGTTTGAGATTTTCTGATGTATCTCATATCATGGACATGGACTTGATGAGTATTGATCAGAATGGATGTTGCATTTTTATTTCCATTCCATATTATTCCCATGCTGTTAAATCTATTTTAAATGTTAATCTAATGTGCACAGATGGTTTGCTGAGTATCATAGATCATGGGCATATTTGGACCGTAGGTCCGACGCTCCCGTCTCGTCGGTTTCGGTAGCCGGAGGGGCGGGGCGTCACAGTTGGGGAATGTATAGAAAA
Organism: Ottelia alismoides; assembly: GCA_037367405.1. Lineage (NCBI taxonomy): Eukaryota > Viridiplantae > Streptophyta > Magnoliopsida > Alismatales > Hydrocharitaceae > Ottelia > Ottelia alismoides. The sequence goes on from JAZKJV010000996.1 coordinate 2,023,795, forward strand.
AAGAAAAAGAAAAGGAGTGTCTCGGCTTACTCTCCCCCCTTATACTTAGGATCTGATCATCCTAATTGTAGCTATAAAATGACAACGATATGGAGTCGGGGTAAGTAATGCACATCATCGGAGAGAGAAGAAAAAAATGAAGAAAAGCTATACAAGGAGGAGTGAGAGTATACAAGTCTCATGAAGGTTTGCGATGGACCTTGTTGGGTGAACAGAGCTGGAAGATGAAATGTGGACTTGTGTTGCTGTGGGATTCATCCCCGGAAGAATAATAGTGAGGAGTATGAAACATCCACCGATGACTGACACAAGGTTGCTTTCTCCAATATGGTTGAATGACAACCTTGCCATACCCATTTGTGATGATTACATCTTTGGAATCTAAAGAGGAATCCTCAGAGGAGACCATCCTAGTTGATATTACAGAACATGAAGTATGGAGAGGAAGGTGAGAGTGACATTCCTTGACCTAGAGGAATCAATGCTCTTCATCTTCTCACCATAAGATCGACTAGAAGTGGCTTCCTTTTGTGAGATGTTTCCATTTCTCTAGTTGTTGGTTGTGACAGTGAAGGCACAAGAGTTGGATCACTGAAATGGTCAAGGCAATATGAGAAGATGGTGTCCGGCTTGGAGAGAGCTTCTATTTGTGAGTCCTCTACAGAAGCTTTTACGGGTGTGGAGGGGCAAACAGTAGGTTCCATCATATTTTGATGTTAAAAAGTTTTGATGACAAAGGATATTTACTTAAGCATAAGAGTTGGTGCTTCAAGAATATCATGAATTACTACCAACTCAAAAAGTGGACCACTTAGATAATCGTGATAATCATGATCTGAATTTAAATATGCTCTTATATATTGGTTCTTCATAGGAGCTATAATAGGTTGGTTATCCATGAAGATGTGGTGAGAATCGAAGGTCAGTCCAACAGTTTCTCTCCGGTGTAACAAAGAGGTTTGACTCATCTACCTCTCGATGGTAACAATTGTCAACGGCTTTGTGGGTCACTTCAGTTGGTGTGTGTCATCAAAGGTCACATGTTGTCGGTATGTACCCAATGCAAGAAAATCAATTTCTCGAGTCTCACAATCTATAGTCGCCTTAGACAAGGCTAAGAATGACTTCCCGAAAATGATAAGAGATTGTGTGAATTCTCCTCAATGCTAAATATCAATGACCATGAAGTCCATTTTGAGTGGAGCACCTTGGAAAGTAGTGACGACTGAAATTACCCCTCTCGATCGTTTAATGGATCGGTCAGCTAGATGCACGATCTCTCTCGATTTCCTAAGTGGTTTGAGTTTTAGATTGTCAAATACAAAAGTCGAAGGATATTTATCGATGAGTCATCAATGATTCTCGTAAGGGTGAAAGTTGTTTCTTTGATGTCACACTCAACTCGGAGCAACGCTTCACTCTACATCTCTTGATCTTTCTCTCTATCACCAAGGAGGTGGTCATAGGCACTAAGTGTCTTTATGCCCTTATTCTTTTATTACCCAGCCTCTTAGGCATCAATCGACTATTTGCAAATCTTTTGAGATGGGGAAAGTGTTCTATGGACTTTATTAATGGAAGCTTAAGAATCAATTCCTTAGCAATGGATTCCCTAAGGGCATGATCTATTTTTTAAAATAATTCTCATTTTCTATTTCTATGAGATTTTCTTATTTTCATTTTTTGATCTTTTATGGATCTTCTATTATTTTGGTCTTTTTGATAGAAGAATGGTCATAATTTGGACTGGAAGGCAAGTGGTTAGTAGAAGAGGGAGGTAGAGTTGACTCCAATTATAGAGTGTGTGGGTTTCCTAGTGTCCGCTAGGTTTTCAAAATCAAATCCAATTTTTTCTTTTCCACTTTCATACCAAAGATGGCATAAATTGAGTGCAATATATCAGTGACATCTCTCAACTTGTTACCAAATGATTCATTTTTCTCGATAAGTCTAGAAATGGCATCCTCCAAAAAGCTCTCATGACAAATCATGGGAGAATTCTACATAATTGGCAGATACCGCTGAGATCTTAAAAGTCTCATACTCAACATACCTAGACTCTGGCATGTAGTATTGAGTTGAGTATGGACCATTCGGATGGCTAATATTGGTCAGAGCCTCAAATAACGGATTCAGTATATGGAGGGATTGCAGATTGAGCTCATGAGTCCAATCCCTTGTCTGCTTAGGCTCTCCGAATGTGGGGTATGAGGGTCGGCCAATGTAAGCTTCATCACTGAAGTCAATCAAGTCTAGAAAATAAAAATGTGCATGCCTCTCCATTTGGTTTGTTCTTTTGACCATGTAATATTCTAAGGTCAAATCAAGATGGGTATGCGTGATTCATTCATTGACATGTCCCAACATTCATATTAGGACTGAATGAGGTGTGTTGGAAAATAGCTTTGTCAATCATTTATCTCAGCAGTGGCTTATTCATCGAATGATTCTTTAATTCTAGCAAGCTTTCAAGAATATGATGCATCGGTCTAGGATGGAAGTGGATCTGGAGTGTTAGAATTTGGAGTAGGTGAAAATGCATAGAGATGGAGAAATCAGTCGAAGTTCTGACTTCATAATAAGGGTGGGGTGAAACCGACCATGGGTAAGGGTCTCCTGCAGATGGTGGAGGATACGTGTAAGAAAGAGAAGGTGAAGATGAACGGTATATGGTCGAGGAGGAGTGACCAGAGAGGTAAGTGTATGGGGACCAATATCCCGACATCTTCTAGAGAGATGAATGTAAGTGGATGGCGGTCAAAAATGTGTAAGTATACAAAAGTATAACACACATGGACAGACACAAAAACAAATAAAAGAGCAAACCGTGATTCCACCCACTTAACACAGTGATGGCCGCAAAGTTCTGACGGTTATCATTTCGATTTTAGTTAGGTGTAAAACAATCTTTTGAAATAGGCACACAAGGCGGGTCGCCTTATACCCAACGATGCTCATGTATGCTCCCAATCAATGAGGAGGTCTCCCCGGGCTACCAAGTTCAATATCATACCCCAAAGGAGACACATAGGCTGACACAACCAAAATGTATACCAAGGTCGAAGGCAAGCCCTTGTAGCTCCCAAATCGTAAGAGTCAGAAATGTAGACTTAGGGGGCAAGTCCATGGATTTGGGCTCTAACTTAGTGTGTATGTCCTCGCCTACATTATCTAGAGGTATCGCATGCGTACAACGATGGAGTTGCTTTCCTGAAAACAAGGTTTAATTTTAGTCAGTTTTTTGGTAAAAATTGTATTAGCGGTTTCATTTTAAGTTAGATTCTCGTTGAATCAAATCCACCACACAAAGCACACCTAAAAAGGAGTCCTGATTTCCTGTTATCATAACATATAAAATCAAGGGGAAGGGAGTTGAGAAATCCTGTGCAAATAATAAAATCAATGATGCATGCCCATTTCAGAAGACTTACAGTGATTCTCATGCTCTACATGAGGGATGCAATACAAGATTGAGAATTTTTATGCTAAATGCATTGCAAGTCAGAAAATCGCACCTAGCAAGAACTTCTATCAATCGGGAAAATTTAAATTTAATTTGACTAGTAGAATGTTCTAAGGTGAGTATTATTAAATGTTAATGTGTGGTCGTATATTTTACGAGCACAAGCAAATGATATTTGACCTATGAAAAACTTTAAGAGTTGCATGTGCATGTCGAACCTACAAGCCATTCAAGTCGAGCCCCACCCTCACCGGAGAGTGAAACATGTCTCTACATGCCACAAAAATAAGTGTCCAATGTACATATTACACATGCGAGATTCCAAACAGAATCTGTTTGGAAATGTGCAATTATTGCAAATTATTACAAAAATCAAATAAAATACAGAAATAAAATCATAAGACTCTGAACTCTTTAATGGCATGACTCGATCTTAATTTTTATGTGACTCATTCAGTTGGCTTATTTTCTCAGAGAAGTCAGCCTCCAATGCTCTTGAGTTGCTTAGCCACCTAAGTGGTCGCTCCGTCGCGTTGGGCCCCTCGCACAAAAATAAGATGCTAGTCAGAGAGATACATAAAATAAAATAAAGGAAACAAAATAAATAAAAATATAGGAAAATAAACGGAGTAATAATTACAAGAAGAAGGTCAGGGATCAAACTGTGCACGGATGGAAAACCAAATATCTAAATTTTCTAAAAATCAACCTAAGTTGCGCCTCCCTAGCAATGGTGCCATTTGAAAAATCGCTAAAATACCCTATGTAATTCATCATTTTGTTGCAGCTGGGAACTTATGATTAATAAAAAAATTTCCACTTAATTAATCTAGGAATTAAAGCAAGCGGCTAGATTTTTATTTTACTTGGGCAAGCCCAAGGCTGAACTCAGGGAGGCCACTATCTCCTTAGGTTGGTTAATAGTCAATTTAGAACCTAAGTTTTCAGAGAGGAATTTTTAAGCATTTTTATCTCTTTCATATTTTTGGTTTTAAATTAAAAAAAATGTAATTAATTAATCAAGGAAATATGATACATGGCATTTCAAAATAATTGTAATGCAAGAAAACAATGATGTGTTGTATGAGACATGAAATACATAAATGTACTATTTTTGCGATTTTTAAATGTTGATTGATGAATGTGATGCAATGTGATGATGTAAAATGAGCAGACCAAATCATGCCTAGCGAGACATTTCAATTTAGTGAGCCTCCCCCTTATTTAATCTCAAGGATAATATGTCAATTAATGTCAAATTAATTGCCCAAATAAATATCCCCCAAGTCAATACATAGATTATCGAGCAATCAAATCGAAGATCGAGAATAATAGTACTCAAACTTATAAATAAACATCCTTAACTTATGTAAGTGAAATAATATCCCAAAAATGGATTCTCATTGTTCTATATTAAGGACAATAAATCATGGATCAAATTGACACCAACAACACAAAAAATAGATTCACGAGATATGAGTTTATTAAGTTCACAAACTTAAACGTAATCAAAAAAATAAAATTATTTGTAAATTAGAAGTTTTAAGGGTTTTTTTGCAATTTCCCAATGACATTTGGGCTTCTTCAAAATTTACCCCTTACGGGGGTATATCGGTGATTCCTGAAAGTTTAAGGGGACATGTCTCTAATTTTCCCAAGGTCGTGTGTGCTGGTCAGTGGGGGTGACTTTGTAATATTACGGAACCATGAGGGTGGGGTGCATGCAATTTCTCCACTGTGGCAAGTGCCTCGTGTGTGCCTCACCTAGTGGGGAGTCACGTGCAAATGCTAGAAGCTGGAGGGTTATCTTTGCAAATTACCCAATGCCTGCATGAATGCCTCATGTGCCTAAGGAGGTGGAGGTGCTTTGCGATTGCTAGAAAAGCGAAGGGCGGCGCAAATTTCACTCATGGCCCACGTGTTGTGCACGTGAGCGAGGAAACTGGGGCGACGGTGTTGTTCTACGCGAGGAGATGGTGGTCGATAATTGATGGTTCCTCACTTCTCAAGTCCCTAGTGGCACTCACTTGGGGTCTTCAGTTGGAAATGGCGATCTTCTGAGGTGAGGGCGGGCGTCAGATCTTTGAGCTAGGGCTCTGATGGATCGAGGCGAAGGCGCCAGGCGGAGTCGGCTGAGGCAAGGGTGTGTTTGGAGGGCGAGCTCGATTGTGGCGCATCGTGGAGCAGAGGCAGTTGGGGAGGCGCATCGCGACCAGAGGGCTCAGTGGAGCGGGAGCTCTATAGTGGTGAATAGTGAAGGGGCGTAGGACCGTGGAAGCAGGCAGTAGAGTACAGTGTGCAGAGATGGGGTTGAAGGTAAGTGGAGTTGAATGGTGGAATCCAAGGAGAAGAAAACAAGGAATAACGGAGGATGAAATGAATAAGGGACAAGGAGGAGAGAAAAGAGAAGAGGGAGAAAGAGATGGAAGAGGGATTCACTTGAGAGAGTTTGCTTGGGGTGGCTAGAGATCGACGTATCTCGGTCGATAATTGCCTCAAGCAGAGCGACGAATCTCCAGAAGTTGTGCATAGGATTGGTGCTTCTGTAGCAAAGCTTGGAGAGCTTTGGATCTCGTCAAGCAGTAAGCCCGGGTGCCGTCGTCGTCAACTCGCACCTCATGTTGTCACCTTGAGGAGGAGGAAGTTGACCCAAAACCTCTCATGGACAAAGCACGACGGTGGTGTCATAAGGGCTTTTAAAGGTGGTTGGAATGAGGAGCGGCAATTGCAATATCGTGGGAGAGACAAGAGAGAGAGGTGGTTGTAGGCGGTTGGGAGGTGGGGGTCAGCTACATTGCCGCAAGATGGGGGCAGTTGGGAGTCAGAGTTCGCACATGGAGGAGAGAGAGAGATGGAGAGAAAAAGGTGGAGGAGGTGTAAGAGAGGGAATGGAGAGGGCGAGGGAGGAGTGAGCGGCAGTTGCAATGCCACCGCAAGAGGCGGATCGCGACGGTTGCGTCAACGTCGCAGACACAAGGGCAGAGCGGCTTGGGAGAAGGGAGAAGAGGGGGCGCCACATGGCACGCCTTGGGGCTACCATACGGTGGGGAAAACAAAAAAAATAAATTAAAACAAATAAATTAAAAATGATAAATAATAAATAATAATGTAAATATAAATAAATGAAGTAAATAATAATAAAATAAATAGATAAATAGAATAGAATAAAAATAAAATGAATACAGAAATTAATAAATAAATAAAGATAAATAAAAATAAAATAATAAAATAAAATAAGAAGAAAAGAAAAGAAAAATGGGGGTGACATGTGGCACGTGCAGGGGCGGTCATGTGTCGCCCCAAAAAATCAAAAATTAAATAGAAAGAAAAATAAAAAAGAAATAACAAATGAAGTCAAATCAGAAAGTGATCAACATGAAAGTTTCTCATCTCAACGAGATCTTCAATGTTTATGAATGACCAAAACCAAAAGAAATCATATCTATAAAAGGTATTTTTGGTGGTACTCTATGGATATAAAATACCGAATTTTTGTACTTTGCAAAATTTTTGGTGTTTTTAAATATGATTAAAATCAAAATAAAGATAGATAAAATAAAAAATAAATATATACAACCTTATCTATTTTTTGATTTTTTTAATAATTAAGAAAATAAAGAGGACAAATGTACAGACTATATATACAAACTTAGGTTGATTTATTTTCTTTGATTTATGATCCACTTTTCACTTGGATTTTACACGTTTCATTAAAACGTAAATCAAAGAAAATAAATGCAAAATAAATAAATCAAAAGGGATTATTTTTATACTTAAAGCAATAAGGTTAAATTAGACTGTATGTCCAATATATAGCGAGGGCTGAAACCCAAGTTTCACATATGAATTCAGATTCTTTTGAATGTGATCTTGTTTTGCAGGTAATTGAGTGTACGTTAATTCAAAAGTGAGTAGTGGTCCATAGGAGATTGTATGAGAAGATATTCATTTTTTACAACTTTTAGTCTCGAACTAGGGTTTGTGTTTTATTGGGCAAATTTACAGGTTAGTATTTTTTGTGTTTTTCTTTAGTTAAGTTAGTAATATATACACTATAGAGTTGATTTTATTTTATTATTAGTTAGTGAAAAATAAATAAAAATAAAGGAAAATAGAGTATTATACATATCTTATTTATAAGGGGATTTGGGCTTTTATTTTTGAAATTATGAATGCTAAAATATGAATATTATATACAAGTGCATGCTTGATAATAGTGCAGAATAAATGGAGAAACGCAACTAACTACTCGGTAACAAAACTCTATTTTCAACTTTTACAGTGATGAATCACATATTCATCATGGGATACTATAAGCTATGTGCTCCCTATGCTTTAAGTTGTTGAGGTCAGCCTCTAACTAGGGATGAAAACAGTCAAACACGGATACGAATATAGGTATAATCATATGCTTATCCATTTTAAAATACGAATACGAATGCAGATATGAATATTGACGTATGTGAAAAAATGTGTTACCATATCCTTAAAACGAATACGAATGTAAAACAAATGCAAATCGGATACGAATGTAACAGAATTATTTAATAGATTAACTAAAATGTACATGTTTAACATAGTTTGCACATAAAATAGTTATAACATATATAATAATTTCATAACAACTATATCAACAATGGTGAATGCAATCATAAAATGTTGTTGCACATAGTTATAAATAAATTTATCATTATGCTTATGTACAAAAATGAACATACGAATACGAATGCGAATATTAGCGAATGTCAAAGTGATATCCATATCCGCGTCTATTTTAAAACGACTACGAATACAAATGTCAAAATGCGTATAAAACGAATACGATAATGGCTCAGATACGAACATATTCAGATTCATTTTAATCCCTACCTCTAACTGTGCGAGTATGATCGTCTTCGCAGATGTGAGGTCATCTATCTTCTGGCTCGTCTTATTCACGTTCTTGTAATTGAGCCAAGCAGTCCAGATCTGGGTTCATGGGAGCTTGCCTCGTATGATTATTTAAGCAGGTGATGTTGAGATTGGTAAAACTGAGGCGGTTGTTGGTAACTCTGATACTGATGAGGAGGATACTGTTGGTAGTGGTAATGAGGAGGAAGGAAATTCTTGTATGGAGCAACTGACTGTTGCTGGTAAAATGGTTGGCAACATGCTCACTGCTGAAACTTCTGTCTCCAAGAGTACTTCTGATGTGGTGGAGACTTATAATGTGGCTACTGGTGATGTTGGTGTTGTTACTGACTTGGCTGGAAAATCAATCCACCCTGATTCTGGTGGAATGGTCGATTGGCCTATGATTGACCTTGATGTTGACCACCAGAACGGGTCAAGGACTGTTCAATTGCCTATATGGCATTCACTTCTTATATCAGAGGTGGTGGAGGTGAAACAAATGACTCAGAATAAGCTGAGGCTTCTGGATAGTACACAACTATTTGTAAGTATTTCAGTGATTAATATCGTTGGTCCAGAGCTAGCACGAAATATACATGTTGGATGGATTGTGGATGCCCTGGACTCTGTTGTTGCGATGATGGCGAAGGTGTTTGCTCTTTCGGCTTGGCTAAAGAGGTGTCGGTAATTGCACTCACAGAGTTGATGCCATTGATGGTGCCGAAGAGAAGCTCCAATCTGTTGTGTAAATAGATCGAGCTTGTGCAATGATAACCGCTCCAGCACCCTTGGTTAATTCGGTCAGATTAATGTCCAAATTAATTAGATGTCGTTCGTTGCAGTCGGATACGAGAGGGCTAATCAAAAACCACTTAAATTAGAATAAAGTTAATTTCAAGCGGCAGATTTTTTTTACTTGGTGAAGTCCAAGGTCGAACTCAGGGAGGCAACTGTCTCCTTAGGTTGATTTTAAAGCAAAATCAAAGTGTGAGATTTTCGGAAGATATATTTTTGGTCTTTTTCGATTTTTTTATGCAAGACTCATGTAAAATCAGGCCAACTTACAAGTTAAATCAGAAATATGGTCAAATTAATTCCAAAAATTATGAAACTTGGCCAGATTATGAAATGGTATGAAATTAAGCTACTCTAATTTTTTTGTAATTTTTAGATGCACGGATAATAAAATATGCAGACTTTAGTGAAAATAATTAAACCAATTTTAATAATTACCAAACGATGATATTTCTCAGAAATAAAATTAATCCAAATAGCTCTAATCAAGATCTATCTAAATCAACTTGAATTTCGTTAAAACACTTCACGGTTGATTAACTAAAAATCAATTAAGATTTTAACTAAATGATTTTTCTAAGATAAATTGTACGTGCAAATGGGATGATTTTTGGATATGTTGTAGCATAGACTTAGGTCTACTAATGGTGATTTTTCAGAGATTTTTCGATAAGCAGACAATGCACAATCAATTAATCAATCAAAATGGGCAAAATATTGCAATTTTCACCAAATTAATTTCCATGAATATTCTGCAAATCCGAAAAATATAAATAAATACTAAAATGGTAGAACAAGATATGCTACACAATGTAACTTTTGGAATTAAAAGTGGACGACAAAATGATGACAAAATAAATGTGCAAATGCAAGGGTATGAATGCAATACAGGAAGAAAATATGAACTGAAATGGAAAACAGGGACTTACATGCAATAATCGGAAACTTGAAATTTTTTAAGAACTTGCAAAGGGGTGCAAGTGTACCCTTTGCAAATTTGCTTTTTCTTTATTGTGCGATAGAAGTCCTCTGTTTTTGCATGCAAAACAGGGGAGCTTGGTGATCTTTACGCGCCCTCGAGGAAGAAGGAGGGGATGGCCGGTGGAGCTTGAAGATGGCCGGCAGCGTTCGTTGGTGAATGGCGGAGGGCGGCGACGTCGTCAGCGTGGGCTGGACGGCGTGGGCCGCGCGCTGGACACGCGTCGTGCGGCCAAAGAGGGACGGCTCCCGCGCGGGATTGTGCGCGAACTGCTGGAGGGCGTGGCCGCTGCAGATGTGGCGGCCTTCGGCTACTCGCGGGCGGCTGTGTGCGTGGAAGGAGGAGGAGGTCGGGGCCGGGGCGAAGCCAAGGCAACCGCGCGCGGCCAAATGCGCCAGGCGTGCGGGGCTGTGGCTATGGAGCTGCGGCGGTCTGGCTGTGGCAGTCTCACCGCTACCTGCGGTCGAGGGCGGACCTGTGGTGAACTGGGCGTGGCCAAGGCACGGCCTGGAGGGCTGGGTGCCCACGAATTGGTGGCGGCGCGCGAGACGTGACGGCTTGATGGCTGGAGGTGGAAGTTTGGCCGACACACGGCCAAGTTGTCTAGCAGAGAAGGCGAGGCAACGGATGGGGCGGAGAGGAGTACTTGCAATGAAGAGAAGAGAAGAGCTCGAGCCAAGCTCGGCCGTGGTGGAGGGAAGAAGAAGAAGAGAAGGAGAGGTAGTACGTGAGGGGGTCACCAAGTACTCTGTTTCACATGTATTTGTTTAGAGGATGTAAATAATTGATTAATCGGTTGATGAAAACTCCTCGAAAAATTAAATAAAAATCACCGTTGCGTTCGCAACGTGTGATTTATCCGTTGAAGTGCGATCGGTTTTGCGATTTGGATGATGGAAGATGGAGAAATGATGAGAGAGAAAGGTATGAGGAAGAAGAAGAAGAAGAAGAGAGGAAGAAGGAGATTACATGTAGATGGAGTCGGATTGCCTGGGAATGGAGAAGATGAGGCTTCTCCTGTCGTCGCTCAAGAGTCGGCAAGGCTCGAGCTCGGGCAGCTGCGGTTTGCGGCTGCGGCGGTGGATGGAGGGCCACCGGATCTCGTCTAGAGGAGCAGGGTCGTCGCTCACCGTTGGCACGCTCTCCCTTGCTGTCACCAAAGAAGGAATGGAGCTCTCCTCTCCCTCACTGTGAAGATGGCGGATGGGTATGAATGGAGGGGTGGAGGAGATTATAAAGAGGAGGAGGTGGAGGTTGGAGAGGCCATGGAGAGAGTGGGAGAGATGGAGAAGGTGGGGTGGGATGGGAGGTGTCGAAGGGTGGCCTCTCCCTTAAGTTAAGGGAGAGTGGGAAGGAATGGGTAGAGAGGAGGAGATGGTGCCACTTGGCGCGCTCGGATGCGGCCATGTGGCATTTTATTTAATTAAGTGCAAAATCTATGGAGTTGACATGTGGCGACTTCCGGAGTAGCCACATGTCGCTCCGAGAAGAATTCACAACTAAATGTAAACTAAAATCAAAACGAAATAATAGAAGTGGTTAGATCAAAAAGTAATCAACACGAATGTTGCTCGTCTCGACGAGATCTACAACTTTTGTGAAGGGCCAAAAATCAAACGAGATCATCTGTACAAAAACGTATTTTTGGGTGGTACCTTATAGGCATAAAATACCACATTTTTCCTTTTGTAATTTTTTTTGCCATTTTTCAATATGAGAAAATATAAAATAAAGTTAGAAAAAAATATGAAAAGAATATTTACAACTTAATCTAATTTTTTGGATTTTTAATAATGAAAAATATAAAAATGATAAATTACAGGAGCAAAATGGTCAATATGTACAATATACAAAAAGGGCCAAACCCAAGTTTTGCATACGAGCTCCGATTTTAATGAAATTGGTCTTGTTTCGAAGGTCTTTAAAGTATATTACTTTAAAATTGAGTAGATCTCAATCGGACACTGTATGAGAGAGATATGCGCATTTTAAGATCCATGATTTCAAACTTGGATTGGGGGTTTATTGGTCAATTTGTAAGTTAGTATTTTTTTGAGATTTTTCTTTAATTAGTGTTAGTAATATATACACTATGGAGTTGATTTTATTGTATTTGGAGTTAGTATAAAATATATACAAATAGGGTATTTTAGTTAATATACAGGTGAATATTTACAAGTGAAATTGGCTTCTTATTTAATGCAAATATGAATGCTAAAATGCAGATATTATGCTTGCATGTATGAATGCTAATTATGCAATATAAGTAAAAATATGCCTCTAATTACTCGGGAACAAAGCTCTATTTTTAACTTTTAGAGTGATGAATCACGGATTCATCAACCCCCTATACTTAAACCTTACTCGTCCCCGAGCAACTAAATGAAGTGCAAGAGTGAAATGATTTTGGGTTCCATACCAAGGTCATGAACAAAAGTTGAAAATGGAGCTTGACTCGACCTTTGGATTAATTATATGGCGGAACCTTATTGGGATCTGAACTTAAGACCTAACAGACTTCAAGTTCCACAAGTCTTCTATTCAAGACGCCTCAATAGTCAGGTCAGAACAAATCCTCAAACGCAAATTTCTGATGAATATGATTCTTACTTGTACTGTGTAAGTGTAAAATAGCTCTCCACATCAGAAATGACTCAGAACCAGCCTCCTCTAACAAGGTAACTCAAATAACCCGGTCCAGCAACTCTTTCCTCGAGGAGCGGGGTATTCCCTTCTAAGTTCAAGTACGACCAGCTTAAGAGGAGGGGGTGGAGAAAAGAATGGACGGTAGCCAATGTAGCTACCTATCCCGGGATGCCTGACCGGTGTAGCCAAGTCATCCAGCTGCAGACTTCTTGTTAATATACATACTCCGACAGGTATATTTTTTTTTCTTTCACTTGGACCTGTCTGATTTTCTTGGAGTTCTTGCATTTTTTCTTTTTTTTGACATATATACAAGGTGCAGCATGTACATCAGGAATTTTTCCTCTTGAACCAGTTGACTATCCCTCTTTTGAAGCATTATTGCAACCCACAGCGTCCTGTCCTTGGACTTAACACCACCAGACTAGGTTGAGATGCACTACCCTCCCTAGAGGAGGACGGATGTTTCCACCCGTGTGCTACTCCAAGCTAAAGGATTCTACCTCCTCACCACCTCATCAATGAAGAGCTACGTGCATAGTACTTGTCCAAGTTAGGTCATTATCTAAAAGAATCATGCGTGTGCACGAGATATTCTACTTAGGCTAATCAAGATGACATGTGAACATAGACTTGCGGACTCAAAGAATTAAGTCACTTGACCTGAGAAATCTTAACTCCAGTTCCTATAAGGTTCCTCTGAAATTAGGTGGATTAAGGTCAAATCAAGTCCATCCTCAATATCTACTCATGACTTGGTTCAGAACCCACTAGCTTTTCACCTTGCATATGCAACATATGCAGATGAGGTGTAGATGACATGCTATGAATGAAATGCAAGACTCATTTTTTTGAAATGCAAGGATGATATGCAAGAGTAAATAAGAAGCCTTTATTTTCAATATTTTTGTTTTATTTCTGGTATACAACAATTTTTACAACAATTTTTAGTTTGTAATAATATACATAGTATACAAGTTTTTTTATACGTCCTATTTTACAACAAATTTTACAAAAGTATGTTTTACAACTTTTTGTACAAGTATTATACATATAGTACATTTTTTTGGTATACCTCATATGATACAAGTGTTTTATGAGTATTATACAGTTTATATAAGTGTATTTTACATAAAAAATTTCTCAAATTTTTACCCACCCATAATTATATACAAAAATACGCGAAAATACGCGAAAGTACGAGTTATGGGTAAAGTATATACGTAATATATACACGCCCCCCTATACTTAGCGTGTTCTATGTCCTCAGAGCACGAAAAGCAATCCAAAAGACATAGCTCGTGCTAAGCATAGGAGAGCTAAAATTACAAAATGTATAGAAGTCGCTCCGCCCCCTATACTTAGGCTCTGGCAGCCTAAGTGTAGAAGAAGATAAAAAATGGGGCAGACGAGGGTAAGAGGGGAAATGGATGATTATACACATTGCGGGCATCGGTCCCCCCTATACTTAGGCTCTGATCAGCCTAAGTATAGGAAAGGAATGAGTATGAGAACCGATGTGATCTGGAGGATGTACAGTGAACAGACTCAGGTGGCTCATCCCCCCTATACTTAGGATACGGTCATCCTAAGTATAGTCCAAGATGGTGATCAATGATGCTGGGATGAGTTACTAGAGTCATGGGAGGAGAAAGGATAGAATGTACAGAAATGATGGTTTATACAAATGAGTCGGTCTGAATCTTTTAAGATGCTGCTGATGTCTAGAGCTCACTGCTGCAAGGTCTTCTGCACGACTCGAGGTGTATCTGCTGAATCTGTCTCGCGCATAAACACAATTTCCTCAACATGGACTAACTGCTCATTGGATTCGACGAAGTGTTTCAACAGTTGTCCGTTTACAAGGGATGTCGGTGCGTTATCTGCGAGATCTGAGATCTCGACACATCCGCTATCATGCACCGCTCGGACAATGAATGTTCCCGTCCATTTGGATTTCAACTTGCCTTGGAAGGTTTTCAGCCTTACATTAAACAACCATACCTTCTGTCCAGGAACAAAGGTCTTTCGTCTGATATATCTATCATGCCAACGCTTCACCTTGTCCTTGTATACCAAACTGTTGTCATATGTACGGTTTCTGACTTCCACAAGCCCATTCAGATCCATCTCTCTCTGATTCTTCCCAAGATGCGTGTTCCAATTGACCTTTTTAATTGCCCATTCTGATTTATGCACTAATTCTGCGGGCAAATGGCACGGCTTTCCGAATACCATTCGGAAAGGGGAGGTTCCTAACGGTGTCTTGTAAGCTGTCCTATACGCCCATAGGACCTGATCCAAGATCTGAGACCAGTCCTTCCTGTCCGGGCGGACAAGCTTTTGCAATATAGTCTTCACCTCCCGATTCGACACCTCAGACATACCATTAGTTTGCGGGTGGTAAGGGCTAGCGATATGGTGTTCGATGTTGTAGTCCTTTAGGAGTTTCTTCACATCCCGATTCACGAAGTGGCTACCCCCGTCTGATATCATCATTTTGGGGATCCCGAACCTAGAGATTATGTGTCCTCTGATGAATTTACAGACAGTCCTGTTGTCTGCGGCTCGGGTCGGGATAGCCTCCACCCATCTGGATAGATAATCTACCGCAAGAAGGATATATTCGAACCCGTGGCTAACAGGGAATGGGCCCATGAAATCGATGCCCCAGGCGTCAAAGACATTACAAATGATGACAGGCTGCATTGGCATCTCATCCTTGGGACCAACGGTTTCTCTCATTCTCTGACATACTGGGCACGACTTCGCAAAGATGATGGCATCGCGAAACAGAGTCGGCCAGTAAAAGCCACACTGAAGTACCTTCCATGCGGTCCTCTTCCCGACTTCCGGAGTAGCCACATGTCGCTCCGAAAAGAATTCACAACTAAATGTAAACTAAAATCAAAACGAAATAATAGAAGTGGTTAGATCAAAAAGTAATCAACACGAATGTTGCTCGTCTCGACGAGATCTACAACTTTTGTGAAGGGCCAAAAATCAAACGAGATCATCTGTACAAAAACGTATTTTTGGGTGGTACCTTATAGGCATAAAATACCACATTTTTCCTTTTGTAATTTTTTTTGCCATTTTTCAATATGAGAAAGTATAAAATAAAGTTAGAAAAAAATATGAAAAGAATATTTACAACTTAATCTAATTTTTTGGATTTTTAATAATGAAAAATATAAAAATGATAAATTACAGGAGCAAAATGGTCAATATGTACAATATACAAAAAGGGCCAAACCCAAGTTTTGCATACGAGCTCCGATTTTAATGAAATTGGTCTTGTTTCGAAGGTCTTTAAAGTATATTACTTTAAAATTGAGTAGATCTCAATCGGACACTGTATGAGAGAGATATGCGCATTTTAAGGTCCATGATTTCAAACTTGGATTGGGGGTTTATTGGTCAATTTGTAAGTTAGTATTTTTTTGAGATTTTTCTTTAATTAGTGTTAGTAATATATACACTATGGAGTTGATTTTATTGTATTTGGAGTTAGTATAAAATATATACAAATAGGGTATTTTAGTTAATATACAGGTGAATATTTACAAGTGAAATTGGCTTCTTATTTAATGCAAATATGAATGCTAAAATGCAGATATTATGCTTGCATGTATGAATGCTAATTATGCAATATAAGTAAAAATATGCCTCTAATTACTCGGGAACAAAGCTCTATTTTGAACTTTTAGAGTGATGAATCACGGATTCATCAACCCCCTATACTTAAACCTTGCTCGTCCCCGAGCAACTAAATGAAGTGCAAGAGTGAAATGATTTTGGGTTACATACCAAGGTCATGAACAAAAGTTGAAAATGGAGCTTGACTCGACCTTTAGATTAATTATATGGCGGAACCTTATTGGGATCTGAACTTAAGACCTAACAGACTTCAAGTTCCACAAGTCTTCTATTCAAGACGCCTCAATAGTCAGGTCAGAACAAATCCTCAAACGCAAATTTCTGATGAATATTATTCTTACTTGTACTGTGTAAGTGTAAAATAGCTCTCCACATCAGAAATGACTCAGAACCAGCCTCCTCTAACAAGGTAACTCAAATAACCCGGTCCAGCAACTCTTTCCTCGAGGAGCGGGGTATTCCCTTCTAAGTTCAAGTACGACCAGCTTAAGAGGAGGGGGTGGAGAAAAGAATGGACGGTAGCCAATGTAGCTACCTATCCCGGGATGCCTGACCGGTGTAGCCAAGTCATCCAGCTGCAGACTTCTTGTTAATATACATACTCCGACAGGTATATATTTTTTTCTTTCACTTGGACCTGTCTGATTTTCTTGGAGTTCTTGCATTCTTTCTTTTTTTTGACATATATACAAGGTGCAGCATGTACATCAGGAATTTTTCCTCTTGAATCAGTAGACTATCCCTCTTTTGAAGCATTATTGCAACCCACAGCGTCCTGTCCTTGGACTTAACACCACCAGACTAGGTTGAGATGCACTACCCTCCCTAGAGGAGGACGGATGTTTCCACCCGTGTGCTACTCCAAGCTAAAGGATTCTACCTCCTCACCACCTCATCAATGAAGAGCTACGTGCATAGTACTTGTCCAAGTTAGGTCATTATCTAAAAGAATCATGCGTGTGCACGAGATATTCTACTTAGGCTAATCAAGATGACATGTGAACATAGACTTGCGGACTCAAAGAATTAAGTCACTTGACCTGAGAAATCTTAACTCCAGTTCCTATAAGGTTCCTCTGAAATTAGGTGGATTAAGGTCAAATCAAGTCCATCCTCAATATCTACTCATGACTTGGTTCAGAACCCACTAGCTTTTCACCTTGCATATGCAACATATGCAGATGAGGTGTAGATGACATGCTATGAATGAAATGCAAGACTCATTTTTTTGAAATGCAAGGATGATATGCAAGAGTAAATAAGAAGCCTTTATTTTCAATATTTTTGTTTTATTTCTGGTATACAACAATTTTTACAACAATTTTTAGTTTGTAATAATATACATAGTATACAAGTTTTTTTATACGTCCTATTTTACAACAAATTTTACAAAAGTATGTTTTACAACTTTTTGTACAAGTATTATACATATAGTACATTTTTTTGGTATACCTCATATGATACAAGTGTTTTATGAGTATTATACAGTTTATATAAGTGTATTTTACATAAAAAATTTCTCAAATTTTTACCCACCCATAATTATATACAAAAATACGCGAAAATACGCGAAAGTACGAGTTATGGGTAAAGTATATACGTAATATATACACGCCCCCCTATACTTAGCGTGTTCTATGTCCTCAGAGCACGAAAAGCAATCCAAAAGACATAGCTCGTGCTAAGCATAGGAGAGCTAAAATTACAAAATGTATAGAAGTCGCTCCGCCCCCTATACTTAGGCTCTGGCAGCCTAAGTGTAGAAGAAGATAAAAAATGGGGCAGACGAGGGTAAGAGGGGAAATGGATGATTATACACATTGCGGGCATCGGTCCCCCCTATACTTAGGCTCTGATCAGCCTAAGTATAGGAAAGGAATGAGTATGAGAACCGATGTGATCTGGAGGATGTACAGTGAACAGACTCAGGTGGCTCATCCCCCCTATACTTAGGATACGGTCATCCTAAGTATAGTCCAAGATGGTGATCAATGATGCTGGGATGAGTTACTAGAGTCATGGGAGGAGAAAGGATAGAATGTACAGAAATGATGGTTTATACAAATGAGTCGGTCTGAATCTTTTAAGATGCTGCTGATGGCTAGAGCTCACTGCTGCAAGGTCTTCTGCACGACTCGAGGTGTATCTGCTGAATCTGTCTCGCGCATAAACACAATTTCCTCAACATGGACTAACTGCTCATTGGATTCGACGAAGTGTTTCAACAGTTGTCCGTTTACAAGGGATGTCGGTGCGTTATCTGCGAGATCTGAGATCTCGACACATCCGCTATCATGCACCGCTCGGACAATGAATGTTCCCGTCCATTTGGATTTCAACTTGCCTTGGAAGGTTTTCAGCCTTACATTAAACAACCATACCTTCTGTCCAGGAACAAAGGTCTTTCGTCTGATATATCTATCATGCCAACGCTTCACCTTGTCCTTGTATACCAAACTGTTGTCATATGTACGGTTTCTGACTTCCACAAGCTCATTCAGATCCATCTCTCTCTGATTCTTCCCAAGATGTGTGTTCCAATTGACCTTTTTAATTGCCCATTCTGATTTATGCACTAATTCTGCGGGCAAATGGCACGGCTTTCCGAATACCATTCGGAAAGGGGAGGTTCCTAACGGTGTCTTGTAAGATGTCCTATACGCCCATAGGACCTGATCCAAGATCTGAGACCAGTCCTTCCTGTCCGGGCGGACAAGCTTTTGCAATATAGTCTTCACCTCCCGATTCGACACCTCAGACATACCATTAGTTTGTGGGTGGTAAGGGCTAGCGATATGGTGTTCGATGCTGTAGTCCTTTAGGAGTTTCTTCACATCCCGATTCACGAAGTGGCTACCCCCGTCTGATATCATCATTTTGGGGATCCCGAACCTAGAGATTATGTGTCCTCTGATGAATTTACAGACAGTCCTGCTGTCTGCGGCTCGGGTCGGGATAGCCTCCACCCATCTGGATAGATAATCTACCGCAAGAAGGATATATTCGAACCCGTGGCTAACAGGGAATGGGCCCATGAAATCGATGCCCCAGGCGTCAAAGACATTACAAATGATGACAGGCTGCATTGGCATCTCATCCTTGGGACCAACGGTTTCTCTCATTCTCTGACATACTGGGCACGACTTCGCAAAGATGATGGCATCGCGAAACAGAGTCGGCCAGTAAAAGCCACACTGAAGTACCTTCCATGCGGTCCTCTTCCCGGAGTGGTGTCCTCCCGCCTCCAAGCTGTGGCATAAAGAAAGGACATTCTGGTATTCCTCCTGAGGAATACACCGTCTCCAGACACAATCCGATCCTTCAAAGAAAAGGATCGGATCCTCTCAATGGTAGTGTCTAGCATCCGACTTTAGTCGGTCAATTTGGCTCTTGGGCCAATCTTCGGGAACTTTCTTGGAGACCAGATAATTCACGATATTGGCGTACCATGGGAGTGAATCGACAACAAAAATCGATTGGTCAGGGAAGGAGTCTCGAATAGGGGCATCCTCGGAAGTATTAAGATCTTCGAGACGAGAAAGATGATCGGCTACTACATTCTTCTTTCCAGGTTTATCATGAATATCCAAATCAAATTCCTGGATAAGTAAAATCCACCTAAGAAGACGCGCCTTCGTGTCCTTCTTCTCCATCAAGTATCGTAGTGCCGTATGGTCAGTGAACACAGTTACCTTGGATCCAATGAGGTGAGATCTGAATTTGTCCAAAGCAAACACTACCGCAAGCATTTCCTTTTCCGTAACTGTATAGTTACGCTGAGCGGTATCAAGCACTTTTCTTGCGTAGTGAATTGCAAACGGGACGCCATCTCTTCTTTGTCCCAACACAGTCCCAACAGCAAAGTCTGAGGCGTCCTTCATGATATCAAAAGGTAGAGACCAATCTAGGGCTTGTAGGATGGATGCGTCCATAATCATTCCTTGCAAAAGCTTAAAGGCCTCAAGACATTTGTGATCGACAATAAACTCCATATATTTGCCTAAAAGCTCAGTTAGCGGCCGGGCAATCTTAGAAAAATCCTTAATGAACCTTCGATAAAATCCAACATGCCCGAGGAACGACCGCAACTGCTTAACGTTGGTTGGTGGCTGGAGTCGTCTGATCACATCCACCTTGGCAGGGTCAACCTCCATTCCTCTCTTGGAGATTACATGCCCCAACACTATACCCTCTGTCACCATGAAGTGACTTTTCTCTCAGGAGAGCACCAGATTGACCTCACAACATCTTTTTAGGACTCGGTACAGATTTCTAAGACAGGATTCGAAGGAATCGTCGTGGACCGAGAAGTCATCCATGAAGACATCCAGGAATTCGCCGACCATTTCGGCGAATACAGCAATCATGCACCTTTGGAAAATACCTGGAGCATTGCATAACCCAAAAGGCATGCGCCTGAAAGCATAGGTACCAAAGGGGCATGTGAATGTGGTCTTTTCCTGGTCCTCTGGAGCTATGGCTACTTGATTGTAGCCCGAGAACCCATCTAAGAAGCAGAAGAACTCTTTCCCCGCTAGTCGCTCTAAGATCTGATCAATGAATGGTAGGGGGAAATGATCCTTCTTCGTCGCGGCATTCAGGCGTCTGTAATCCACACAGACGCGCCACGACATGGGTACTCGCGTCACGATCTCCTCTCTGTCC
The DNA here is from genome assembly GCA_037367405.1 of Ottelia alismoides. NCBI lineage: Eukaryota > Viridiplantae > Streptophyta > Magnoliopsida > Alismatales > Hydrocharitaceae > Ottelia > Ottelia alismoides. The sequence continues at coordinate 2,044,896 of JAZKJV010000996.1, forward strand.
TCGTTGGTGGTCGTCTGAATTCCCAACTTTTTCGGGACAACATGGATTGGGGCCACCCACTTAGTGTCGGAGATTGGGTAAATGAAACCCGCGTTGCATCATTTTTCTATCTCCTTCTTCACGGCCTCTCGTAAATTTGGATTCAACCGGCGTTGGAATTCACGAGAGGGTTTGGCTTCGTTCTCCAAGTAAATATGGTGCGAACACAGAACGGGATTTATCCCGTGGAGATCGGAAATGCTCCAGCCTATCGCCTTGCGATTTTTCTCTAGAATCTCTAGCAAGCGAGATTCCTGCTCCTCGGTCAATCACGAACTGATGATGACCGGAAATTTCTTGTCTTGTCCTGCAAGGAAGGTGTATTTTAAAGTTGTGGGTAAAGGTTTGAGCTCAGCAATAGTGTGATCGTCTAAGAAGTCTGGCTCAATCTGATCTGGCTCGGTGTTGGAAGTGGCTGGATCGTTCTCTGTGATAGCTGCCACCAAGTTGTTCGGCTCAAGAGTCGAATCGTCAAAAGTCTCCATGCAATCGGCAAAAGCTACGTCCGACTCGTCATCCTCATCTTCCGATTGTCCCAAAGAGGGGAGGACAGACAGGCCCAACTGGGCCTCTATGTCATCGAAGATGTAGGGTGATGCAGGTTCTGAGTTGTACTCGTCTCTGAGGACTTCGCAAACTGATTCATGTACTGGATCATCTCCGGAGGGGAGGGACTCATCGGCGCTGGCTGGGTTCTGTCTCCATGGCCCAACTGTGTCTACATGATCGCAGTCTGTTCCGGTAGAAGAGTACTCGGTGCTGGATTCTGAATATGGTCTCTGCCATCTTGTCTGCTTCATTTCGAGTCCCTCATCTCCGCCTGGAGTTTGGAACTGAATCTTCCCGATCTTATAATCAAATAAGGCCCCTGCTGTTCTGAGGAAGGGCCTACCTAGAATGATCTGGGAATCTCTCCAATTACGAGGAGTTTCCATATCAAGGACAGTATAGTCCACCATGTATTCTTGTCCCTCGACTTTGATCACAATGTTCCTCGATTCTCCTTGGGACCTCTTGGTTGATTTATCAGCAAACTGTAGAAGGGCTCTAGATTTCCTAAGAGGTCCGAGATTAAGCCGCTCATAGAGGGCTGTCGGCATCAGATTGATGGAGGAACCATTGTCCAGGAGAGTGCGTGCAAACGCGATGTCATCAACATGACTCGCTACATAATGTGCACCCATGTCTCTTCGTTTCCTTGGAAATGAGTTCTTTATTGCACAAGTCATGGCTACTGATAAAATGTGTTTCTCAACACGGCTTTTGGTCTTCCTGCTAACCCTAGTAGGTGTGCATCTCACCTTAAGGTATTTTTGGAATGCAGGGGTCATCTCCACATACTTGTCAAAGGGGATTGTGACCTTGATATATTTGTTGCAGAATTCAGCCATCTCAGGGTCATCTTTTTGGATTTTTTTGGTTTTCTTTTTTCCACCCGTAAGAGCTCGGGGGAAAGGGATTATTGACTCTAACTCATGTTCTGAAACTGAAATCTTTTCATTGAAAGCTGGAACTGAGTTATGTACATGACTCGGACTCTGAAACAGATTAGGACTCTGACTCGGACTAAAAGAAACATGCTGAGGCGAAACCGGTGATGCGTTTTCCGTTTCTTCTGGAAGGTCCTCCTCATATGGAGGTGCAGGCTCTTCATCAGTTTCGTCGGACTCACTAATGGTGCGGGAATGCTGCTTCGAGGACTCAGATGTCCTCTTCTTCTGTTGTTGATGGTGGTGGTGGTGGTGCTTCTCTTCCTCCAAGTTCTCCTCAGGTAGAGACTTGGAAGTTCCTTCCTTATGTGCCCGTGCCCGATCAGGTATGGTCACGGTCCTTCCGCTCCTGAGGGACATATGATTTACATTATCGTACGAAAGGATCTCATGTTCAGATAAATAATTATCTGAATAGTATACCTGATCACGAGGTCGGTTCTGGCCATGGAGTATGTTGTTCGGGTTGGCCTGAACCTGTGCGGAAATCGGGGTCTTCGGCTCCATCTGTTGGTGTTGGGTACGAGAGACACGATTGATATCGGTTATCATATCCAGATAATCATTCTGCATCTGTTGGACCCTATCAGACAGGGTCTGGATCGCGAAGGTGAGGGACTCCAATTCAGTGGGCCGGGCTGACTGATGTGCAGACGAGGTTCTGTATTGGCCCTGCTGGCCATGCCGATATTGCTGCTGCTGATGGGACGGTGCTGGCCCCTGCTGATAGGTGCGTTGCTGCTGCTGGTACTGCTGAGGCTGGTACTCTTGTTCTGGCCTGGACTGAAAGCGCGGTGCGGGAACGGGTCTGGTTTCTTGGTATGCTGGGGATGGGCGGTGAGGTTGACCCTTCCCCATTTCAGCCTGTCTGACAATCGGGTCACGGCTATAACAAAGTCGTTGATCTCGTACACTTGCCGAGGCTCCTCGTATCCCGTCTCCACTTGTGGGGGTGCATGTTGGTCCTGCTGGGTGTAAGTCCGATCCCAGCTACTCTGAGGCCCCGGTGCCTGTTCCTGTACAAGGTGGACTCGATGTACAGGTACAGGTGGTGCAGAAGGGGTAGGTAGATTTATCTTAGCTACCTTCTCAGAAAGTTCCTCCACTTGCTTTGGTAGACGCGAAAGAGACTCAAGTTCCGCGACTCTCTTGTGGATCTGCTCGACCATGGTTAGCTTGTCAACAATCATCCCCATGCTGGGAATGAGGTCCTCGGTCAGATCTGCTACAGTCCTTCGGGTTGTCTCATTGGATAGGATTGAGGGAGACAACGCAAAGGCCCTTGTGGCCTGCGACCTGTCGGTCTCCGCCATCTGCTCCAGGATCTTCCATACAGCATTCTCATTTTTGTTCAGATAGCTTCCTCCACAGGCGGCACTTACTAATCCCTGCATCTCCGGGGTTAGACCACAGAACAAGGTCAGGACTAAGATCGCCTTAGAAATGCCGTGGTAGGGGCATTTCTGTACTAAGTCATTGAACCTATCCCAGGCATCATGGAAAGGTTCACTGGATCCTTGGAAGAAGCTGGCGATCTGCGTTCTCATTTGGTTAGTTCTACTGAGGGGGTAGAACTTTTTCAAAAAGAGGTCATTGAACTGCATCCAGGTAGTACATATCACCCCTAGGTTTTTCAGCCAATGTGCTGCCTTATCTCCTAAGGCAAATGGGGTGGCCTTCAATCTAATGTAATCTTGGCCAACATTGGGATGATTAGGATTGTTGCAAACCAGCTCGAAATCTCGAAGGAAAGTGTACGGTTCTTCGTTGATATTCCCATTGAACTTCGGTAGCAGGCTAAGGAAATGGGGCTTCAGTTCAAATGCTTCGGCGAGAACCGCTGCTGCCAACCAATTCTGTATCTCGTTTTCCGCCGGGTTGTAGGCATCAACCATTGGTCGGTCAATACCTCCTGCTAAAATGATTTGTCCCATCCTAGCTGTGAGATCTGCATTTCTTTGTTCTGCTTCAGCAAGGCGATTAAGGATCTGTTGTAGTTGCTCCTCCTCCAGTAGTTGCTGCTTAGGCGGCATTTCGTCCTCTATTCCTGAGTGTGAGAAAAGATCAGAGGACAAATCAAGGACGGGGTTACCGAGGCGATGGTCTTCCTCGGTAAGCTCGGAGGAGAGGGAAGGGTTGGTTTGAGAGTAACCACCCTGGTTGTGAGGGATCCAGAACCCAAGAGGGTCATGAGTCCTGGGTGGCTCAAGGTGCGCTTGGGCCTATGAAGATGATTTTCGTGGGGGACTCAGAGAAAGATTGGCAAATAATGTGTCGATATTCCCCCAGTCATTCATCTTGAAGTGGCGAGAAGAAGATAGGATTTTACTCCTACCTGAAGCAAACAAGTTAATCCAAGACCCAGGTTTCACACTCAACACAGTGAAGGACTCGAAAGCGAGTCCAATTTATCTTGTAAATTTTAAGTGTGATTTTTCAAGCAAGATAGCAAGGATTACGCGGCCTATAGGGAAGTCGGCTCAGAGCCGGATGCATCTTCCCTGTTTATCCTGTCGCCTAAGATACCGTCGATCCTCCCTTTCTTCGCTCCTATCCGGAGTTGGGGACTCAAAGACGTTCCCCTATCTACCTGCAAGCAGGCGGAGGCTGACAAAGCTAGGCCTTGTCGCAGAGCACCGCTGGTTCGCCCCTATCTACCCGCGAACAGGCGGAGGCTACTTGGTACTTGTCAATGAGCTAAAAGTATCCAACTCGTGATATTTGCTAGGATCAGTTGGCCCATTATATGGAAGGCGGGGATTTGGGCTCTGCCTTGATATGAAATTTTACACTATATGCAAATGCAGACGACAAAATCCGCTCCTAGACAGGCAGTTCTATTAGCGAGTGAAGATCAGGTTTATTTGACTAGATCTGCAGTCTAGGTGCGTCTTTTAAGTGTATGTGTGGTTCTAAAAATTACGAGCACAAGCAATTCCTGGAGTGGCTCAAGGAGCCACTAGTGCAAGCCTAAGTTATAATTCAACCACACAGCACACGGGGACACAGTTCCACTATTTTTACACATGCGAGAACTCTACGGGAACCGCTAGAAATGGTGCGAAAAAAATGTGGAAATAAATAAAAGTACAAGGTCTCTCAAATCACTCAAAGAATTAAAATGTCGATTCCTCGAAGCGTCTTCGACTCCTCGCGTTCCTCGCACAAAAATAATTTCGAGGTCAGAGAGAGAACGACTCGAAAATAATGCAAAATTTAAAAGATAGAGAAATATTCACAAGAAAAACCGGGGGTCAGACTACCCGGGGATGGAAAATCAAACAATATAATTTCACTGCAAATTAACCTAAGACGTGCCTCCCCGGCAACGGCGCCATTTTGATAACCGCTCCCGCACCCTTAGTTAATTCGGTCAGATTAATGTCCAAATTAATTATATGTCGTTCGTTGCAGTCGGATACGAGAGGGCTAATCAAAAACCACTTAAATTAGATTAAAGTTAATTTCAAACGGCAGATTTTTTTACTTAGTGAAGTCCAAGATCGAACTCAGGGAGGCAGTTGTCTCCTTAGGTTGATTTTTAAGCAAAATCCAAGTGTGAAATTTTCAGAAAATATATTTTTGGTCTTTTTCGATTTTTTTATGCAAGACTCATGTAAAATCAGGACAACTTACAAGTTAAATCAGAAATATGGTCAAATTAATTCCAAAAATTATGAAACTTGGCCAGATTATGAAATGGAAGAAATTAAGCTACTCTAATTTTTTATAATTTTTAGATGCACGGATAATAAAATATGCAGACTTTAGTGAAAATAACTAAACCAATTTTAATAATTACCAAACGATGGTATTTCTCAAAATAAAATTAATCCAAATAGCTCTAATCAAGATCTATCTAAATCAACTTGAATTTCGTTAAAACACTTCACGGTTGATTAACTAAAAATCAATTAAGATTTTTACTAAATAATTTTTCTAAGACAAACTATATGTGCAAACGGGATGATTTTTGGATATGTTGTAGCGTAGGTTTAGTTCTACCAATGATGATTTTTCAGAGATTTTTCGATAAGCAGACAATGCACAATCAATTAATCAATCAAAATGGGCAAAATATTGCAATTTTCACCAAATTAATTTCCACAAATATTCTGCAAATCCGAAAAATACAAATAAATGCTAAAATGGTAGAACAAGAGTTATGCTACACAATGCAACTTTTGGAATTAAAAATGGACGACAAAATGATGACAAAATAAATGTGCAAATGCAAGGGTATGAATGCAATACAGGAAAAAAATATGAACTGAAATGGAAAACATGGACTTACATGCAATAATCGGAAACTTGAAATTTTTTAAGAACTTGCAAAGGGGTGCAAGTGTCCCCTTTGCAAATTCGCTTTTTCTTTATTGTGCGATAGAAGTCCTCTGTTTTTGCATGCAAAACAGGAGAGCTTGGTGATCTTCACGCGCCCTCGAGGAAGAAGGAGGGGACGGCCGGTGGAGCTTGAAGATGGCCGGCGGCATTCGTTGGTGAATGGCGGAGGGCGGCGGCATCGGCAGCATGGGCTGGACGGCGTGGGCCGCGTGTTGGACACGCGTCGTGCGGCCAAAGAGGGACGGCGCCCGCGCGGGGCTGTGTGCGAACTGCTGGAGGGCGTGGCCGCTGCAGATGTGGCGACCTTCGGCTACTCGCGGGCGGCTGTGCGCGCGGAAGGAGGAGGAGGTCGGGGCCGGGGCGAAGCCAAGGCAACCGCGCGTGGCCAAATGCGCCAGGCGTGCGGGGTTGTGGCTATGGAGCTGCGGCGGTCTGGTTGTGGCAGTCTCACCGCTACTTGTGGTCGAGAGCGGACCTGTGGTGAACTGGGCGTGGCCAAGGCACGGCCTGGAGGGCTGGGTGCCCACGAATTGGTGGCGGCGCGCGAGACGTGACGGCTTGATGGCTGGAGGTGGAAGTTTGGCCGACACACGGCCAAGTCGTCTAGCAAAGAAGGCGAGGCAACGGACGGGGCGGAGAGGAGTACCTGCAATGAAGAGAAGAGAAGAGCTCGAGCCAAGCTCGGCCATGGTGGAGGAAAGAAGAAGAAGAGAAGGAGAGGGAGTACGTGGGGGGGTCACCAAGTACTCTGTTTCACATGTATTTGTTTAGAGGGTGTAAATAACTGATTAATCGGTTGATGAAAACTCCTCGAAAAATTAAATAAAAATCACCGCTGCGTTCGCAATGTATGATTTATCCGTTGAAGTGCGATCCGTTTTGCGATTTGGATGATGGAAGATGGAGAAATGATGAGAGAGAAAGGTATGAGGAAGAAGAAGAAGAAGAGAGGAAGAAGGAGATTACCTGTAGATGGAGTCGGATTGCCTGGGAATGGAGAAGATGAGGCTTCTCCTGTCGTCGCTCAAGAGTCGGCAAGGCTCGAGCTCGGGCAGCTGCGGTTTGCGGCTGCGGCGGTGGATGGAGGGCCACCGGATCTCGCCTAGAGGAGCAGGGTCGTCGCTCACCGTTGGCACTCTCTCCCTTGCTGTCACCAAAGAAGGAATGGAGCTCTCCTCTCCCTCACTGTGAAGATGGCGGATGGGTATGAATGGAGGGGTGGAGGAGATTATAAAGAGGAGGAGGTGGAGGTTGGAGAGGCCATGGAGAGAGTGGGAGAGATGGAGAAGGTGGGGTGGGATGGGAGGTGTCGAAGGGTGGCCTCTCCCTTAAGTTAAGGGAGAGTGGGAAGGAATGGGTAGAGAGGAGGAGATGGTGCCACTTGGCGCGCTCGGATCGGGCCATATGGCATTTTATTTAATTAAGTGCAAAATCTATGGAGTTGACATGTGGCGGCTTCCGGAGTAGCCACATGTCGCTCCGAGAAGATTTCACAACTAAATGTAAACAAAAATCAAAAAGAAATAATAGAAGTGGTTAGATCAAAAAGTGATCAACACGAATGTTGCTCGTCTCGACGAGATCTACAACTTTCGTGAATGGCCGAAATTCAAACGAGATCATCTGTACAAAAACGTATTTTTTGGTTGTACCTTATAGGCATAAAATGCCACATTTTTCCTTTTGTAACTTTTTTGTCATTTTTCAATATGAGAAAATATAAAATAAAGTTAGAAAAAATATAAAAAGAATATTTACAACTTAATCTAATTTTTTGGATTTTTAATAATGAAAAATATAAAAATGATAAAATACAGGAGCAAAATGGTCAATATGTACAATATACAAAAAGGGCCCAAACCCAAGTTTTGCATACGAGCTCCGATTTTAATGAAATTGGTCTTGTTTCGAAGGTCTTTAAAGTATATTACTTTAAAAGTGAATAGACCTCAATCGGACACTGTATGAGAGAGATATGCGCATTTTAAGGTCCATGATTTCAAACTTGGATTGGGGGTTTATTGGTCAATTTTGTAAGTTAGTATTTTTTTGAGATTTTTCTTTAATTAGTGTTAGTAATATATACACTATGGGGTTGATTTTATTGTATTTGGAGTTAGTATAAAATATATACAAATAGGGTATTTTAGTTAATATACAGGTGAATACTTACAAGTGAAATTGGCTTCTTATTTAATGCAAATATGAATGCTAAAATGCAGATATTATGCTTGCATGTATGAATGCTAATTATGAAATATAAGTAAAAATATGCCTCTAATTACTCGGGAACAAAGCTCTATTTTTAACTTTTAGAGTGATGAATCACGGATTCATCATGCATCTACTTTGTTCTTTGTTCAATCACATGAATTTTTCTAAAGTCTTGTGATCATTTTTCGATGATTCGTCCATCTCTTCAAAAATCTTCCATACCACATCATCATCTTTGCTGAAATGAGATCCCCCGCATGTGGCATCCACAAACCGTTGTCTCTCCTAATGCAGTCCCTCAAAGAAATTATGGGCTAATCTAGTCTTCGACGGATCATGGTGGGGGAACTTCTCCTGCAGATATTTGAATCCTTCCCATGCCTCATGGAAGAGATTGTGGGACAATTGTGATAAGTTTGATATGAGAGCACACATCTAGTTGAGACGGCCTAGGGGATAATATTTGTGTAGAAAAAACGATTTAAACTCTTCATAGGCCGCGACCACCTCCCCCATATGGTTAATCCAGTAGAGAGTCTTAACTTGATGGCTAAAGTAGAAAGCGATCATCTTCACCACCTCAAGTGGTATGCTCAGGTAATGCATATGCGGTTGAATTGCTACAAATGAATATATGGTTCTTCATTTGTGTTTCTATGAAAAGTGGGCATAAGAGGGAGTAGTAATGGCTTCAACTCAAATGACTATGGACCCACAACATGCAAATCCACTCGGTGTTCTGCCCTGCTTTGGGATTGTATGTCTCTTTGAGAGTCGGTTTATGTTCTACCTCGCTCTCCTCATCCTCTCTACTGTGGTTTCCTCCCGCATCTCCTCCTTGTCCTCCCCCATGCCAGTTCTTGGCTTGTCCTCCTCCTTCACCTCCTTGGTTTTCTCGCTCCCTCCTCATCTCCATTAACAATTCCTGAAAGGCAATATGGGAGTGGGCTTGATCAAGTAGTTGTTATTGCATTGCATGTATATATGCTAACAATGGTCGTTCACCTCATTATGATCCACAGCTTGGTCGGATCCTTGTGCCTTTCCCCGTCCCTGAAGAACCCTCTCAGAATTGGTATTGCTATCTGAATCCAGCTCAGGCTTGTGATATACATTTAGAAACGAGCCCCGATCAATCTGTATAAAATAACATAATCTAAAAAGATAATTTGAGATTAGTGTTAATATCAAACAATGGATTTATTAGTGACATATGGGGTTGTGAAAGAAGAGAATCTGTGTAGATAGTTTTCCTGAACCCTAGATGGAGTGAAGATCGAAAAATCCATAAAGAGGTTCGCAAAAGCCGAACACAACTCCCTGAATTTACTTCGACAAAGCGACGATGTCGGCATCGTGGAGTCGATGTAGGTGTTCGTGAAGTCTGAACAAAAATCTACAGGAGATGGCATCATGAAGGCAAGAGAAAAATGATGATAAATAAGAAGGCATAATAGAAGAAGAATTCACGAAGAGTTGAGAAGAGAAGGCTCGAAGCGAGCGTGATAGAAAAAGAAGAAGAATGTAAGTAGAGATGGAAGGATGCAAATGTGTAAAATTTTTAAGTTTAACCTGCATTGATATTGATCTAAACAGATCTCAGTTCAATGGTCAATTCACCAACTCACACAATGAGACGTGAGAGTTCGGAAATTATCTTGTCAATTTTATTAAAATTTCATACAATCTTATCAATCTTATTCCTTAGGGCTATCCCTATAGGAGAGTGAGTACTACCCGATAATTACTGTGTACTTTCCACTTCCTCTTTCCAATTCCTTTTTGACTCGTAGCATGTACATTTTGAAGGTTCTCGTTATCGTATATGGGCCCACTACTCAGCCAAAGAAGTGGGGGAAAGAAAGCCAATATGCGAAACCGATACTTTCCCCTTGTAGGGTATTCGACCGTAGTACGATGAGATAGGGACCCACCATTGTAGTTCCCATATTCTCGGTACTTTAGACCATTTTTGCAAGCAAACCTAGACCTAATCGCCCATGCATCTATAGAAGCATCAATAGTTTACGAGCACAGGCAATAAACGAGGCAGTACCCAGGATGGGATTTTTAGCTCTAATATTTAGGGAACACGCGTTGCTCAATCTGGATTGTACCTGAACACAATGTGGACTTTATGAATCCAAGACAATGAATTTAGTTACACATTTTAGAATTAGTTCAAGTTTTCTTTAACAGATCATTTTTAATTTTTTTGGATTACACTTATTTTGAGTATTTTTATGCAAAGGCATAATGATTTCTTAATTTCCTTTATTTTCTAAGTGATCAAAAATGGGGGAGGAGATGGAAAAGAAATGCAGGCAAAACACGATGATGATATGTTAAGTCAGAAGTGCTTACCTTGCTTCCTAGCTCTATCCATGTGGGATCCTAGACAAAATCTAAATTACACTAAATGTATGTAATGATGAAATCACCATAGATCAGGAATTGCTATTACGTGAAGCACCAGATTAATTTGAATCTATGTCCTAGCGAATCAATTACAAGAGCATGACATATATCACGCTTGGGACTAGATTACTTGATCAAGCAAACCCTAACTATGGGCTCAATCAGTAAATACGTGAAATATAAATAAAGGCAGAAACACACAAATCACATGAAACAAAACAAAATAAAAATAAGGAGAAAATGGAGATAAAGAAAAGAGAATCGATAAAAACCATAAAAATCGTCAAACACCCGGTGAGGTCCCCCATATTACAAGTTCATCTAATCTCTCTCTCTCACTAAGTAAAAATAAACATGATTACACTAATGCTTATTGACAACTCTTGGTCACCTTTCTAGCTCTCTTTTGTTGGTCGATCTAGAATGACTGGCTCCACCTCATGTGGGTGAAACGATTATCCAAAAGACAACCCCCCTCAATCCGCGGTCCCTCACAATAAAGGTAAATAAGAGACAATGTCAGAAATAATTATGAGATAAATATAAGCAATATAATATAAAGATAAATCAAGAAATAAACAATCAAGCAAACGAGTAGACAAAATAAACTAAGTGCCCAAGACTGCTAATCTACCTGACCTTTGCTGCCCGACAACGATGAAATTTCATGATATTTATTCGTTTTGAGATACCTAACACACTGTCTTGGAGGAGCCTGTGAGAATAGATATGCAATAAATGTACGAGAGATAAAATTTATTATAACTCTGCAAAATGTGTACAGATGCAAGTAGTAAAGTGTCGCCCACAATTGCAAACAGACAGAGTTACCTCCCGTATCTCCTCCTTGTCCTCCCCCATGCCAGTTCTTGGCTTGTCCTCCACCTGCACCTCCTTGGTTTTCTCGCTCCCTCCTCATCTCCATTAACAATTCCTGAAAGGCAATATGGGAGTGGGCTTGATCAAGTAGCTGTTATTGCATTGCATGTATATATGCTAACAATGGTTGTTCACCTCATTATGATCCACAGCTTGGTCGGATCCTTGTGCCTTTCCCCGTCCCTGAAGAACCCTCTCAGAATTGGTATTGCTATCTGAATCCAGCTCAGGCTTGTGATATACATTTAGAAACGAGCCCCGATCAATCTGTATAAAATAACAGAATCTAAAAAGATAATTTGAGATTAGTGTTAATATCAAACAATGGATTTATTAGTGACATATGGGGTTGTGAAAGAAGAGAATCTGTGTAGATAGTTTTCCTGAACCCTAGATGGAGTGAAGATCGAAAAATCCATAAAGAGGTTCGCAAAAGCCGAACACAACTCCCTGAATTTACTTCGACAAAGCGACGATGTCGGCATCGTGGAGTCGATGTAGGTGTTCGTGAAGTCTGAACAAAAATCTACAGGACATGGCATCATGAAGGCAAGAGAAAAATGATGATAAATAAGAAGGCATAATAGAAGAAGAATTCACGAAGAGTTGAGAAGAGAAGGCTCGAAGCGAGCGTGATAGAAAAAGAAGAAGAATGTAAGTAGAGATGGAAGGATGCAAATGTGTAAAATTTTTAAGTTTAACCTGCATTGATATTGATCTAAACAGATCTCAGTTCAATGGTCAATTCACCAACTCACACAATGAGACGTGAGAGTTCGGAAATTATCTTGTCAATTTTATTAAAATTTCATACAATCTTATCAATCTTATTCCTTAGGGCTATCCCTATAGGAGAGTGAGTACTACCCGATAATTACTGTGTACTTTCCACTTCCTCTTTCCAATTCCTTTTTGACACGTAGCATGTACATTTTGAAGGTTCTCGTTATCGTATATGGGCCCACTACTCAGCCAAAGAAGTGGGGGGGGGGGAAGAAAGCCAATATGCGAAACCGATACTTTCCCCTTGTAGGGTATTCGACCGTAGTACGATGAGATAGGGACCCACCATTGTAGTTCCCCTATTCTCGGTACTTTAGACCATTTTTGCAAGCAAACCTAGACCTAATCGCCCATGCATCTATAGAAGCATCAATAGTTTACGAGCACAGGCAATAAACGAGGCAGTGCCCAGGATGGGATTTTTAGCTCTAATATTTAGGGAACACGTGTTGCTCAATCTGGATTGTACCTGAACACAATGTGGACTTTATGAATCCAAGACAATGAATTTAGTTACACATTTTAGAATTAGTTCAAGTTTTCTTTAGCAGATCATTTTTAATTTTTTTGGATTACACTTATTTTGAGTATTTTTATGCAAAGGCATAATGATTTCTTAATTTCCTTTATTTTCTAAGTGATCAAAAATGGGGGAGGAGATGGAAAAGAAATGCAGGCAAAACACGATGATGATATGTTAAGTCAGAAGTGCTTACCTTGCTTCCTAGCTCTATCCATGTGGGATCCTAGACGAAATCTAAATTACACTAAATGTATGTAATGATGAAATCACCCTAGATCAGGAATTGCTATTACGTGAAGCACCAGATTAATTTGAATCTATGTCCTAGCGAATCAATTACAAGAGCATGACATATATCACGCTTGGGACCTAGATTACTCGATCAAGCAAACCCTAACTATGGGCTCAATCAGTAAATACGTGAAATATAAACAAAGGCAGAAACACACAAATCACGTGAAACAAAACAAAATAAAAATAAGGAGAAAATGGAGATAAAGAAAAGAGAATCGATAAAAACCATAAAAATCGTCAAACACCCGGTGAGGTCCCCCATATTACAAGTTCATCTAATCTCTCTCTCTCACTAAGTAAAAATAAACATGATTACACTAATGCTTATTGACAACTCTTGGTCACCTTTTTAGCTCTCTTTTGTTGGTCAGTCTAGAATGACTGGCTCCACCTCATGTGGGTGAAACGATTATCCAAAAGACAACCCCCCTCAATCCGCGGTCCCTCACAATAAAGGTAAATAAGAGACAATGCCAGAAATAATTATGAGATAAATATAAGCAATATAGTATAAAGATAAATCAAGAAATAAACAATCAAGCAAACGAGTAGACAAAATAAACTAAGTGCCCAAGATTGCTAATCTACCTGACCTTTGCTGCCCGACAACGATGAAATTTCAAGATATTTATTCGTTTTGAGATACCTAACACACTGTCTTTGAGGAGCCTGTGAGAATAGATATGCAATAAATGTACGAGAGATAAATTTTATTATAACTCTGCAAAATGTGTACATATGCAAGTAGTAAAGTGTCGCCCACAATTGCAAACAGACAGAGTTACAAAAATATACCTAATACAAACAATTAAACTAAGTATTGTTTTCAGTTTAAGTCTCCTTTTTTGAATTTTTGTGTGTTTTTAATCAGTGTGTAAAATCTATATGATTTTTAATTAGATTCCATATTTTTTACGATTTTTTTATATTACAAATGTTTTTTAATTACTTTTACAATTTAATATATAGTGATATAAGTGAGAGAAATAAAAGAGAGATAAAAATCGCTTTTTTATTTTTTTTAAATATGATAAATAAATGCGAAAAGCTTAAAATAAAATATTTTTGGGATATATATTTTTCTCTATTTATGGTATTTTTAGGGTATTGTTGATATTTTATGGATTTTTATAATTGAAAATACATACAATAAATTAAATAGAAAATACATGAGACTGAAATGGGTCTAATAAATATACATCAAGTCAGAAAGGGCCCTACGTCAATTATCCTATAAAAAGAGGCAATAAATAAAATTGAGAGATTTAAAACATAATTTTTGGATTTTTATATGATTTTATATGTTTTTTTAATTTTCAATGTTTTGTAATTTTTAAGATTTCTATTTTGTATTTTTTTTATGAATTTTGGATATGTGATAGTTAATAGTAAGATAAAACTATCCTATTTTTGGTGATTTTTATAGTTACACATGGATTTTTATGATTTTATAAGTCAAAACAATGTAAAATTGCTAGTTTTGTATTTTTATAACTAGGAAAGCAATAAGGCATTTACTATAATTTTCCTACCATTTTTGGAGTTAATAAAGCAACTAAAATAATTAAATTAAAGGAAAACAATTAATAAAGCATGCTAGGGACTAAAATGCAATTTTTGAAACCTCATTCGTTATTTAGGAACAAAAACCAAGAGTCCAGAAGATATTTTATCAATTATACCAATTAAATATGGTTTAAATAACACCTGAGAGGGGATATTTTGAAATCAGAATCAAAGTTAAGGGCTCACAATGTAAATTTACAAAATATTTTTCACTTGGATAACACACAGGCAAGGACCTATTAGCAATTTCCAAGAAATTTAATGCATTTCAAAACCAAAATCAATAATCCTAGGGATGCACCATGTAATTTATCCAATAATCGTACATTTAATATTAAGTATACATGGATGAAAGTGTAATTTCTTAAAACATTTTCATCATTAATAACAGGTCCACAGAAGTTGAGGGGAAAATATGCAAATAACCCACCAAAATCCTTATGTGGAATGGGCTTAAAGCAAATACTAAGAAACTTATATCCTCAAGTCCAAATAATCACGAAAATATAACTCAGAAAATGAAGTATATAATACTAAACAGAAATACAAAAACCATAGGGCATTAATGGCAAAATACCCACTACTTACGTGCTAGTGAACAGTGGCGATGCGTCTCAACGATCCAATGACCTAGATGGACTGATGACGGTTCTTCGATCAGCAACTAGGATTAGATCCGATGGGTGATCAGACGAACGATGTCGAGCTTAATCCGATGATATCTGGAAAGTTTAGAGAAGAAGCTTGAACCGATGGTATCGAAGGAGTTTGGAAGATCAGGGTAGAACATCTGGTCGTGACTCTTCAATCTTCACTCCAGGGCGGCTCCAGGTGCCTCACGAGTGGTTGAGATTCCTAGCGCGTTCATCTCGGTCTTCCATAGCTAGTAGGTGCCCTCAGATGGGTCTAGGCCTCATCCAAGGAGGCTTGGGGTACGTGGAAGAACAGAGCACCTGGAGCTTCCTACTTGACACGAACACCCCTCGAATGGAGAACTTTCTTACTAGAACCCTCCTATCAAACCCTCATCCTCCTTTGTACACGCCTCAGACCAAAAGTCCAACCCTCCTAACACGAAGGCGGAGCTACTAAATGGTTCTTAGGGGTTACATGCAGTGGAGATCGATCAACATTTCAAAAATGTAGGATGAACATTAGTTATACATGTAAAGGAAGATACAAAAAGGCGTTAGGGTTTTGGTTGAATCGGGCCAAAGGAATCCAGATCGAATATATGGGCATGGAAGTGCACGATCTGGTCAACAAAATCGGTAAAGGGATCATGCTAAAAGGAGCAAAGATGATCACATGAAAAATTGACAAAAAGGCGAGGGTGACAATATCCTACAGGTCTCTGCAGGAGAGTGGAGTTGTTGACCTGAGTCAACAAACCCAGCGCGTGGATTGATCCACGTCTGCTTCACGTCAGCCACTACGCGACAAAACATGAAATAAATGAAAGAAAATAGAAATTAAAATATCAAAGTGTGTATTAAATAAAAATCAATGCATAAAATTGATTATTATTTAATAAGCTATTTAATATGATTTTTATTTTTTTACCACCTTATTTAGTAAGTCTAACTGAAGTAGCTTCCATATAAGTGGTATTATATATAATATGTATTTTTATTTTTTTGATGATTTATACATAATACTATAATCAATTTTTTTATAATATTATTTAATATGATTCATGTGTATTCTTGGGAGTTTTAGGCATTTGCTTATTTATATTAATAATTACATATATTGTATGCTATATGTATAATATACTATTATATGATATTATTTTAGTATTTTTGGAATTTTTAGGTTGAAATAATTTTTATTTATGTTTTATATGTTATATATAATATATACAATGATTTAAAAATATAAGAGTAATAAAACTATGTAAAATAAATAATTAAGTAAAAAATACAGATATGTCCCAATGTACCCCAATTAGCCAGTTTTTGCATCTTAAATCCAATTAAAATGAAACCACCTTCATTAGATAGATAATTTAATTTCAAGAGCAATAAATGTGAGTTTGGTTCAATTTAAGTTCACATGGAGAAGTTATTGATCTGGAAGTTCATTTTACGACTTTTGCAACTGAGTGTACAGAGTGATCTGTGTATCGTGTATATTTACCAATATTTTTATTGTATATATATAATAATATGCACAAGTTTCACGTTGAAAATTATTTATTTGAGGTATGTAGAATGCTAAACAAAATAATGTAAGAATGATTATTTCCAATATATTTTCATTTAAGGTTTTCACTTTATTTTTGTACATCACTTTCCCTTATCTTCCCCTATTTTATTCCTTGTCAATCAAGTCGCTTTTGACTTGATTTCGAGAGTCAAGGCCAGTCGATATCTATATGATACCTCTTTTATTTTTCTTTTCTTTTCTTTTAAGTTTAAATACAAGTATGGAAACCCTATATGCATATCAATATACATATGTTAATTCATGCAAGTTACTCTATTTACATGCATTTATCTAGAGATTTAAAGCCTAAAATAAACGAATAAATGTGTATGTTAAAAATCATTTTTTAGAGAAGATTGACTTATCTTTTCAGACTATAGATCCTCTCTGAAGAATATTATATGATGTTAGTTGTGTCTTCGATCTAACATCTTAGATTAAAAACTCTATGTCATCTTATATGCTTTAACTTTTTAGACCATCTTATGATACCCAAATGATCGTGGTACGCATCCTTATTTGCAAAGAGGAACACAACTACATAAATATGTTTTATTTTAGATATGAAATGATATAATTTGCAATAATGTTTATTGCTAAATATCTCATCAATATCTTATATGTAACAATGTAAAACACATGTCTTCTTTACTCCTTGGCCTCAATCTAATGATAAAACATTTTGAATGATTCAAATAGTTGCAAGGATTTAGTATTTGGCTCCTAACTATGGATGCACCTAGATACAAATATATCTATATCCCTCCACCATCGTTTATTGTTTCAAAGCGGATATGGAAATGAATTTTTAATTATGGTGAATACAAATACATGCATGATTAAGGAAATGAGTTTTTATATTTTGATACATATATGGATACAGATACAATTTTCATTTATTTTTTGACGACTTGGGTACACATATGGCTACATATTTTTTTGGCAAATACAAGTATGGATATCCATATTATTGAATTTATGTGTTTGCACTATATATGCATACATCATTATGTATATATATCTAAATATTTTATAGGGTTACACATAATATATTGCATTTGGAGTTATTTTCAAATCCGAGAAGAAAAGATTAGATCTTTATATTATTTAATAATTTATTATACATGCTATTTAATTTCACATATTCTTATTTTTCTTTTATTTTGTTGCATTTATGGTTTATGTAATTTTGATTTAATCAACTATTAATTTCTACTTTACAAAAATATTTCTTATGGAGGCAACTATTAGTTAACATTTATTATTCGTAGGATAATCCATGCTTCTTTATAAAATATTCATACATAAATTTTGATTATCCTTTCCATATCTATGTCCATATTTAAGGATGTGGTTCATGATTTTCAGTATATGTAATATATTTTAAATTTGATAAGGATATTGTAGCACCTATATCCATATCGTATCCATTAGTTTACATCCATATTCTTAACATTCTCAAAATCAGAGTTCGGACTACGCAGAAAGATGAAGATTCTACCTTTTCACACTTGATCCCAGATGAGCTTCTAATCAGGCATGCACTTCCAAGATTTCTCAAAACAGTAGTCTAAATCTTTCCATTTAGAGATTATGGCACCATAATAAGCAATGGCAGAAAGATCTTGTTATCGAATGTTATAAATCTCCTTAGTCATTTTGGTAAATTTCAAATTCCCTTTTCCTTTGACCATACATGCTCCCCAAAACCTTCCATATATCTCCACCCGATCTCTCCTAAAGGATGAGATATTGTGTTTCATCAACAGAGTTATGTGTGTTTTTACTTAGTTTATTCAAGGAATCATTTTCTCATGATGAGTTCTTATCATCTGCCTTGGAATCATGGCCACCAATATACCCAATCTAACTACAACACACAATCACCATCTCCATAGCTATCAACCGTATGAGAAAGTTATCTTTAATTAACTTGATAATGGTGATTTAAGCATGATGATTGTTCATTTTTGCATTTAATACTTCATATTGATTGCGTCTTCTATTTTTATTCGAGAGAAAAGACTCGTCTTCAACAAACAAATAGAAATGTGAAGGTTCACGACCAACATATCATCCAATAAGGAAAAAAGAGCTCACAACCAAGTAGAAAAAACAAAAGCTCACATGTAAATACTTGCAATCCAAATCTTCATGCTCCACAATGGAGACAAGTGAACCCTCAGCACCTAAACACCCTTTTTCCCACAAGTGCACACTTAGCACCATGCAACTAGGGTTTCCACGATCGAGCAGAGGACTTTGAGACTGGGACTTCTCCATGTGAGAGCATATGATCGTGTGACATTTGGCAAGGATTTTCACAAGCACGATCTTCCAAGTGAGGGTTTCCGCACGTAGGTATGAGGGTTCCCATGGGAACGACCAAGACACATGTAGTTGCCACCAAGATCTTCAGCAAGCTTTCTCTGATACGATCTTGAAAATATCAACCACGAGAACACCGAGATTGGCACGGAAATCCTTGTAACCAAAGGAGAAAACCACTGTGAACTCCCTCTCCATCCTTGACAATGATGGCTATTTTTTTGCTTGTTACTTCAAAGATATCGAGGAAGCGTTACATATATAATCCGACGTGGTAGGACGGATTCTCACCAAGACCCATTTATCTAATAATCAAGAAACTCGACACACACAGAGAATTTTTTTACTGTTATGTGTCTATCATTCATATTCTTTTTACATTTCTACCCGCTTTTAAGGACATTATACACAATTTTCACAAAGTCAATATCGATATTTGTATTAACTATTTAAACAACAAAGGATAAAGTACTCTTGTCTCTTGATTTTTTTTAAATTTTAATTCTAAAGCCATCTTTCTTTTTCAATCCCCAATACGAAGTAACTTGATAACAAAATGGCACTAACATAAGGATAAGGACATTGTTGGTGGAATTATAAAATGGAATAAGAAATAGTTGTTAATTTCAATATTTTACCCTATTATCAACTTTCTCAACATTAATATATAAAGATGCATATGAATAAATTAAATGACACACTATTTTTAAGAGAAAATCATGGATATTACACACACTTTAAAATAGACAGGAACGAATAGCATTTTATAAAGATCAAATCAATTAGATAATTTAATGGATTTAAAAAATTTCAATTCAAATCCATTAGAACAACAAAATAAATTAATAGTCCTGTAATAAAGGATTAAATGATTTTATCCCAATTTAAATTTAATTGGTAGTGCGATATAAATCAATGGAAAATGAAATCAGAAAAAGAACACTTGGACCATGTGGCGCTCACTGTTCCAAACCAACCACCAGCACCACCGTGAGACCACCGAGACGCCGACCGTCACACTGGTCTCGCTGCTCTCACTCACCCACTCCCCGTTCCCAAATTTCAAATCTCCCTTCATTTGACCCCCAATCTTATCTAAAATTACCTCCTCGCCCTCACACCCTCCCACTCCATGTCAGGCCCCAGTCCCACCCACGCACAGTGGCACTCCCGTAATTCCCCACTCCTCTCACCAACATTTTCGCTCCCCGGCTCTGACAACGTAGCTTTTACGAGAAAAAACCTCAGATGTGGACGGCCCTTCTACTACCAACTCACTCCCTAACCCAACCCCCTCCGATTCCCGTCGTCGGAAACTAAAACCACCTCCACTTGTGACTTGACACCATGAACCGCAGCTTTAGGGCACCGGAGGCGCCAATGGCGAGGGGGAGGACACTCGGGGCTGTGATCAAGGAAAAGGACGAGGAGCTCGCGCTTTTCCTGGAGATGCGGAAGAGGGAGAAGGAGCGCAGCGATAGCCTCCTCCTCCTCGGCTGCTCCGATGACCTCGATCGCCCGCCAGGTGAGCTCCAATGGTGGCCCGATATGCTTAGAAAGTGGATAGCTTGGTTGGTAGTGATTCGTGATGGGTTCTGCATGTTGATTTGTGGCGCAGGAGCGAAGCCCGGTAGCTCCCCGATCTTCAAGATCGTGTCCGCACCGCCGGCGCGGAAGACCGGGCCAGACGATTTCCTGAATTCGGACAGCGACAAGAATGACTATGATTGGTAATGTGATGCTGCTTTTGCTCTGTCACGTAGTTTCCATGGTTGCTGGTCATTTCTTTTCTAGATTTCTCTGTTTGATTATATCTTTGATACACGGATGAAGAAATGGAAAAGCGACCCCATGCTTGGATATTGGGGTGAGGGAAACCCCATGATCTATGTTTTTTAGTGTGTAATCTGTCCGTATTACTGTTGGTGAGGGATTCTTTGATGCCATGTTTAGTAAATAACGACTTGTTTCGCTTTTGGAAAGATGATTGGTTCGAGATTGGCATTCTCGCTAATTGTGTCCTGACGATCTATGTGCTTGCTATAAATTAAGAATATTTGGTTTTAGAGGCATGGGAAAATGGTTAGTGGTGCCCTTCTTTTGGTTTCGAGCTTCTCAGAGCAATGCTTGCAAGCCTATATCGATTTGTTGAGGGGGCTAGGCGATGTTGAGGGTTCATCAGTGAGTAGAGACGATTGGCTGTGGGCTGCTGATTGCTTCTCGGTGAAGAAGGATTACAACTGCCTTATTTTCATAGTAGCTCCGAGTTTGGATACTAAAGATGAGGACTACAACTTGGTCTGGTGCTCTTCCGCTCCCCTTCGGGTGAAGTTTCTTTTATGATAGATGAGGAAGGGTTGTTTGACAATAAAGGCATTCATGGCCAAGCAGATGCAAGTAAGGCCTCCACTTTGAGATATGAGATTGTTAAGGAAGACCCTGGGCATCCATTTTTTTTCATGTGTTGCTGGGTAGAGGATATCTGGAGAGAGATGGACCTACCATGGTTGGATTGTGCGGGCGATAACAGATTCTGGACTTCCATGCACATTGTGTGCTCATCTTCACGAAATGGTTGTCTACATAGTTTGTACTTTGTAATTTTATGGGAAGTTTGCATGGCTTGGAATGGAGTTTATTTAGGTGGGAACACTCCTATGTAGAAAATGTGTTGCAACATGCTAGGTCCTTGTTTGAGGCACAATCCATGTAGTGTTAGCGAGAATTTATTCTATGATGTTGTTTTGGGTGTGACTCACCTCAAGTCTACACCTTTTTTTTCTTCTTAGAAATTTGAGAAGTGAGGAGATCTTTGAAACAAAACATTGTTATTTCGAAAAAACCTTGAGTTATTTTACTTTGATAGCGCATGGAAATATAAATTAACGTAATTACGAAAAAGGTTCCAAATATATCTCAATTCCAATTAGGGCCTCATTTTTTAAATGAATAGGTAATCTTAGTAAAAAGGGTCACTGAAGCTTAAAGAAACTTGTATTTGAGACAAATCATAATGACCCGACTCCTCTTTATTATATTTCAAAAAAAGAGACCCCTAATTGGGAATCAAGGCATAATTGGGACTTTTTTTATGATTTACCCTATAATGTAGAATAGAGAATTGTTGGGAAAAGAACAAAAGTTGTTTATTCTCGGGAACCCTAGGCTCTCTTATATAGAGGAGAGATCTATGGGTAAATTACATAAGACAGACATAAGGAAAATAAAATAAGGAAATAGTATAGAAACATAAATATATCTCTACACTGGCCTTTAAGATGGGGCATAGATGTCAATCATGCTCAGCTCAGAAGAACACTTCTGAAATGATCCTCTAAGCAAGGCCTTGGTAAAGATATATGCCATATGATCTCCTGAACTGACATGAGAGGTAGAAATCAAGCGTTTATGAATTATGTCTCTTGGACAATCTTTTCAATGTACTTTGTTCTTTCTTGAAATGCAGGATTGTTTGCAATAAATTGGGCAACTTGATTATCATATTGTAACTGCACATGAAGAGGTACATGTATATGCAAGTCTGTTAGCACTGCTCGAACCTACATCATCGCTGTGCTTGCATGTGCCATAGCCCTATATTCATATTCAACACTTGACCTAGCAACAACAGTTTCTTTCTTGCTTTTCCAAGAAACAAGAGAACTGCTAACGAACACAGTGAAAAACGAAGTAGACTTCCTGTCCTTAGGACACCATGCATAGTATGTATCAACACATGCAGAAACATAAAGAGTTGCTCCTTTCCTGAATTACAATCCTACCATGGAGAAGATTTTAGGTACCTCAATATTATATATATAGCATCCATGTGTACCTATCGAGGATGCTCCATGAACTGACTCAACCAAGTCATTGCAAAAGAGATATCATGCCTAGTGATAGTAACATAGAGAAGCTTTCCCACCAATTCTCTATATTTCCTCCTGTCAATCTCATCTGTATTATCATCATCATATAACCTCATGCTGGGATCCATGGGAGTAGTAGAGGGTCGATACCCAATCATGCTTGGTGATGAATATCTGATTTGTCATCACATTCTTCATATATTATCCCTCTATCTTGAACATTTTTTAAAAAATGTACAACTAATTAAACCTTAATTAAAACCTAACCCCTTGTTAATAACTAACCCTAATCATTGTTTATATTTAATACTCTCTTATTTTATTTATTTTATTTTTATTTAAAATTCCTAAAAATAGATAATTATTGTATATATTTATTTTGACATTAAAAAATTTAAAATACAAAAATAACTACAGAATTAAAAGAGGTGTTTTTAATCCATTAAAAATGCTTGCAAAAATTTGACTTTGTACATATGACTTATTTTGACCTTTTGTACAACATGAAACTTGTAGATCTCATTGAGATCTACAACTTATGTTTTGACTTTTTTCTAATTTGATTTGTATTTATTTTATTTTGATTTTTCTTTGTTTTCTATTTTTTTTTCTAATTTTTCATTGGGCCACGTGGCGCCCTTTGGGCTGCCCACGCAGCCATCTCTTCATTCGCTACCTGCTCACTCCTCCATCATCGATCAGATCTTGATGGATTTGATTTGACCCATCCACATCTGCCTCATTCTTGACCCTTCGATCACATTGCCTAATTTGATCTTGACTACTCACTCGTGCCTCCATATGGACCATTAGATCTCTTGATCCAACTATCCACGCGTCGTCTTCCTCCTCTGTAACCGTCGACGTCCTTCTCCCATCCCCACTTTCCTCAATTTTCTATAACCGGCCCTCACCTCCTACCCATGACCAAACACTACCACCACGTAGCCCTATCTTCCCTTCTCGCGCAACCATTAGTGCTCCACAACCTAATTCATAGATCCACAACTGACCGTTACAACCTAGCCCCTTCACCTTCTGTAACCACCGTCCATCATCCATAAAACCACATCCTCTGTCACACATTCTTCTCGTCTACCTTGATGCTGTCTTAGGCCCAACGTCTCTCCGCCTCTCTGTGATAGAGAGAGGTCAGATTGATGATGCGATGATGACTTGCAGCCCTCGGTGCGACCCTTGGCCGCCATGGCCATGTCTCGGCCCTTAGCCAACCATTGAGGCCCTTAGAGTAGTTGTCAGGTAGAGCGATGACACGAGGTTCACTGGAACCTCTGCCCAAGCTTCCACTCCACCGGAGCTCTTCTCCAATTTCCATGTAAGGTCCGTTGCTTCTTCTTCGAGTTTTCTTTTATTTAATTACCTGTCACACTCATCGCCACCTTGAATTGAGCATCCCTCCGAGCTCCGCCGAACTTCCCTCACCTTCGTAGGAGGCTCAGATCACCACCTTCCTTCCTCCAGTACCTCGTCCAACCCATGCTTTCTCCTCTGCCGAAGGCGAAGGAGAACTCATTCAAGGCTCCCACTTCTTCGCTCGACAACCCTCCATTTCATCTCGCCTCGCTTCAGCTATCTCCCACTAACCCCTTTTGCAGGTTCAAGCTTCAACGACTGGACTTTTGGTGGAGCTCAGTTCTAAAGCTCCACCTCTGGCGTGTTGACGTCAACGACCACTTCCAGGAGGTTTACACCTCATCCTCCACTCGATCTTCATCACCATGGCTCCATTAAGCTCCCTGATGCTTCAACGTGCACAGAGGAGCAAGGTGGAGCTCCTTGCGTCTCGCCGAAGCTCCAATTGCCTTGTCATTGCACGACGGAGGAGGAAATTGTAGACACTACAGATGTCATTGGATGGTGCCCCTCCAGCATCCATCCAATGGATGTGGAGCCGCCATGTTGCCATTCCGGAGCGTGGAGGATCGGTGGGACCGAGCCTTGCCCAAAGCACCTCTAGCCGCCACGTAGCCCGACCCACATGCACCGGTCCTGATCCGCCATCCAAGCCTCCGCCCACGTGCCTCGCACGTGAAGGCTTGGAAAGTTTGCATCCATGCCTGCCAACTTCTACAATATTGCATACATGCCCTTCCCAGGCACGCGTGCCTCACGTGTCGTGCATGGACAAATTGCATGTGGGCCGTGTCGATTTTTGGAACTTGCATAAATGCCCCTCCAGGACCCTTTTGTTATATTTTATCATTTACTCATGTTTTTCTTTCATTTATACCCCTGGACATTTTCTTTAATATCTTGAGCATCCAGACTCCAATTCTAGTGATTTCAATTTCATTGTGTTATGTATTTCATCCTCTACAAGATGTCATGCTTTATTTTTGTTTTGACACCTAGATCAATATGCTAAAAAATAATGATTATTGGGTCACTTGCTCATTGCTCTTTCATGCCATTTGCCTATTAATTGATAAAAGTGACACATCAATTAACAATGAAATTGATATGTTTTGTATTGCTCAATAATTTAATTATTCTAGGCATATTTGCACATGTATGTTTCCATTACACTTCATTCTGTGGCATTTTATTCTCCTTAATGTGCATAAAAATCAACCAAAAATATCATTTTGTAGCATGTGCCATTATCTTGCATAATGTTTAGCATCATTTTATGCATCGTGTCTGTTTGATGACTTATGTTGACATAATTGATCGCTTAATATAGATGCTAAAACCTGATTAATCATAGAGATTGCTTGTGTCCTGGAGTCAACCTTGGGGCTTGCTTGGGTTAAATAAACACTAAATCACGTCTTTATTATCTTATTTATTTATGCATGTGTGGTTGTTTTGATTGACCTCTAATTGCCCGACTACATCAATTCAACGTTATTAACGAGGGTAATTTTGAGGATGTCACCTATCTTAACAAGCATGTCTGTAACATACTTCCTTTGGGTCATCACAAGACCTTGCATATTCCTAACAAACTCTAACCCTAAGAAATACCTTAGGGTGCCAAGGTCCTTAGTGACAAACTGATGACCGAGGGAATTCCTTTGCTTTCTTTATCCCCTGCACATCGTCTCTTGTAACAAGTATATCATCAAATACACCGTGATAACAACGGTACCTCTGGGTGTTATCTGCACGAACAATGAGTGATATGCATTTGACCTCTTAAACCCTTGATTTTCAATCAGATTCGAGAGCTTCTGAAACCATGCTATTTAAGTCCATATATCGTCTTGTGAAGTCTGCAAACCTGTTGACACTCATCCTCAGCAACAAACCCTGGAGGATGTTACATGTAGACTTCCTCCTAGAGATCTCCATACAAAAAAGTATTTTTAACATCTAGCTGGTATTAAGATCAATCACATACCGCAATAATAGAAAGGACACTTAGAGTGGAGTGACGGGCAACGAGAGAGAAAGTGTCCAAATAATCCACTCCATAAGTCTGTGTAAACCCTCATGCCACCAATATGGCCTTGTTGCGATCAAGGCTTCCATATGCATGGTGTTCGACAGTAAACACCCATTTGCAAGTGACAACAGATGCTCCATCAGTTCCATGTTTGGGCTCAAATATCGGCGAAATTCGACCAAATTTCAATCGAGTTTCGATTTCGGTGGGTGATAGAAATTTGACTGAAATGGCCTATATTGACCAAAATTTGGGGGGCTTTGTTAAAAAACTGTTCGAAATGACCGAAATTTCGGTCGAATTTCGACCGAAATTCGGTCAAAATTTCATTTCGGTCCATTACCGAAACGAAATCGAAATCCGACATTTAAGGCCTTGTCCATGTACCACATGGCTGTAGAGCAACCATCTCCTCTTCCATAGCTAGACGCCATCGACTGTCCTTCAAGGTGTCCTGATAATTTCGTGGGGTTTCCACGGCAGCTAAAGCAACTGCAAATCTCTGGAATTCCTTCGTCTTGTGATCAAAGAAGTTCTGAGAAGCAAGAGGATATGAGGTACATGTACAATTTTGCTTTCGAATTGCAGTACACATATCCAAGTTATTGAGAATCTCCTCAAACTGTATGTTAGCCTCCTACAAAGGTTCCTACGTAGGCACATCTCCAAACTCGTCGTTAGAAATATTGTATTCAGAACAAACCTGAAACATGCTGGATGACGTGCGATGGCCATGAGCAGAAGCATGCCAACGTTTATAGTATCTTGGCAACGATGGAACGATCAGCACATGTGGTTGTATAGGAGAGGGTGATGGAGGTGAAGAAGGAGGTGGTGGTGTTGGAACAACATGCACAAGTGGAGGTGGTGATGGGCTCGTAAGAGGAGGTGGCATGTAGATCTCATCACCAGAATCTGATGAAGCCTACCTGTGACTTGTAGAAGAAAAATACATCACATACTCAAAAAAATGACATCAACGCTAATATAATATTTTTCGTGCAATGGATCATATCATCGATATCCCTTCTGTGTCATAGAGTGCCCGACAAACACACATTTGACAACTCTAGGGAGAGCTTGTCCATACTTGGAGACAGCTGGTGGACGAACGTGGCAGAGTAAAAACACGGGGAGTGAGTGAGAACAACTCCTTCTCTGGGAATGCCGTGAAGAAAGGAATTTTCTCACCTAGAACAGATGAGGGCATGCGATTCACAAGATAACATGCCGTAAGAACTGCATCACCCCAAAACGAATGTGGGGTACGGCTCTGAATGAGAAGAGTCCAAGTGACATCAAGTAAATGGCGATGCTTTCTCTCTGCAACACCATTTTGCTGAGAAGTGTAAGCACATGTTGTTTGATGAATAATACCATAAGATGAAAAGAATTGTGAGAGAGCATGTGTACAAAATTCCAAAGCATTATCATTTCTCATAAATTTCACCGAAGAAGAAAAAATATTCTGCACTTCATTGATAAACATTTTGATCACATCCCCAGCATCGGATTTATTCTTCAATAAAAAGACCCATGACAGATGAGAAAATCATCATCAACAACTAGGTAAAATCAGTGTCCGTGGTGATCAGGAACACGACTCATACCCCAAATATCAACATGAAATAACTCAAAAAGAGAACTAATGCTCTGACTCTGACGACCAGGAAAAGAAGAACGATGATGCTTTCCCAACTAACATGCCTCGCATTGGAAGGAAGAGCGAGGTGAGATCTGTGGCAGAACATGACAAATCTTTTGGAGTGGAAGGTGACCAAAACACAGGTGCCAAGTGAAGAGAGAGACTGGTCTTGAATGAGAGGATAAGCCTGCATATGGAGTTCGGACGACGCGATAGAGACCGTCCTGCTCACAGCCACAACCAATCGCCCTGCCTGTAAGAATGTCCTGAAAAACAAAAGACTATGGGTCAAAAATAGATCGACAATGCAAATTCTTCGTAATCTGGATAATAGATTACAAATTCATAGAAGAATCAGGTGCATGTAACACATCTGCAAATGCATGGAGGGCGTCAAACTGATCTCCCCCTGTCATGTGATCGGGGATTGGGAGAGTCCCATCGGCTATGACAACGATTCTCCTGGAGGAACCTGTCTATACGCTGCAAGTTGATCTCTGTCTTCACTTATGTGACGTGCCGCCTCGGAGTCCATAATCCATTATGTAATCTCAGATCCATGACAAGAAGTAAAAGCATATGTACAACTCGAGGTGCTGGCAGTGGCACAGGTACTGGCAGAAGCGGAAGCAACAACATCTGAGTGGCCTCTTGGAGTTGGTGAAGAAGCAGAAGGCATAATATCCCTCAAGCTAGCTACGAGGTCTTCAAACCTTTGATCCGAAGAGGAAATAACATGGGGTTCTGCTTGCTCTGTTACACGAGTCGATGTTGGAAAATCATGCTTGGAGTAGCATGTGTCCTCTATATGCCCTTGTCGGTGACAATAGGTGCACGACTGACAAATACGACCTCCTCTACCATGAGGTCCATGACCATGAAACTAAGAAGAACCTCCCCTACCACATGAGGTTGCCATCGCATAAGATGTTTGACTAGAAGCAGATGAGACAATTATCTTGTTGATTTTGCGGAACGCTTCTGTTATTGTTGGGAAAAACGAATGACTTGTTTATTCCATGAACCCTAGGCTCTCTTATATAGGAGAGTAGCCTATGGGTAAATTACATAAAGCATACTATGAAGAAAAACAACATAACGAACAGTACAGATACTACCATTTATTGTATACGTTAACACTCCCCCTCAAGATGGAGCATAGATATCAATCATGCTCAGCTTGGAAGCACACTTCTGAAATGGACCTCGTAGCAATGCCTTGGTGAATATGTCTGCAGTCTGATTCTCTGAAGTAACATGAGATGTAGCAATGAATCCTTTCTGAATCATATCACGTATGAAGTGACAATCCACCTCAATATGCTTGGTCCGCTCATGGAATGCAGGATTATTTGCAATAAACAAAGCAGCCTGATTATCACATTCCAAGTTCATAGGAAGTGGTACATCTAAACATAGATCTGTCAGCACAACTTTCACCCACATCATCTCTGTAGTAGCCTGGGCCATAGCCCTATATTCGGATTCAGCACTAAATCTAGCTACCACAGTTTGTTTCTTGTTCCTCCATGAG
Organism: Ottelia alismoides; assembly: GCA_037367405.1. NCBI lineage: Eukaryota > Viridiplantae > Streptophyta > Magnoliopsida > Alismatales > Hydrocharitaceae > Ottelia > Ottelia alismoides. The sequence goes on from JAZKJV010000996.1 coordinate 2,074,439, forward strand.
ACTAGGGCATCTCCAACATAGACAGCATACGCTGAGGTGGACTTCCTATCCTTTGGACATCCTACATAGTCTGCATCTGCACATGCTGAGATAGAAATCCCCTTTCCTTTCTTAAATAGCAGACCTGCACCTGGAGAAGATTTGAGATATCTAAGTATCATATGTATTGCATCCATATGTACCTGGCGTGGTTGCTCCATGAACTGGCTCACACGGCTCACTGCAAATAATATATCTGGCCTAGTGATCGTAACATACAACAGTTTGCCTACCAGTTCTCTATATCTTCTCCTCTCCACCTCCTCTGTGTTATCTTCATAAAGCTTCATGCTGGGGTCCATTGGTGTCGTAGCAGGTCGACACTCGAGCATACATGTTTCACTCAACAGGTCTGTAACATATTTCCTTTGTGACATGACTAGCCCATAGGAATTTCTGGCAAATTCAAGCCCCAGAAAGTATCTAAGGACCCCAAGATCCTTAGTGACAAACTCACTACCCAGCATTTCTTTCGCCTGCCTTATGCCCTGCTCATCATCTCCTGTAATCAAGATGTCATCAACATAAACCATAATGACAATGATACCTCTCACTGTTTTCTGTACAAACAAGGAATGATCAGCATTGGAGCGTTTGTATCCTTGTTTCTCGAAGAGATCCGAGAGCTTCTGAAACCATGCTCTGGGACTCTGCTTAAGGCCATAGATAGCCTTATGCAACCTGCATACCTTGGAACACTCCCCCTCAACAGCAAAACCAGGTGGCTGTTGCATATACACCTCTTCCTGCAAATCTCCATATAGAAATGCATTCTTCACGTCCAACTGATGGAGCGTCCAGTCTCGAGCAACTGCAACTGACAGCAAGATCCTTAGGGTGGAATGACGTGCCACTGGTGAGAATGTGTCAAGATAATCCACCCCATATGTTTGTGTGAAGCCACGTGCCACCAGACGTACCTTGTACCTGTCAGTGGAGCCATCTGCATTGTGCTTCACTGTGAACACCCACTTGCAGCTCACTGGGTTCACATCTGGAGGTATAGAAACCAAAGTCCAAGTTCCTCTGGACTGAAGTGCGGCCATTTCTTCTTCCATTGCAAGCCGCCATCTACTATCCTGCAGAGCCTCATGATGATTCCGTGGAATATGTATGGCTGAAAGTGCCATAGCAAATGACCTGAAATCTCCAGATAGCGCTCAAAAGATACAGAGGCTGATAATGGATATTTGGCACAACTCCTCGTCGACTTTCGTAAAGCAATGGGAATATCCAAATCAGTTGTAGGCTCATCTGACTCCTGCAACACATCCTGCTCAGAAATGTCGTCAGATCCATCAACATTAATATTCTCATTACATACCATATGAGAGCTAGTGGACGAGTCATGACCATGAGCTGGTGGAGGAAGCCTGCGGGTATAATGGAACGAGAATGGTGAGATAGGCTGTTGTGATAGTGGTGGTGGTGGTGGAGGTGTTGATGACGGCATCTGAGGTGGTAGTGGTGTCATATATGTGGCATTAGGTGGTGTAGGTGGAAGCTGGTTGTCTCCAGATGCTGAAAAATACATAGTAGATTCAAAAAATGTAACATCTGCGCTAATCATATACCGCCGACGCAAAGGATCAAAGCACTTGTACCCCTTTTGAGTTCTGGAGTACCCGACAAAGACACACTTGACAGCCCTAGGAGAGAGCTTGTCAGTACCCGGTGACAACTGATGGACAAACGCAACTGACCCAAACACACGAGGAGTGAGAGTGAACAGATCCTTGTCAGGATAAATAAGTGAGAATGGAATCTGTTCATTCAAGACAGACGAAGGCATCCGATTAATTAGGTAACAAGCAGTAGGAACTGCATCACCCCAATAGGAATATGGAACATGACTCTGTATAAGTAGAGATCTAGTGACATCAAGGAGGTGACAGTGTTTTCTTTCAGCAATCCCATTTTGTTGAGATGTATGGGCACAGGACGTTTGGTGAATAATCCCTTTTGATGAGTAGTAATTAGCAAGAAAATTAGTGCACAACTCTAAAGCATTGTCACTTCTTACACTTTTCACAGACGTAGAAAAAACATTTTGGATTTCATTCAGAAAGTGAATAATTATATTTCCGGCTTCAGATTTATTTTTCATCAGAAACACCCACGACACTCTAGAAAAATCATCCACAAATACAATATAATATATGTGTCCCTGATGATCAGGTACACGACTCGGACCCCAGACATCAACATGAAATAACTCAAACTTGGAGTTACTACTCCGACCAGGACGACTGGGAAAGGACGACCTGTGATGCTTTCCCAACTGACATGCCTCACACTGAACAGATGTGTGAGGAAGACTATACGTCAATACTCGACGCAACTTCTGAAGCGGTAAATGACCTAAACGCAGATGCCACAGTAAAGGGGATACTTGGCTAGCAGAAGAGGATGTGGTTCCAGCAAATGGGGTCTGATTCTGGCGGTAAAGGCCTCCTTGCTCATAGCCACGACCAATCACGTTGCCCGTATGGATGTCCTGAAAAATCAAAGAAGATGAATCAAAAATTGCCCGACAATGGAGATCCTTCGTAATCTGACTAATTGACAATAGATTCATTGAAAAATCAGGTGCATGCAACACATTCTTGAGCTGCATAGACGGTGTCAATCTAATCTCCCCCTGACCAGTGATGGGGGAATGTGTGCCATTTGCAATGACAACTGTCCGTCCTGGAGGGATCTGGGTATAACCTGTAAGTAGACTCTGGTCGCCACATAGGTGATGTGTAGCGCCTGAGTCCATAATCCATGGCAATGTATCAAGACTACTACTGTGAAGTGCAAGTATACTACCTGAAGCACTGGTAGACGTGGAGGCAGAAGCAGCCGCATCAGGATGACTCTCTGTAGTCGGTGCTGGACCCGATGGTGGGATAATGCCCCTCAGACGGGCAACTAGATCATCAAATCGCTGATCCAAGGTAGCAGCAGATGGGGGCTCTATCTGCTCAGCAGCTCGTGCGGATGCAGGAAATCAATGCTTTGAATAGCATGTATCTTCACTACGTCCAACTCGATGGCAGTAGGTGCATGTTGGCCTAGTACGGCCACTCCTCCCACGGGGTCCACGTCCACGGCCCTGGTAATGAGAGCCACGACCTCTAGTTGCTGCCATGGCTGAAGGATTCTGACTTACAGCAGTTGAGGGAACTGTAATCCGACTCAGTCTATGGAAGGCTTCCTCCATTGGAGGAATTGTAGAGTCGGCCAAAATCTGTGATCGTGCTGCCTCGTACTCAGGATCAAGTGCGGCTAAGAACACTCCCACCATAGTAGCGTTCCTATATGTCTTCTGCTGTTCTGGCGTGGCTGTCAAGGGCATGAAGCTATATAGCTTCTCGAACATCCCTCTCAGTGACGTATAGAGAGAATGTAGGGGGCGACCATTCTGCTTGATGGTGAAGATATCATGCTGGAGTTGCAGAATCTTTGTCTCGTTCTTTGCCTGGGAATATGTAGCCGCCAGAATGTCCCACATATCCTTCGCTGTGGGTTGATGGAGGATGTCATTGGCAATCTCAATTGCCAACGTGCCAGATAGCTAAACTTTGGCGTATGCGTCATCTGCCTCCCAGGAGGCATATGTTCCAGTCTTCTCAGCAGGCTCTGGTTCGGTAAGAATGTGCTTCTTACCCGTAGACTTCATCATACTTATGAACTGCATTGCCCACAGTTCATAGTTGGTACCGTCCATCTTGACAATCAGCGCAGGACCACGGAATGTGCCACTAGATGGGATATCTGCCTTGCTTTCGGACATAGTGGATACTGAAGACTGGAACGATTGATAGAGAATATGTTTTGTCTACAGAGACATAGACGGGATTAGTTGCATGTGTAGACGTCAAGCAACTATCCCCATGAATATGTGCGCCCTACGGTCTTGACACGCGCAATCAATCACAAAGACACACGCAAACTGTGGGCTGGCACACAGATGTTCACGCGCAGGGGCGCACAGATGTTCACGCGCAGTGGTGCACAGTTGCGCGCGGCAAGAGCACGCTTCGTGCGTGTACAACTGGGGCACGCACGCAAGTACTGCAGGGAGAAGTCACGCAGGAGCGCGCGTGCGTGCACGATCAGATCTTCAAGCTTGGGCGCGAAGAGGCACACACATGGGCATGCGCAAGCGATGTGCTATGCGGAGAACTGGCTAGCAGGCCTGCGCGCGAGAGCAGGCGATGCGCTACGCGCAGGTCTCGCGCGTGAAGTACCGCCGCTAGGGTTGAAGGCGTGCAGGTCTGGAGCACCGCCGCGATTGGAGAAGACGACCTGCGCAGTAGATCGGGAGTGGGCGGCGCCGATTAGAGAGAGAGAAGAGAGAGAGGCCGGCGGGTGGGGTGGGTTAGGGTTTCAAGAACTCCGGTCTAGGACCGTCGCTCTGATACCATGTTGGGAAAAACGAATGACTTGTTTATTCCATGAACCCTAGGCTCTCTTATATAGGAGAGTAGCCTATGGGTAAATTACATAAAGCATACTATGAAGAAAAACAACATAACGAACAGTACAGATACTACTATTTATTGTATACGTTAACAGTTATAAAATATGAAGAATGCGGAAGCGATTGATAAACAGATCATAAACAAGAAAGATCAAACATGAAAGAACAAGATTTAACGTGGAACCCTACTCCGTGAGGAGCGGGATGAAACCACGGGAGAAGCCCTCAAAGGGGCGTGTTTCTTTATTGCACTTTCTCAATGAGTACAGGAGGTCTGGGGCTCCTTATATAGCCTTCCCAGAGCCTCCAAGTCCCACCATTGGGCGGTATGAGACTAAACACAGGATGGGGTAAATGGATCTTCTCCATGATCCATTTACCCTGCTACAACTCAATATGGCGCATAACCAAATACTCCAACACTCCCCCTCAAGCTGGAGCATGCAATGCTCAGCTTGGACAACCAGAAATAAACTCAACTCAACGCTACTGGACACTACGGACAATATCAACTCAACGCGCACACGCTGCAGTCGAGGACGTTGCTTCTCATGCCGTGCAGGTGAGGAGGACGAACGGGCTGGAGTGTGAGTCAACTGAAGACTCGGAATCTGATCATCGAGTCTGAAACTGCGCCTGAAGTCTCCTCGTCGGAAAACTGGGTCTCTCCCATCTGGCTCAGAGAATGGTGCACTGCTCTGGTATACCTATGATACCACATGAAAACCCTTGCCAATATGGCATAGGAAATGGTCCTCTGCTCTGGAGTCCCTATGGCTCACATGAAAACTCTGGCCGAACAACAAGAAGAAGAATGATGGGGACCTCGAACAAATGATGGCAACATCTGCTCATCTGAAAATGACCGCACACTCGTGCGTGTCTGAAACTGGAGACTCAGAAACAATGATCGTCGAGTCTAAACAACTGTAGAGTTTGATCAACAGCTGGTCTGGAGACTGGCATCTGAATCTGGAATCTGGATCATGAACAGACCTGTGACTCTACATATACTCCCCCTTTCTCCCATACTTGTCGGAAAACGAACATCGACAAAGTTGGGAGAAGACAAGATAGAAGGGGAAAACAAAAAACCACTTAGCCGATTACACATTTGTCGGCTTTCAAAACATTCATTTTTTTCAAACATTTTTTTAAGCCGTTGTTTTTTTTCGGCTTTTCGTCAACATTTTTTTCTGGCTTTTGCATTTTTTTAAAGCCTCCAATTTTTCTTTGTGTATGGCTTTTTTTTCCGGTGTACGCGCCCCCTTTTTTTTTGAAACTTCTCTCCCTTTTTCTTTCAAATTAGACCTCCCCCCTTTTTTTTGTCAAATACACAGCCATTTTTTTTACAAACAGGGCAACGGCTGGGCTGTTTTTTTTAACGAAACGGCCCACTCGGGCCCATGAAAACGTGCGCCCCTTATTATTAGGGTTCCCCATGGGAGAACCCTTCTCGTCAAATGCCGCTGCCAGAAGAATGCCGAGGAGGAGGCGACGCCAGCGGGAAGAGGCGCGTGTCTGGAGTACATGGCCGCCGCACGGAGCGTGAGGAGGCGGCGGAGGCTCGCCGCCTGGAAGGTGCGGGTGCCGCAAGGGGCTCCGCCTGCTGGATCGCGCAAAGAGAATGGCTGGAATCGCTGCCCAGAGACTGGTGCGGCATCGCCGCCTGCTCGAGGGGGGTCGAAGGATCTGGAGGGCTGCTCCGCCTAGGCGATGGAAGGTGCACCTGGACCTTGGAGTATGTGCGCCGTCTGCTGGTGCTGGAGGGGGCTCCCACCTGCGGTGTTCGATGCCGCTTGGAGCCACAGATGGGAGAGAGGCGACCTGTTGCTTGGGGCTGAAGAAGATGCGTGGTTCTGGAGGCGCATGATCACGTCGGGATCCATGCTGCAGGTTGTCTTGGATCAACGTATCTCTCGGGAGATGGAAACATTCGGGATGCCGAAGCAGATTGTGGTCTATGATCGCAAAGCACTTAAAGACCATAAGAGGTTGATTATCACGCACAAATTCCTGGTGAAACAAACTGGAGATCTGATACCGAGATACACGTGATGCACATGAAACCGTTGCCTGAAGATGCCGGCTGAACATGAACCGAGATTAGGGTTCCAGGTTCCAGATTGGAACCCTAGAACTCGAAAGACTAATATTCTTCTCTAAGAATTTTTCAAGAAATAAACCGAATCTTGAATACATGAAAAAAGGAAAATAACTCCACGAGAATCAAACCCGCTCTGATACCATGTTATAAAATATGAAGAATGCGGAAGCAATTGATAAACAGAGCATAAACAAGAAAGATCAAACATGAAAGAACAAGATTTAACGTGGAACCCTACTCCGTGAGGAGCGGGATGAAACCACAGGAGAAGCCCTCAAAGGGGCGTGTTTCTCTATTGCACTTTCTCAATGAGTACAGGAGGTCTGGGGCTCCTTATATAGCCTTCCCAGAGCCTCCAAGTCCCACCATTGGGCGGTATGGGACTAAACACAGGATGGGGTAAATGGATCTTCTCCATGATCCATTTACCCTGCTACAACTCAATATGGCGCATAACCAAATACTCCAACAGCTTCCTCCATGGGAGGAATAGTGGCATCCGTCAATATCTCTAAACGGACCGCCTCGTACTCTAGGTCAAGTGCTGCTAAGAATACATCAACCATGTGGCATTCCTGTATGTCTTCTGCTACTCAGGAGTAGACGTGAGGGGCATGAAATTGTGGAGCCTCTCAAACATCCCACACAAGGACGTATATAACGAATGAAGTGGTCTTCCGTTCTGCTTGATAGTAAAGATATCGTGATGTAGTGGCAAGATCTTTGTCTCATTCCTCGCTTAGAAATAAGTGGCTGCGAGGATATCCCACATAGCCTTGGCGTCGGGATGATGTAACATATCATTGGCGATCTCTATCGTCAATGTACTGGAAAGCCAATCCTTGGCATACACATCATCTGCCTTCTACGAGGCACTCACCACAGTTTTCTCAACCGGCTCTTCCTCTGTAAGAATATGTTTTTTACCTGTAAACTTCATGAGGCTCATGAACCGAATGGCCCAGAGCTCGTAGTTCACTTGTCCATCTTGACAATCAGCGCTGGACCTCTAAAAGCGCTTGTGGTAGGAATATCGACTTTTCTCTCTGCATATTACCGGATGAAGAAAACAAGGGTTTTGTAGACCAAATAACTTTGTCTACACAGACATATATGGATTTGATTACATTACATGTGTTGGCCTATGCAATCAAATCCATCAACGTTGGATAGGACCGTCGACGACGAAGATGAGGGCCGACGACAATAGCGGTGACTTGCAGCGAAGAGAAGGGCCGCTGACAGTAATGGTGGCGACGCTTGACGGGACCATGCAGCGCACTCGACGGGGAGGGTGGGGGGGCGGTGGCGACACCTGGTTGGGGGGGGGGGGGAGGAAGTCGGCAACGCGCGAGAGAGAGGGCTTGGCAGGTGGGGTTAGGGTTTGGATTTTTCTCGAGTATGAGAGCTCTGGCCTAGGACCGTCGCTCTAATAGCATGTTAGGAAAAGAATGAAAGTTGTTTCTTCCTGAGAATCGTAGGCTCTTTTATATGGAGGAGAGATCTATGAGTAAATTACATAAGACGGACGTAAGGAAAACAAAATGAGAATATAATACGGAAATATAAATATATCTCTACAAGAATCAAAGAACAAGAATGAAACACATATTTACGTGGACCCCTATTCCAAAGGAGCAAGATGAAACTAGGGGATAAAGCCATCGAGAGCTAGATATTCTATTATGTTTCGCAATGAGTACAAGGGGTGTGAGGCTCTATGTAGTCCAACCAACACAATTGTGCCCCCCTCATAAACAAATATGGGCTATATACTACTCATCAACATAGACCAAATTGTTCAATTCTTTCAATACTCTCCCTTAAGCTAGGGCATGAGAACACTCACCTTTGACAATACGACACGCAACACTTACAAACCGAGTACAATTTCTTAGACAACATTCAAACTCTTAATAGCGACTTATTATGCTTGTGATGTGGGGAATCTACAATTGTATGCTCTGAGCCGCTTTGGATCTCAACATTGGAATGAGCCTCTTAACTGGAGACCTATGTGAGTGCTCCCACCATATGAAGATTTACACAATGGTTTTTGTTGAAATTTGAGAAGCGGAAGCGGAATCGATAAAATAAGATAGATAAACATGAAAAACACAGATTTAACGTGGAACCCTACTCCCTAATGAGTAGGATGAAACCACAGGAGAAGCCCTCAAAGGAGCTGAATATTTTATTGAATTCTCAATGAGTACAGAGGGTGAGGAGCTCCTTATATAGCCCCTCAAACAGACTGCAGTCCCTCCGCTCATCCATGTGGGACTAAACTTGAGTGGAGCAATTGGATCTGGGTGAGATCCAATTACCCACCTATTACATTCTCTAACACTCCCCTCAAACTGGAGTTCAGAAAGCTGCAACTTGCAATAAAAAGAACGTGTACAACACATCTTCATACGATACATCACAAGAAGAATGCATATTCGTTGCTGGTAGAAGGCCTCACACGAGGATGAGTCTGCGGCTTCCAGGTCATCAGAACGTTTCTTTATCATGCATGTAGAACGCTGCGATATCAGGTCACCGGAACATATCCCTGTCGTGCCGGGAGAATAATCGTTGCAGAAGAAGTCCAGCGCGGAATACTGATCGAGTCGTAAAAGAAGTATACGCCCTGACGAAGAATCTGATATGTTGGGAAACATAAGAGTTGTGTTTATTCTTGGATGCCTAGACTCTCTTATATTGGAAGAGGTCTATGGGCAAATTACATATGGTAGACAAACGAAAAGAACCATAAATAAAAGATACAGAAACATAAACTAAACTTCTACACTCCCCCTCAAGATGGAGCATAGATATTTATCATGCTCATTTTGAATAGACACTTCTGGAAGGAACCCCGAAGTAAAGCTTTGGTAAGAATGTCTGTCGTTTGATCTCCTGAGCTAACATGGGTTGTAGAAACAAAACCTTTCTGGATCATATCACGGATATAATGGCAATCCACCTCAATGCTTCATCCTCTCGTGAAATGCAAGGTTGTTTGCAATAAATAATACAACCTGATTGTCACATTCTAATGATATGGGAAGAGGAATATTTATATGTAGATCTGTCAGAACTGCACGAACCCACATCACTTCTGCACATGCTTGGGCCATAACTCTATACTCTGATTCAACACTAGATCTCGCAACTACTGTTTGCTTCTTGCTCTTCCATGAGACAAGTGACTCCCCAACAAATATAGCGAAGCTTGATGTAGACTTCCTATCCTTCAGGCACCCTGCATAGTCTGCATCTGCACATGCTGAAATAGTAATAGTGCCTTTCTTCCTAAACATCAATCCTACACCTGGAGATGACTTAAGATACCTTAGTATCATATGTATGGCGTCAATGTGTACCTGGCGAGGTTGCTCCATAACCTGGCTCACTTTATTCATTGCAAATGTAATATCTGATCTGGTAATAACAACATAAAGAAGCCTCTCTACCAGTCCTCTGTACCTCCTTTTGTCAACCTCCTCAGTGTTGTCATCATGCTTCTTCATGCTTGGATCCATTGGTGTAGAAACATGTCGACATCCAAGCATACCTGTGTCACTTAGCAAGTCAGTGACATATTTCCTCTGAGTCATCACGAGTCCTTGTTCATATCTAGCAAACTCCAATCCAAGGAAATATCTCAGTACTCATAAATCCTTGGTAACGAATTCGCTGTCCAAGAATTCTTTTACTATTTTTATTCCCTGCATATCATCTCCTGTAATGAGTATATCGTCAACATACAACATAATGACAATCATACCTCTGGATGCCCTCTGTACAAAGAGAGAATGGTCTGCATTTGACCTTTTGAACCCTTGCTTCTCAAACAAATCTGAGAGCTTCTGGAACCAAGCTCTTAGGTGAGAAGCAATCAGATATGAAGCACATGACCTCTTCTGCTTTCTCAGTGCAATCGGCAAATCAAGATTTACATCAGTTGTACCAACATCCATGTCATCCCCTGCCTGGTCCTGCTGAGAAATGCCGTCAGTCCCATCATTAGGAATAATGTTATCAGAACAAACCTGGGGTATGGTTGATGATTGTCCATGATCATGAGCAGGGGCTGACCGTCGACTGTAGTGGCGTGGTAGGGGAGGAACCAAAGATATGGGATGTGGTAGTGGTGGCGATGGTGGTGATGGGGATGACGGTGGTGGAGATGTAGGAGCTTGCTGTGGTGCATACAAAGGTGGAGGAGGAATAAAGATTTCATCATTTATAGCTGATGACACCAACCTGTCACCTGTAGGAGAGAAAAACATGGCTGACTCAAAAAACGTGACATCTGCACTGACATAACATCTTCGACGTAATGGATCATAGCAACGATACTCCTTTTGAGTCCCGGAATACCCGACAAAAACACATTTGACAGCCCTAGGAGAGAGCTTGTCAACTCCTGGAGACAACTGGTGAACGAATGCCACATACCCAAAGACACGTGGAGTTAGGGAAAACAACTCCTTGTTGGGAAAAACGAGGGAGAAAGATATCTTCTCCCCCAACACAGACGAGGCCATGTGGTTAATGAGATAACATGCATTAAGAACCGCATCGCCCCAGAACGAGTGAGGAGCACAACTCTGGATAAGAAGCGTATGAGTGACATCAAGAGGTGGCGGTGTTTTCTTTTCATGACACCATTCTGTTGGGACGTGTAGGCACAAGACGTTTGATGAAGAATGCCATGGGATGAAAGAAATTGAGATAATGCTCTAGTACATAATTCAAGGACATTATCAGTTCTCACAATCTTGACAGAAACAGAAAACACATTTTGTACTTCTTTAATAAAGTTCATAATAGTGATGTCCGCTTCAGATTTTTTCTTTAATAGAAAAACCCAAGATAAACGATTGAAATCATCCACGACAACTAAATAGAACCTGTGTCCCTGATGATCTGGAACACGACTTGGACCCCAAATATCAATATGATAAAACTCAAATTGAGAGCCACTGCTCCGACTCTGACGACTAGGGAAGCCAGACCGATGATGCTTCCTTAATTGACAAGCTTCACAATCGAACGACGAGCGGGGTGAGATCTGAGGGAGGACTTGACGCAGTTTCTGAAATGGAAGATGACCAAAGCACAGATGCCATAGGTAAGGTGAGACAATTAGTGGAGTGGGATGATGCTCCGGCGTATGGTGTATGGACCAGTCGATACAACCTGCCTTGCTCACGGCCATGTCCAATCACGTTGCCTGTGAGAATGTCCTAAAATGCAAGAGATGATGGGTCAAATATCGCTCAACAATGTAGATCCTTAGTAATCTGACTAATTGACAGTAAATTCATTGAGAAATTAGGAGCATGGAGCACATTCTGCAACTGCATAGAAGGTGTTAAGGCGATCTGTTCCTGTCCTGTAATAGGAGAATGAGTCTCATCTGCTATGACGACGGTCCTTCTTGGGGAAACTTCCTTGTAGGATGTGAGTTGGTGTCTATCTCCACACAAATGATGCGTGGCACCTGAATCTACAATCCATTCTGAGGTACGTGAGCCCTGGTAGAAAGCAGAAGTATGAGCACTGCTTGAGGAACTAGCTTTTGCAGTAGCAGCAACATCCAGGCTGCTCTTTGAATCTGGTGGAGGAGTATTGGCTGGTGGCATTATATCACGTAGACAAGACACTATGTCATCATATCATGAATCTGACGCTGGCGTAGCGCCATGATGTTGTATCTATTCTGCTGCACGGGCAGAGGCTGGAAAACCATGCTTAGAGTTGCATGTATCTTCTGTATGACCAATGCGACGACAATAAGTGCATTGTAATCCACAACCACGACCAACCCTACCACGTGATCCTCGTCTACGAAAATGAGATGAATTGCCTCTTCCTCTAAAGGCTCCCATAGCAGAATAATTAAGTATAGTAGTAGGGCTTGAGATATTGATTCGACTCTATCGACGAAAGGCCTCCTCCATGGGAGGAATGGTAGCATCAGTTAGAATCTGAGAAGAAGCAGCCTCATACTGTGAGTCAAGAGAGGCTAGAAAGACTCCCACCATCGTCGCATTCTGATATGTCTTCAATTGTTCTGGAGTAGCCATGAGAGACATGAAGCTGTGAAGCCTCTCAATCATTCCCCTCAATGCAGTGTAGTGAGCATGCAGGGGTCGACCATTCTGCTTTATCGTGAAGATGTTATGCTGAAGCCGTAGGATTTTGGTCTCATTCTTGGCCTGAGAATACGTGATAGCAAGAATGTCCCACATGGCTTTGGCAGTAGGTTGATGCAATACATCATTAGTAATGTCTGGAATCAGAGTACCAGACAACTAGACCTGAGCATACGCGTCTGCATCCTCCCATGAGGCATACTACCCTGTTTTCTCCTCTGGCTTATCCTCGGTATGAATATGTTTCTTACCCATCGACTTCATTAGGCTCATGAACTGCATGACCTATAACTCAGAGTTCGATCCATCCATCTTCACAATAGGCACAGGACCCTTGAAGGCGCATGTAGTGGGGATTTCGTTCTTGCTTTCTGACATTGTGACTGGAGAGAATCAGGGCTGTAGACAAGATAATCTTTGGTCTACACTGACATAAGGAGGTTTGGTTGCATGTGTAGACCTCACACAACCAAACCCATTAACATGGAGACGCGGGCGAAAGTCTCCTTAGGTAGATGACGAAGATAACTTAGGGTTGACCGAACCGTAGGGCGTGGAGCAATGCGCGAGGCCTAAGAGGGCCGAAGGGAGAGGCGGCGCTCCGCTTCAGCGGCTAGGCGGCGCATAGGCCACAGGCGATGCTCATGGGGCCGAAGGGCGAGATCGAAGGGGCCGCAGGATCGACGCCGAAGGGGCAGGGCCGGAGGGCGGTGTCGAAGGGGCGGGGCTGAAGGGCGGTGCCGAACGCGTAGCCAAGGAGTGGCACGCGGGGCCGCATGTGGGGCTTGGTGGTGGACGACTAGGTTTAGGGTTTGGTACGAGAACTTCGGTCTAGGACCGCCGCTCTGATACCATGTTGGAAAAAATAAGAGTTTTGTTTATTCTTGGGGCCCTAGATTCTCTTATATAGGGAGAGGTCTATGAGTAAATTACATATGGTAGACAAACAAAAAGAACAATAAATAAAAGATACAGAAACATAAACTAAACTTCTACAGGATACTCGGTGGAGATGGTTGATCAACGAAATCTGGAGTACTGGTCTGCCATTCGTGGACGTGCAAATGTCATGAAGAATTTTAGTTTGACTCCCCCTTTCTCCGATTCTTAATAGAATAAAGGTCATGGATCAAGTTGGGAGAAACCAAAACATGCATATTTTTTTTAATTTTTTGCATCATTTTTTTGTGCTTCATTTTTTCTTGTAGGCTTCTTTTTGTACGTAGACTTTTTTTAAGCCGTTCAATTTTTTTTGGCTTTCAATTTTTTTGATCTTCCCTTTTTTTGGTAAGCTGCAGTGGTATTGACCATGATAACAACATCCCACAATTTGATGTAAAATAAAATCCGGACCCTCTTCTCTCTCTCTCCCTTATTTTTTTTTGCAAAATCAAGCCCCTTTTTTATTGGCCATTCCTTTCTTTTTTCAAAAGCAACCACCCCTCCTTTTTTTTAAATCTGCTCTCTTTTTATTTGATTTTGGCCCACTTGGGCCCAAACTCCTCCCTTTCCCTTTTTTATACGTAGCCCAACAATCTCCCTTTTAAAATCAAGACCCCTTCTATTCAAGACGGGATATTGTTCAACTACGAAACTTGGGTTTCTCGTAAGGGAACCCACCTCACGGAGTATCCCAATCGCCGCCAATACTGAAGGCCTGGATCGTTGATAGGCCTCCTAGGGTTCACGGTTCACGCTACAAGAGTGGGGGAGATGCGCAGTGGATGAGACAGCTTGCTGCTCGCAGCAACAGAGATTAGAGATTGACAGGGAGAGAAGAGGGAGGGCGCGCGCTGCTGTTGTTTTGCTGCTCGCACACAAGGAGCGACTACAAGAAATCAGTCATGGTGGACGGCTACGACCTGTTGTGCACCAAGAAAGGTGTGGAGACACGCGCCGCTATTCACAACAACAAAGATGGGAGTTCAACGAGGTGCTTGATGCAACAGAGAAGGAGGGGGCAACTGCCATGGCTGCTGAAGCAGCGACATAGACCATACACGAGGGAGAAGGGGGGCGGTGACACCCTCTCTCGTTTGCTACTTTGCTCTTCTTCGTCCTTCTTCAAGAATTACGTTGTAGGAAAACTTATGTACGGGGCCTGAAGATCTAATGACTTGAAGCTAGGGCTCTGCCTAGCGACCAATCGACTTCTTCCTCTGGCGAGGTGCCTGGATCCAGAATAAGGGGGTCTGTCGGGAAGACTTGGGCGAGGGCTGAAGATATGATTCTGTGCTGTCGCTCGCCAGAACAGATGAGGCTGCTAGGGTTTCTCGACGAAGAAGTAGATTTTCAGAACAAAACTTGTTGGAGATCTGAAACACGGTAGTGTGTGCAACCAAATCAAGAGTTTCAAAAAGAAGATAACAGATTAGCACAATACATTGACGAACAAATAAGCCATAATATCCGTAGAACTTTGAGAACCAAACGAAGAATGTACGACTACTTGAACATAAACAAAATCTTCAAAAAATAAAATTTGAATCGAACCGTAGAATTGACTTGCTCTGATACCATGTTGAAAATCTAAGAAGCGGAAGCAGAATCGATAAAATAAGAAAGATAAACACGAGGAACAATGATTTAACGTGGAATCCTGCTCCTTAAGGAGATGGATGAAAACACAGGAGAGGCTCTCAAAGAGACTGGATATTTTATTAGAATTCTCAATGAGTACATGTGGTAAGGGGCTTCTTATATAACCTAGGGGTGGGCACTATATGGGTCTACCCATATAATCCAACCAAATCGTTGAAAATGTGTCAAAACGATTTGGGTCATTCGGGTTTTGGGTTGGGTTGGAACCAAACCATATTCCTTCAATGGGTATTGGGTCGGTTAGTGGGTCTAATGTCTTCCACCCAACCTACCCAAATAACCCAAGCTATTTCTTTGAATGATAAAAGTTGAATCCACTTGACTTAACCGATATGTACTTAATACACAATATCAATAATTCTAAACTCATATATATTTCTAATGTAGAACTCGAATTCTCTAATCCAAGTTATCAACTTATTAACAACATTGTTTCACTAAACATTATTTCAATTGTTATTATGTGTTGTACTCAATATATTTTTTCTCTATCACCCTTTATATTATCATTACATGCTATAAACAACTAAGAGCATTCGTTATAACCACACAACTATGCTCCAATCCTTATCGACTTCAGGTGACATAAAATTATTCTTGAAAATCCCCTAATCTCAACCGAACAACTTCATATCAACTTGAACATATCCCAACCTTCTTCATCCATGTTGAACATATTCTTCCATCCTTCTTCTTATTTACTGATCTTACTACATGCTTATTTTGCCATATTTTTCATACATCAATGGCCCCATCATTACTTGACATTCATTAACAAGATTTTTTATATGGGTAATTTGGTTTTCACCCAACCCAATCATTCCAAACCGATTACCCAGATATCTCAACCCAATCTAATTTGGTTGGGTGATGAGTTTCATTTTTGCAACCCAAATCGAATTCAACCCAAACCGAATAACCCAGACCCATCCAAAGCAGTCAAATACCCACCCCTAATAAGCCCCGCAGACAGACTGGAGTCCCACCGCTCATCCATGTGGGACTAAACTTGAGTGGGTTAATTCGATCTTGGTGAGATCCAATTACCCACCTATTACATTCCCTAACAATTTTCATCATGAAACCTCCGGAATCGATCTCTCTCACTCGATAACCTTGAACTGGCCTACTCTTAAACACCGACTCATAGAATAAGATCCGTGGAAAGTTGTGAAATGAAAAATTATATTCCACGAAGCCCTAAAGCTCTCTTATATAGGAAAAAGCTCTGAGGGAAAATTACATAACGTAGTCTGAATAGAGCTGTATAAAATAAAGACACAGAGATATAATATTCTCAACACTCTCAAGCTAGAGCATATATGTCTAATTATCTATCATGCTCAGCTTAGAACAACATGGTGAAAGGGACCCTTTGTAAGAGCTTCAACAAACATGTTTGCAATCTAATCGCCTGAAGCCACATGAGAAGTGAGAATAAATCCCTTCTGAATCGAATCATAGGTGTAATGGCAATCCACTTCAATGTACTTTCTTCTCTCATGGAAGGCTGGGTTACTAGCTATGAACATAGCAACTTGATTATCACATTGAGGTGCATAGAAAGATGCACCTCAATAGTTAGGTCAGTCGGGATAGACTTGACCCACATCATTTCCGTGCTCCCTTGGGTCATAGGCCTATACTCTGATTCTGCACTAGATCTAGTTGCAACGGTCTATTTCTTACTCTTCCAAGAAACCAGAAACTACCAACAAACACAGTGAAACTAGAGGTGGACTTTCTGTCCTTAGGCACCCAACATAATCTGCATATGCACATTCAATAACTGTGAGAGACGTATCTCTTCTGAACAAAAGACTTGCATATGGAGAGGGACTTCAGATATCTCAATATCATATTAACTGCATCCATGTGAACCTGCCTGGTTGCTCCATAAACTAGCTGATTTTGCTAATAACAAATGATATATCAGGCCTGGTAGTAACATACAACAGATTCCCTACTAACTTTGTACCATCTCTTATCCACCTCCTTAGAGTCATTATTATAAAGCCTAGCATTTGGATCCATTGAAGTAGTAGCAGGTCTATATCTTGTCATACATGTCTCAGATAGAACATCAGTGACATACTTCCTTTGCATCATTACTATACCATGCTGATTTCTATAAACTCTAGGCCAAGAAAGTAATGCAGTTTGCCAAGGTCCTTGGTCACAACTCACAAACTGTCGTCCAAGGAAATCCTTAGCTGCATGAATGTCTTGCTCATGACTGCCGGTAACTATAATGTCATCAACATAAACTAGAATAGCAACGGTGCTGCTTTAGGTTCTCCTAACAAAAGAGAGAGTGATCTGCAATAGATCTGACAAACCTCTTCTGTTCAATCAACTCGGAGAGCTTCTAAAACCAAGCTCTCGGACTTTACTTAAGGCCATATGGCCTTGTGAAGTCGACACACCATACTGGAGTCCTCCTCAGCAGCAAACCCTGGTGGTGCTGCTTGTAAACCTCCTCCTGCAGGTCTCCATACAAGAACACATTCTTGACATCCAATTGGAAAAGTGGCCTATCACGTACCACAACAATAAGAATAAGAATCCTCAACATAGAATGACATGCTACTGGAGAAAAAGTATCATGGTAATCCACTCCATAGGTTTGGGTGACCCCATGAGCAACCAATCTAGCCTTGTACCTGCCCACAACACCATCGGCACGTTCCTTTACAATAAACACCCACTTACTGCCAACAACATCTTGTCATACATGGTCACAAACTATCGTCCAAGGAAATCCTTAGCTGCCTGAATGTCCTGCTCATGACTGCCGGTAACAATAATGTCAACATAAACTAGAATAGCAATAATACTGCTTTAGGTTCTCCTAACAAAGAGAGAGTGATCTTCAATAGATCTGACAAACCACTTCTGTTCAATCAACTCGGAGAGCTTCTAAAACCAAGCTCTCGGACTCTACTTAAGGCCATATGGCCTTGTGAAGTTGACACACCATACTGGAGTCCTCAGCAGCAAACCCTGGTGGCTGCTGCATGTAAACCTCCTCCTGCAGGTCTCCATACAAGAACACATTCTTGACATCCAATTGGAAAAGTGACCAATCACGTACTACAACAATAACAATAAGAATCCTCAACATAGAATGACATGCTACTGGAGAAAAAGTATCATGGTAATCCATTCCATAGGTTTGGGTGACCCCATGAGCAACCAATCTAGCCTTATACCTGCCCACAACATCATCGGCACGCTCCTTTATAGTAAACACCCACTTACTGCCAACAACATGTGCACCTGCAGGAGCCTGTACCATGAGATCGTAAGGCTTCCATTTCCTCCTTTATTGCCAGACTCCACTCACTATGTTGTAATGCCTCTTGATAGGATCGTGGTATCTCCACAACCGATAGTCCCACAACAAATCTCTGAAAATCCTCGGATAGACATTCCACGGAAACATGGGAAGCAAGAGGATGCATAGTGCATGCACGCCTCTGCCTCCGTCAGTGTTCACTAAATTGACCGTGGGCCGCCACATATGCCCGCGCGGCATGCAAACCGCACCGATTACAAGAATCAGTGCAATAAGCACCCTCTCCGCATATGCGGCCCGTATATCCCGCATATGCCCTGCATACTGCTTCAACAGCTCCAACTTTTCAATCTTCTCATTTAGGTCTTTAATTCTGTAGCTCTGCCTCTTCCTTCATTCAATGGTAAGAATATGACATGCATTTCTATACAATTGCAATGCATTATACCATTATGTATATGCAATGTTTATGTTTTTCTCAGGTATTGATTTCACGAGTATATGCAATGTATCGTCGAATATTTTTTATATATATCGATTGAGGTTTTGCTCATGTAGTGCGTGTATGTATATTGAAGTTTTGTTACTACGAATCATATAATGTATGAAGTTTTTATGGTAAATGTTTTTTTTTGTGATTAAGTATAAGGCAGTTAAAATCATATATACACACCCATTTAACATCAATTGTTTTCCTTAGGTCTTCTTTAACCCCACTTAAATACAGAAATTCAGTGGTAATGTTATTAATAGATGTTTATTTATTTTTAAATTAAAAATTAGAAAATCGCGTAGAACTACATATACCCCGCATACCGCTTAATCAGTATTCGGTGACCAGTTTGAACGCATATGCATACCGCTTTCCTGAACCTTGGCCTCCGTAGAGCAATAGGTACATCCTCAACACTCGTAGAAGGTGTATCATCCAAGACATCCTACACCTCAAGCTGTACACGCAGATCACCAGTGCCATTAGAAGAACTCAAATGCTCAGAACATACCTTGAGCATGCTGGATGATGGAGGAGGCACATGAGCATGGGGTCGACATTGGTAAACCTGTGGAAAGAAAGTAGGCGTGGTATGTGGTGGTGGAGGTAGTGGTGTAGGAGGTAGCGGCGACGGTGGTGGAGGAGAATGTGGTAGTGGGGACAATGATGGTGTAGTGGAAATCAGAGGTAGAGGCATATAAACCTCTTCTCTATCCTTTGAAGGAATGAGCTTGTCACCTGTAGGAGAGAAATATATAATAGACTCAAAGAAGGTGACATCTGCACTGACGTAGTACCTTTGTCGAACAGGGTCGAAGCAACGATATCCCTTTTGGGTCTTGGAATATATAACTGTGGAGATGTTTACATATTTATATTTTCTATATGTATCGTTTCTTTATTTTTACTTCTTTATGTAATTTACCCATAGGTCTCTCCTCTATATAAGAGAGCCTAGGGTTCTCTGGAATAATAACGTACTCTTTTCTTCCAACATGGTATCAGAGCGGCAATCCTAGACCGGAGCTCGTATACCCTAACCCTAAACCCTACCCGCCAGCCCCCCCTCTCTTCTCTCGGCGCCGCCGCCGCCCCTCTTTTTCCTCGGTGCCGCCGCCACCGCAACCCCTCTCTTCTCCTTAGGGTCGCTGCCAGCCTCCCCCCTCTCTCGGCGTCGCAACAGTCCACTCGCGGGCACCTCCAGCTGTTGCCCGCGGTTGTGTGATCCCCCAGCTCGCCATCGATGCCGCTTAGGCCGTCAGCCTCCAGTGCCGTCGACCCCCGCCTCTGCGCCTCTCCTTTTTCGCTCGCTTCGGTGGATGGATTTGATTGCATAGGTCTACATATGCAATCAAATCCTCATATGTCATTGTAGACATCTATCTTTTGGTCTACATACCCTGTGATCTTCATCCGGCATCATGTCAGAAAACAAAGTCGACATACCCGTCACATGTGCCTTCAAGGGTCTGACACCAATTGTCAAGATGGACGGGACTAACTATGAGCTCTGGGCAATGCAGTTCATGAGCCTAATGAAGTCTAACAGTAAGAAACACATTCTTACCGATGATGAGCCGGTGGAGAAAACAAGGATTCACGCCTCGTGGGAGGCGGATGATGTGTATGCCAAAGTCTGGTTGTCTGGGACATCGACGATAGATATCGGCAATGGCGTGCTACATCCGCCCACTGCGAAGGCCATGTGGGATATTCTTGCAGCGACCTATTCGCAGGCTCGAAATGAGACCAAGATTCTTCAACTGCAGCATGATATTTTTACAGTCAAGCAGAATGGACGGCCTCTACACTCACTTACACATCCTTGAGAGGGATGTTTGAGAAGCTCCACAGCTTCATGCCTTTGGCAGTCACTCCTGAACAACATAAGACATACAGGAATGCCACCATGGTTGGTGTATTCCTTGCAACACTTGATCCAGAGTATGATGCTGCCCACTCTCAGATGCTTGCAGATGCCACTATTCCTCCTACGGAGGAAGCTTTCCGCCGACTTAGTCGGATCACTGTCTCGAGCTCTAATGCTAGCCAGACGCCTTCAGCAATGACTGCCTCCAAGGGAAGAGGTGGTTCATCTACTTTTCGTGGATGAGGACCCCGTGGTCGAGGGGGCCGAATCCGTCAGCCCTGCACTTACTGTCACCGTACTGGACACTCCGAGGATACATGCTATTCTAAGCATGGTTTTCCAGCATCGACACGTGTTACAGAACAAGTTGAATCTCCTACACTTTCTACTTTGGATCAGCGATTCGATGACCTCGTAGACAGACTGAGGAACATCATCCCTTTTGACACAGCGCCAGGAGGCCACTCAGATGTGGCCGCCTCTGCTTCTGCCAGTACATCAGCTACAACCAGTACCTCAGGTAGTTCTTATGCTCTTGCCTCCTGTGATGGATCTACGATTTCAGATTGGATTATGGACTCGGGAGCAACACATCATCTATGTGGAGATAAAGAGCAGCTTAGTGCATATAGACAGGTTCCTTCAGAGAGGACTGTGGTGATAGCCGATGTGACTTATTCCTCAATCACAGGGCAGGGGGAGATTTATTTGTCGCCTTCCATGCGACTGCAGAATGTGTTATATGCTCCGGACTTCTCTATGAATTTACTATCCACTAGTCAGATTACGAAGGATTTGAATTGTTGGGCTATTTTTGACCCATCATCTCTTGTTTTTCAGGACATTCTTACGGGCAGAGTGATTGGTTGTGGTCGTGAGCAGGGTGGTCTTTATCGTCTGGTCCGTACTCCCTATGCAGGTGCATCCTTCCATTCCATAGGACCAGTCTCTCCATATACACGACATCTACGTTTTGGTCTCCTCCTTCAGAAGATGTGTCGAATTTTGCCGCAGATTTCTCCGGGATCGTCATTCCAGTGTGAAGCGTGTCAGTTGGGAAAGCATCATCGGTCTGCTTTCCCTAGGCGTCAGAGTCGGAGCAGTAGCTCCCTTTTTGAGTTAGTCCATATTGATATTTGGGGATCTAGTCGTATTCCTAATCACCAGGGACATATTTTATCTTGTTGCATTACATGACTTTTCTCATTTGTCTTGGGTATTTTTGTTAAAGAATAAATCTAAAGCAGGAGATGTGATTCAAATGTTTATCAATGAAGTGCAAAATGTTTTCTCTTCTTCTGTGAAAATTGTGAGGACCGATAATGCTTTGGAATTTTGTACTCGTGTACTTTTGTTGTTCTTTTCCTCTCGTGGTATAATTCATCAAACATCATGTGCTTACACTTCACAGTATAATGGTGTTGCAGAGAGGAAACATCGTCATCTACTTGACATCACTCAGACAATACTGATTCAGAGTTGTGCACCACATTCGTTTTGGGGTGATACAGTTCTTACGGCCTGTTACTTGGTGAATCGCATGCCCTCGTCTGTCTTGGGTGAGAATATTCCTTTCTCTATAGCATTTCCTGAGAAGGAGTTGTTCTCTCTTACTCCTCGTGTTTTTGGTTCTTTCGCGTTTGTCCACCAGTTGGTTCTAGGTCTTGACAAGCTCTCTCCTAGGGCTGTCAAATGTATGTTTGTGGGGTACTCCAGGACTCAGAAGGGATATCGGTGTAATGATACATTACGTAAGAAATATTTTGTTAGTGCCGACGTCACATTCTTTGAATCTGTGATGTTTTTCTCTCCTACGGGTGACAGGTTGACTATTTTTGAATCTGATACTGAAATCTACATGCCACCTCCTCCTACGACTCATTTGTCTCCTCTACCTGTCATACCACCACCACCACCTCCTCCACCACCTCCATCTACACAGCCACATGTGATCGTTGTTCCACCCTTACCAAAGTTCTATACCCGTCGGCCACCTTCTGCTCATGGACATCGCTCGTCATCCGGTATGCCCCAGATTTGTTCTGATAACATGATTTCTAATGATGGGTCTGAAGATGTTTCTGAACAGGGATCTGTGCAGGATGAGGTTCCCGAGAACCTGGACTTACCCATTGCCATTAGGAAGCATAGGCGTACATGTGCATCCTACCCTCTTGCTTCCCATATCTCTTTTCATTGCCTGACAGGTGATTTTCATAGATTTGCAGTTGCTCACGGACTTATCAGGAAGCCTTGAGAGATAGTCGTTGGCATCTGGCTATGGAAGAGGAAATGACTGCTTTGCAATCCCGTGAGACCTGGACTTTGGTGTCTGCTCCTCCTGGTGCGTCTATTGTCGGTTGCAAGTGGGTGTTCACCGTTAAACATCATGCAAATGGGAGCCTTGATCGCTACAAGGCAAGATTGGTAGCATGTGGTTTTACGCAAACCTATGGTGTCGATTATATGGATACGTTCTTTCCAGTTGCTTGTTACTCCACCTTACGTGTTCTTCTCTCGGTTGTTGTGGTACGTGACTGGCCCTTATTTCAACTTGATGTTAAAAATGCATTCGTATGGAGATCTACATGCAGCAACCTCCGGGGTTTGCTGCTGAAGGGGAGTGTCAGCAGGTTTGTAGACTCTATAAGGCAATATATGGTCTTAAACAAAGTCCGAGGGCATGGTTTCAAAAGCTCTCAAATTTGATCGAACGGCATGGCTTCAAGAGGTCAAATGCAGATCATTCTTTATTCGTGCAGAGAACACCTAGAGGTACAGTTGCTATCATGGTTTATGTTGATGACATAGTTGTTACAAGAGATGATGAGCAGAGAATCAAGATGGCAAAAGAATTTCTGGGCAGTCAATTTGTGACTAAGGATCTGGGTACCCTAAGGTATTTCTTAGGGTTGGAATTCGCAAGAAATGCGCAGGGTCTTGTGATGACCAAAAGAAAATATGTTACAGACATGCTTGTTGAGACGGGCATGATTGGGTGTCGACCTTCTACTACTCCCATGGATCCTAGAATGAAGTTATATGATAATGATCAATGTGAAGTTGATAAGAGGAGATACATAGAGATGGTGGGAAAACTTCTCTTTGTTACTATTACCAGACCGGATATCGCTTTTGCTGTGAGGCGAGTGAGTCAGTTCATGGAGCAGCCTCGACAAGTACATATGGATGCTATGTACATGATATTGAGATATCTAAAATCCTCTCCAGGCGTAGGTCTACTTTTCAAGAAAGGAGAAACTCTCTCTGTATGCGCGTGTGCTGATGCAGACTATGCAGGGTGTCCTAAGGACAGAAAATCGACTTCAGGCTTTGCAGTAATTGTTGGCAGATCTCTTGTTTCTTGGAGAAGCAAGAAACAAACAGTTGTGGCGAGATCAAGTGCCGAATCTGAATATAGGGCTATGGCGCAAGCAAGTACAGAGATGATGTGGGTTCGAGCAGTGTTGGCAGATTTGCATATAGATGTTCCTCTATCCATGAAGTTACAATGTGATGATCAGGCTGCCCTGTTCATTGCAAACAACCCTGCATTTCATGAGAGAACAAAACATATTGAGGTAGATTGCCACTACACTAGAGACATGATTCAGAAGGGCATGATTTCTACCTCTCATGTTAGTTCAGGAGAGCAAACAACAGACATCTTTACCAAGTCCACTGCTCAGAGGATCATTCCAGAAGTGTTCATCCAAGCTGAGCATGATTGACATCTATGCTCTATCTTAAGGGGGAGTGTGGAGATGTTTACATATTTATATTTTCTATATGTATCGTTTCTTTATTTTTATTTCTTTATGTAATTTACCCATAGGTCTCTCCTCTATATAAGAGAGCCTAGGGTTCTCTGGAATAATAACACACTCTTTTCTTCCAACAATAACTAACATACATTTGACAACTCTAAGAGAGAGCCTGTCAAGACTAGGAGACATCTGATGAACATACGTCATTGAATCGAAAACACGAAGTGTACGTGAGAAAAGACCTGTCTCGGGAAACACAATCAAGTACGCGATCTTTTCCCACAGAACCGAAGAGGGCATACGATTTACCAGGTAACCATAAGTTAAAACCGTCTCTCCCCAATACGAATGGAGAGCACGACTGTGAATTAAAAGAGTCATGGTAACATCCAAAAGATGGCCGCATTTTCGTTCCGCCACCCCATTCTGTTGGGAAGTATACACACAAGATGTCTAATGCACAATATCATATGATCTAAGGAATTGGGAAAGCTGAGTACTGCGAAATTCTAGTGCATTATTCAAAATATAAATTTGACATTTGCTGAAAAGATGTTCTTTATTTCATTAATAAAAGACTGAATAACAGGACCAGCATCAGACTTGTTCTTATGAAGAAAGATCAAAGACAATCTTGAAAAGTCATCAACTGCAACAAGATAAAACCTATGCCTCTGATGATCTGGGACACAATTGGGACCCCAAATATCAAAATGAATTAACTTAACCAGATTATGACTACTCCGACCTTGGCGACTCTGGAAAGTAGACTGTGGATCGATGATGCTTCCCAAGCTGGCAAGCCCTGCACTGAAAGGTAGAGCGAGGAGAAATCTGTGGAAGAACATGACACAGCTTTTGCAGAGGAAGATGACTAAATCAAAGATGCCACATATAGGGAGAAATAAACCCAATGCGAAGAGAAGAGGCATCAGCATAAGGAGATTGCACCAGTCTGTAGAGATGCACTTGCTCACTGCCCCAGATCCAATCACCATGCCCGTAAGAATGTCCGGAAACACAAGAGCGGATGGATCAAATATGGCACATCAGTGTAAATCCTTGGTGATTTGACTAATTGATAGTAAATTCAGGAGTATAAAGAACATTCTGAAGCTGCATTACGGGAGCTAGATGCACCTCTCCCTGACTAGTAATTGGAGAGTGTCCCATCTGTTATCACAACAGATTGTCTAGGCTGTCGGACTGAAAGCACGGAACTGACCTCTGTCACCACAGAGATGATGGGATACTCCTGAATCCATGATCTATCCTTTCAAATCTATTCTGTAACAACTAGTAAAGGCATATGCTATACCTGATATGGATGTTGATGTTGAAGCAGCTGCCGCTGAGGATCCTGAAGAGGAGCTGGTTGACCCAAGTGTTGGCATAATCTCCCTGAACCGCACCACAAGTTTGTAAAATCTCTGATTAGAAACAAGTGATGGACTCCCAACCTGTTGAGTATGCTCTGTAATCTTAGCTGAAGCAGGAAACCCATGCTTAGAGTAGCAGGTTTCCTCAGAGTGGCCTGACCTGTGGCAGTAGGTGCATGGTTGATGTGGTTGACCACCCCCTCCCCTTCCACAGCTAGGGCCCCCCTACCACGATACGATGTAGGGATCCCCCTACCACGAGTTGCAACCATAATTGAAGATGTCTGAGACTGCACAGTACTACCAGAGGATATAGAGAGCCTACTCAATTTGTGATATGCCTCCTCCATTGGAGGTATGGTAGCATCAATAAGAATCTGGGCTGGAGCAGCGTCGTACTTAGGATCAAGGGCTGCTAGAAAGATTTCAGTCATCACAAAGTCTCTGTATGCCTTGAACTGCTCTGGCATAGTAAAGGGAATGTAACCATATAGCTTCTCAAACATACCCCTTAAAGAAGTGTAGAGGGTATGAAGGAGCCGACCATTATGCTTCGATGTGAAGATATCGTGTTGGAGTTGCAGTATTTTCAACTCATTCTTCGCCGGAGAGTATCTAGCGACGAGAATGTCCCACATAGCCTTTGCAGTAGGCTGACTCAGAATATCATTAGTTATCTCTGTTGACACAGTCCTAGATAACCACAAACGTGCATATGCATCGTCTGCCTCCCATGAGGCATTCATCCCAGTCTTGTTAGTTGGCTCCTCTGTCGTGCGTATGTGCTTCTTGCCATTGCGTTGCATTAAACTCATGAACTGCATGGCCTACAGTTTATAGTTTATTTCATCCATCTTGACAATGGGTGCTGGACCTTTGAATGCACCTAAGGATGAAATGTCAGCTTTGTTGTCGGACATGATGACAACTATCTCCAAGACTGGATCTTCAACAAGAAAGACGTACGCCTATACTGTCATATGGGAAGACTCCTTTGGGTGACTAGGGTGTTCAGATAATCACGTCACGCCCTAGGAATCCAAGAACAAGCCGAACTAGGGATGTTGGCATGCCGTGATGGCACGATGCAACCTTTGCAGGCAGCGGCGGCACAACAGCAGGCCGCGGTGGCGCTGCACAAGCGATGGGGCTGGCAACACGACATGTCACAGGAGTAGGCCGCGACGCTGGCAGTGCGACGCGGGTGCGCGACTGACGTGCGCAAGTGCCCCAACGGTGGGTAGCGCGACACGAGTGCGCTGACTGTGCGGTGGGGGTGGTGCAGGCGCGGTTGCGAGCTAGGGTTTTGGTGGGGGCGCGTCTCTAGGGCACAGGCTCCAGTCTAGGACCATCGCTCTGATACCA
The DNA here is from genome assembly GCA_037367405.1 of Ottelia alismoides. Taxonomy (NCBI): domain Eukaryota; kingdom Viridiplantae; phylum Streptophyta; class Magnoliopsida; order Alismatales; family Hydrocharitaceae; genus Ottelia; species Ottelia alismoides. Next base: position 2,101,981 of record JAZKJV010000996.1, read on the forward strand.
TGTAGAAAGTTGTTAAATGAAAAGTTATATTCCACGAAGCCCTTGAGTTCTCTTATATAGGAGAAAAGCTCTGAGGGAAAATTACATAACATAACCTAAAGAAATAGAACTGTATAAAATAAACACACAGAGATATAAGTATCTCAACAAGATCTACTTTGGAGTCCCTATGGATCTCTATATCAAACCTTTACTAAAAGTCTTCGACTTAGATGGTCCACATCAAGAATCTAAGCCAAATATATTCCTATGAGGACCTCTCAACAAAAGACCTCATACGTGGGCCTCTTACAATATTGGCGGTGTTTAGTAACATGGTATAAGGGCCTACACGCCTAGGAGCGGGACAACTCGTGGTTGTAACCAAAATGGTTAACGCTTTGGTTTCGTCATTTGCCTTGTCTCATGAGGGGTGATTTCAACAATATGCTTCTTGCATCGAAGACCGAGGCCGGGGTGCTTGGGTTTGAGAACCTTGTTCCCACCCTTTGATTTTTTCTTGATGAGTTGCAGTTGGATATCATATATGCTAAGAATGGTAAGTTCACATGGAGGAACTCTTGTATGCTATCAAGAATTGACAGGTTTTTGGAACGGTCTGGGCCGTGGTAGGCTTTTCAACTCTTATGTTTTCCAGGGCCCAGAAGCTTGTCTGACCACAACACTTTGGTGTGGAACTCAGGCGAGGGGTTGTACCTTTCTTCTTACTTTAAGTTTGATAGATGTTGAGTATTGGGATCGGGCTTCAGGGAGTGGCTGAATGAGGGTTGGAGAAGTGGAATTTGGTAGGGCTTGGCTGTGAGGCGCATGGCATCTAAGCTTATACAGCTCAGAGATGATTTTAAGGTGTATCATGGGTTCGTCCAACGCCAGTGTTGCAAATGGCTGCTGGATGAACAAGAGGACGTGGACATATTTGGCCATATAGAGGACTCTAGAGCCCTATGTCTCGAGAGATTAAGCATATGCAAAGGCATCATGCTATTGTGGTGCTGGGGGCAGCACTCTGGGGTCACCTGTAACGAGGAGGCTGATGCTAACATGATATTTTTGCACGATGTGGCTAGTGGGTGGAAGAGGAACCATATTGCTGAGATGAAGGTAGATGGTACTATATTCTAAGGTGATGAGCAGGTGGGCAAGGCTTTACTGTTTGGGTTTGATCTCAAGCTGGCCTCATCTGAGTGTAGATTCTTTCCATTTTTGATCGGAGCTTTGAAATCTTATACTATGGTCGACAAAGTCAGGCTTCAGATGCTCTGATCAAACCACCACTAACTGTTTTGCACCTAAACTTTTGCTGTTATCTGTTTGTGATAAAGCTTAGTGAACAGTTTTTGTGGGGAAGCATGAATATATATCAGTTCTCTTTTTAGGGCATTCGGTTTAGCATGCCTACTCTGTTGATGGTAAACTCTCTCACTTGCCAGTGATGGATGTTAAGGCACTCCAGTTGTTTTTGCCAAGCTGCACATTTTCCAGTTTCGTAAAAATAAAAACTTTTGCTACCAATAGCAGCCTTAGTGAAATCTAATCTATTTGGATCAATTTTAAAAATTGCCAAGAACGGGAAGTGTTGTTTTAAGTTGATCAATAAAGCAGAGTCGAATATTTTCCCCAAAATTTCTGTGATAGCTTGCACTGTTATATGGAGTTTTGACAGTCTTCCTTGTGTGGCTACTAGAATTGTTGAGCTGACTCTGATTTGTGCACGCAATTATATGCCCGTCATTGAATATTTGATTGGGATTTTATATCTGCTAGTGGAGAAGTCAATCTTAACTTAATCAAGCTACTCTCATGGTTCATCCCACCATTTATTTCGAAAAGCATGGTAGACCCCATCATGTAGTTTAATTGAAATGATGTACGCATAATGATCTGTGCACGTGCAAAGATTTTTTTGATATGCTTTTGTGATTATTTCTACGACATGCATTATGATCATAAAATTTCGTTCCCGCATACAAATAGACCAAGCAAGTTTAACATTGCTTTTGTACTTCTCCAAATGATCGTAGTTACTCGGTTGTTCAATTAAATTGTTATGACCTCTTAACATGCGTGAAAAAATGTTACTTATGACCTCTTAATATCCAGCCATTTATATGATTTGTCTGTTTGGCTATTACAATTTCTTCTTCAAAAATACAAATAATTGTTTTGAACCTTTAACCTTGCTTCCTTTAACTAATCCTCAATCCCCATACTGTTGAGTGCCATGCATCTTTTAACTCGTCCTGATCTCTACGTATGCAACTTCGATTTTTATGCTTTTTTCTTGATCCTCAAATTCCATTCAGTTGAACCCCTCTAATGGTCCGGTGGTAGAAGTAGTGGCTTCCACTTTAAAGGACCAGGGTTCGAATCCTATTAATAAAAAAAAATTCCATCCAGTTCTCCACATCATCTTGCAACGGTTTGATCTGCAGCTCAAGATATGGTAATATTTCAGTCACTAAAATAATGCAATCATGTTACTCCAATCATGGAGAAACCATATTCCGCTTAGTGGTTCACATAAAAACTTTTATTGGGACCTCCATACAAGAGACAAATCACAGAAAGCGGAAATCACATAATGAACATATATAAACAGATGTATGTGGGGATGCGCTTGAACATCTTAAATTTCTAGACTTACATGTATGCTTCTCTGGGTGTTACTTTTGTACACCTAATGTTTGGGGGACTGATTATGCTTGAATTTTATGGTTGCTTGGCCAGTATTTGCTGGTCAAGGTTTGTTCTCATCACATGAGGCTATATCCTTCTACTCAGTACTTGTTCTGTCTCTTCATTTTGCTTTCTCCTATATTATTTATTTTGTCATGCTGTTTGATTTGCAGGCTTCTTACTCCTCCTGGCACCCCACTATTCCCTTCTCTGGAAAAAGAAACAAGCAGATCCCCTGTTAGCCTCGACGGTACCCCAAAATCTCGATCAACTGCACTTAAATCACGGGTGACATTCTGTCTATTCATGACTCCAGTATTGTTAAATTATGCTGCAATCATGCTTTCGCTTACATTTTTGATCAAAGATAAAAGTTTATGTAAATGCACCTGTAAACATTTGATATTAGACATTATTATCTTGTTCTTTACATATTACACATATACCTCGAAAAGGTCAAGATTTTTAATCAAATTCTTCTTAGACGACACTTTCAAACCTGTTTTTTTTACAAAACTTCATAGTTTTACAAAACTTCGTAGTTTTGTATTGTATTTAGGTAAAGATAATGGCATAAATAATGCTGGAGTGACCCTTCATACGGATTTGAAGGATTGTGTGGTTGAGGTGCAAAGATGCGGGGATCGGATTATTTTACTAAAATCGGTGCTCGAAGAAGAGATTACGAATATCATCTCAATTTCTGCATCGCAAATTGGTTTAGATGAAAGGATTAAACAATATTTTTGGGAGGATTTTGATACAATTATGCAAAGAATCCCACAAAGAAAAATGATTTGCCTAGGTGGAGATCATAATGGACATGTGGGAAAGGCTGCTTCAGGGTATGCTAGTGTTCATGGAGGCCATTGCTTCAGGGGTAGAAATGAAGAGGGAAAAGTCATTCTGGATTTTGTAACATCTTATAATCTTTTTATAGTAAACACTCTTTTTAAAAAGAGTGGCTCGACTATAACACAGATATATTACTTTGCGTTGAGAAGGGATCATTTGTGTTGCAAAGATTACAAAGTAATCCTAGGAGAGAGTTTGACAACTCAACATCGCTTGTTAGTCATGGATGTGCAAATAAAAAGTATGGTAAAGAAAAGGAGAGTTCCTAAAACCACTAGAACTAGATGGTGGAATCTTCAATTGAAGCAATCAAGCTTTAGGGAGAAGGTTATATGGGACTTATCTTGGGATTATAACGGAAGTGCAAACGAGATGTGTGAGATAGTAACATCTTATATCCATAGGGTAGCCAAAGAGATGCTAGACGAGTCAAAGGGAGGGGCTCCAGGACAGAAGGAGGCTTGGTGGTGGAGTCGAGGGGGACAAGAGAAGTTTAAAATTAAAAGAGCAAGCTTTAAAGTTATGTCTAAGGATAGAACGTAGGAAACTGCCACTAACTACAAAATAGAAAAGAAGGCTGTGAGTGAAACTAAGTCAAAAACTTATGAGGTTTTGTACAAAAATCGCGACTCTAAGGAGGATATATTCAGGTTGGCCAAAGCAAGGAGGATATATTCAGGTTGGCCAAAGCAAGAGAGAGAAAGACCAAAGACCTTTCTTAAGTGAGATGCATTAAAGATAAGGAAGGTCACGTGCTTGTTACTTAGAAGGATATAGAAACTAGATGGAAGCCATATTTCCATAAGCTTTTCACTAGAAGCAAGTAGAGAGATCACTTTGGGAGATATACTAGTAGTGAACGTTAAATGAATTGGACAAGTTATAGACGGATACAAAGGAAGTAGCGGATGCTTTGAAGATTATGAGATCTGAGAATGGTATAGGACCTGATGACATTCCTATTGAATTATGGAGAGTTTTAGGCAAGGTAGATAATATCTACATTCATGGCCTCAAATTTCAGCGAAATTCGGTCCAATTTCTGTCGAATATCGATATCCAGTCGAAATCGAAATTCGACTGAAATGACCGAAATGACCGAAATATGGGGATCCTAGTACAAAAAATGACCGAAATGACCGAAATTTCGGTCGAAATTCCACCGAAATTCCATCGAAATTCTGTTTTGGTCGATACCGAAATGGTGACCGAAACTGACATTTAAGGCCTTGTCTACATTGTATCGATCCGTCTGAAAAGGATGTATCGGGATATATCGATGATATCGATGGAAATGTCAGAAATGGCTCAAAAAGCCATTTTTGCCTTTTTTTTCAAAAATCAAGATTAAATAAAGATATTAAACAACAAATAACATATAAACACATACTTAAATCACACATATCAGTCATTTATATCCCATATATTGCACATATCGGTCATTTCGAACATATCACTATTAATGTTGATTGCCGACTTATAGATGTTGGAAATAGATTTAATCCAAGTTCTTATAACATTAAATAACTTACAAATATACACTTAGATGACACATAGATCATCTATAACCGTTATATTGCATATATTTGTCATATCAAAAATATCGTTAATGTTGATTGGTGATTAAAAAATATTGGAATTGAAATCAAAGTGGCTAAGTTAAGCACACTTCGAACACCTATTTTGTTCATGGAAGATAATGAATGACATTGAGATGAGTCATTTGATTCAAAAAATGTACATAATGCTTGATGAGACAATGTTTCTTTGGTATAAAAATTTATCGATTCACAAATAAATTAGTGCAATATTGTAAAAGAGATTACCTAGTCATGAGAGGTTTAGAACCAAGAGTTCCATGGAGGGCAAGGTAGAAAATATCGATATCGATATCGTATCAGTTCGTCTGGTCAAAAATGACGTAAAAATTTATTTTTTCATGAATTAAGATCATCCTAGATCTGTGATTCTAACTTGATTATCATTATACTTCTTTTCATCTCTATTACCAAAAGGGCGAAATCCACCAATTGAAGAACCCTCGTATGCACCCCCTGTAGCACCATACCCTACTAAACGCGGTCTCGCTACTCAGTCAACGAGCTTGGGAGGGGTCAGGGGGGAGCAGGTACGCTCCCCCTACGAGGGTGCGGGGGCAGCGCCCCCGACCCAAAACAAAATATATAATTCATGATGCGTTTTAATATTATGAGTAGCAACTAAGTAGTGAAGTCAAACTTACAATGGTATTATCATTGATATATATATATATATAGATATCGTCAAAATATCTATGATATTCACGAAATGTTGTACTGAAGCTATTCAATTTCGAGCGATATGGTTCGATAGATTAATATATCGTCGATATCTCGCGAGATATCGACTGATATCCTGGAAAAGATTATTTATGTGAATATCGGTACCCACATCTTATCGATACTGATATATCAACGATATATCACGATATTACTGATATGTGAGCGTGGTTTGACTTGGCTTACAAATTTATTCAATGTTATTTAGTGAAGCATCAAAAGATCAGGGTTCAAATCCCTCCATTGCATGGGTTGTGTTAGGTAGTCGACAACCAACGTAAAAAATAGTCAAATCTTTCAACATGGATTTGAGCAAGAATCCATGTAGTCGACCCTACTCATAGTGGGAGAAGGCGTTGCCATTTTTTTAGCCGACCCTTCTTAATTATGGGAAAAGGCTTTGTTGTATTTGGTGAAGCAAGAAAATGCTTGAAGATTGGAGGAGAAGCATCGTGGTGCCTCTTTATAAGAACAAAGTAGACATTCAAAATTGTTTAAATTATAAAGGTATCAAGCTGATGATTCACACTATGAAAATTTGGGAATGTGTGATCAAAAGAAGGTTGAGGCAAGTTTCCAAAGTAAAAGAGAACCAATTTGGATTCGTGCCAGGTCGCTCAGCTATTGAAGCCATCCACTTGCTGCAGAGAACAATAGAGATTTATAGAGCTAAAAGGAAGAACCTCTATATGATTTTTTATTGATTTGGAGAGTGATCATGATTTCGTCCCACGAGAGATATTGTGGAGAGTTTTGGAGAAGAGACAAGTACCTGTCTTATACATTAACCTCATAAAGGATATGCATGATAGGGTTTCATCTTGTGTAAGGTTCTAGTATAAGAAGACTGACTATTTTGACATCAACATTGGTCTACATCAATGTTCAGCTTTGAGTCCATTCCATTTTACTTTGGTTATGGACGAGTTGACAAGTCACATTTAGGATGAGATACCTTGGTGTATGTTATTCGTTGAGGATATTATATTGATTGATAAGACTAGATATGGAGCAAATGAGAAGTTTGAGGTCTGGAGACATGCATCAAAGACTTAAGGATTTCGTATAAGTAGGGCTAAGACTGAGTATATGGAGTGCACTTTTGATGGAAGCAATGGTGAAGGAGTCGGGGTGAAGATTGATGACAACAACGTTCAGAAGAAGGATTCTTTTAGATACTTGGGATTTATTTTGCAATATAATGGAGAAATTGACGAAGATATTACTAATAGAATAAATGCAGGTTGGTTAAAATGGAGAAGAGCCTCTATTGTTCTCTGTGATAAGAAAATTCCTTTGAAAATCAAAGGAAAGTTTTACAAAGTAGCCGTAAGAGCTGCTATACCCCATAGATCTAAATGTTGGCCTGCGAAACATAGACATGCACAGAGAATGACAGTAGCAGAAATGAAAATGCTAAGGTGGATATGTGGATACAAGCGTAAAGATCGACTTAGGAATGATGCAATTAGAAGGAAAGTTGGTATAGTTCCAATCGAGGATAAGATGCGAGAAAACTGCTTAAGGTGGTTTGACATGTGTAAAGGAGGTCATCTGATGCACCAGTCATGAGATGCGAGTTTAGGGATTCTAAACCAGCTAAGAGAGGGCGAGGAAGTCCAACGAAGTGTTGGAATGATACTATATGAAGGGATCTTAGTTTTTTGGACCTAGGCCCGAGATTGACCTAATGAATGGAGGAAAAAAAATCTATGTAGCCGACCATACTTAATGTGGGAAAAGGCTTTGTTGTATTTATGGCTTTGTTGTATTTATGATTTCAAGGCTAAATTATATTGTATTTTTATTTTCTTTTATTTTTCGAACTTTGAGAAAACTCAAGAGCTCATAATAAATCTTGCAACTTCCGGAAAATGACCGTATAGGGTATGCAAACAAGTCAAGGTTTATATTGTAATTATGTACAATACAGGGGTGTTTTGCATTATACACTGCTGCCTATGAAAAAACCTATAGATAAAATCTGTTTGTAAAATATAGGGGTATTTTTTCAATTTCATATGTCTCTGAGTATCAAATCTATTTGTAAAAGGTCTATAGTGTATCTTCACAGGTGTGTCTAGTTGATAACCTATCGTCAACATGGTTTTTGATTGATAAGTTGTGCCTAATAGTTTGTGTAAGGTATCCTTTTCTTCGATGAACTTAACCAAGACATTTACTAGATGTTTTGTTTTAACTTCAAGTTATTTTCTAGAGAGTTAATGTTATCTTTGAGGTCTTTAATTTCATATTCATGGTCTTTTTCTTGAACTTTGGCTTTAACCTTCAAAAATACATTCTCTCTATCATAACCTTCCACTAATTCATGTAGTTCATTAAAGCATCTAGAAGTTCATCGAAAATGAAATAATCATATTCTATCTCATCATGGATTGCCATCAATCTAAAAATTGCTTTATTTACTAATTCATCTTCATCACTTTCTCTTGTGTTTAAGCTATCCCATATAGCTTGCATAGCTATTCTTTTGAAAACTTCTTGTGACATCTTAACGATTCCGTTCTCACGAGCGACCTTCCTCTTTCCTTTTAAAAGAGTCATTCTGTTTTCCATTGTTCCTTTTGCTTAAGGGTCATTCTTTCTGGAAGTGATCTTTCTTCTTACAGTTGTGGTCAACTTCATTTTCTTTTCTTTTTTCACATATCTCTTGTTGAGAAACAATTGAGAATGAATTGAGTTGTCTTATTTAAGGGTTGGTCTAAGGGTTTCTTATAAAACATGAAACCCTAGAGAGTTTAAAAAGAGAAAATTACATGAAGACCTAGAGGGGAGGTGGTACAAGACTCAATAAAGAGATAAAAAGAAATAATCAAATAACTATATGCAAGCTTGCAAAAGTCGGTTGACTAGTCGAGTCGGGGGGGGGGGGGGTAGCCGACTTGACTAGGCCTAGTCGGCCTTTAGTCGGTCCACCCGACTAGTCGGCCGACTTTTACAACAACCTTTTTTATTTTTTAAGCTTTTCACTTTTTTAAAAGCAAAAATATTCTATCATTCTTAATTTCATATTTAAAGTCAATTACTTCTTCTATTTCATTATGATAGCATATAAGATGTACAAATATATGTATATATATGAGAATATATGTATAAAAATGATTTATATATTTAAAATAATTAAAAAATTCAAAACCGACTAATGACCGACTAAATCCGATTAGTCGTCTGACTGTCGATTAATCCTTAGTAGGTGACCCCGCCAACCGAGTACCGACTACCGCTTTCTGCAGCCTTGACTATATATTGGAGTATAAGTTTTATGCGTTATATATGACGGAGGTGGGTAAATAGATCCCTCTAGGATCCATTTACCACATCCATGTCTTTAGTCCCACATCTACCAGTAGTGGGACTTGGAGGCTCTGTGGAGGCTATATAAGGAGCTCCAGACCTCCTGTATCCATTGAGAAAGTGTAATGCATAACCTGGCCCTTTGAGGCCTTCTCCTGTGGTTTCATCCTGCTCCCTAGGGAGTAGGGTTCCACGTAAATCCCGTTGTTCTTCATGTTCTTTATCTTTATTTCCGATACGCTTCGCATTCTCTATTTTCTAACACTTTATAACTCTAAGACTCCTCAAGTTGTATTATATCTATCGATTATGTTATAAAATATGAAGCGGAAGCAAAAACATGGAAAAGAATAAGAACAAGAAAGAACGCGGGATTTTAACGTGGAACCCTACTCCGTGAGGAGTGGGATGAAACCACGGGAGAAGCCCCTGAATTGGGCGTGTTTGTCTATTGACTTTCTCAATGAGTACAGGAGGTCTAGGGCTCCTTATATAGCCTTCCCAGAGCCTCCAAGTCCCACCACTGGTCCATGTGGGACTAAACACTGGATGGGGTAAATGGATCTTCTCCAGGATCCATTTACCTTGCTACAACTCAATGGGCGCACAACCAAATACTCCAACACTCCCCCTCAAGCTGGAGCATGCAATGCTCAGCTTGGACAAACAGAAATAAACTCAACTCAACGTTACAGGACACTACGGACAATATCAACCCAACGCGCACATTGCTGCAGTCGAGGACGTTGCTTCTCATGCCGTGCAGGTGAGGAGGACGAACGGGCTGGAGTGTGAGTCAACTGAATCTCCTCGTCGGAGAGCATGTGCTCTGAACTGCGCCTGTCAGAGTCACTGCAACTGGAATGAGTCTCCTCGTCGGAGTACTCTGGGTCTCTCCCATCTGGCTCAGAGAATGGTGCACTGCTCTGGTGTACCTATGATACCACATGAAAACCCTTGCCCTCAAGGGAATGGTCCTCTGCTCTGGAGTCCCTATGGCTCACATGAAAACTCTGGCCTGACAACTAGAAGAATGATGGGGACCTCTGACAATGATGGCAACTTATGCTCATCTGACAATGACCGCACACTCGTTCGTGTCTGAAATTGGACTCGGAAGACAATCGTCGAGTCTGAAACTGAACTGTAGAGTCTGATCATCTGGCTGGTCTGGAGATTGGTATCTGAATCTGGATCTGGAATACAGGACCTGTGACTCTACATAACACTCCCCTTTTCTCCCATACTTGTCGAAAAAAAAACATGGACGTCGACCAAGTTGGGAGAAGACAAGATAAACAGGGGGTAAATACAACATGAATATCCTCGAAAGATTCCTTGCGGCTTTTCATTATTATTATTATTATTATTTTAGGCCATCATCATTTTTTTTAAATATATTTTTCTTTAAAGCCGTTTCACCCCCTTTTTTTTACGGCTCTTGCATCAATTTTTTTAACATTTGCGTACGGCTTTTTATTGTACACAGCTCTTTTTTTTAGCGTACGGCTTTTTCAAATGTACGCGCCCTTTTTTTCCTTTTTTTTCTTTTTTTTTGAAAATGCGTACGGCTTTTTTTTCTCGTGTACGCGCCTCTTTTTTTCTCTGAATTTTTTTTTTTGAAAAACTTGCAACCTTCTCCTACTTCTTCCCTCTCTCTCTCTTTTAACAAATTAACTCGGCCCATAAGGGCCCAACATATTACAGCATTTTTTTTAATTCAGACCCTCTTGGGCGCACATATTAGGGTTCCCACATGGGAACCCTTCTTTCACGCCGCCGCCGCCAATGTATTCCCCTTGGAGGGAAATCTGGGAATCGCCCGGAGATCACGCGTGGACAGGGCGTGATATGAAGGACCGGCGCCCACTGGAGAAAGGGCGCAGTCGCCTGCGAGATTGGATGCGCCGCCACGGTTGGAAGAACGCCTGTCGCTTGGAAGGTCTGAGCCAGTGGGGGCGGCGCCGCCTGGAAGGGATGCTCAAGAATCCAAGATCGCCAAGGGAGGGGGGGGACCGCGCTGATGTGCCTGGGATGCGCGCGGGACCTGCGCGAGATTAGGGGATGCGAGTCACGCTGATGTGGGATCGCCTAGGGGTCTTCTGCTGCCGTATGGAGCGCTGCCTGGGCTCGCGCCTGGGGTTGCACGTTTGGGTCTCCGGCTGCCGATGCTGTTGAGTAGCATCTCCTGTAGGTGCGAAACGCCTCTGGGGGGAGGGCGCGAGGAGAGCAGTACGATGTTCAGCCCTGGGAGTCGCGCACCCGTAAAGATACCACTGCTTGGAAGATTGATCTCGGCAAGGAGGCTTCCTTGAGATTTTGCCCCTGGGAGCGGCATGACATGAAGAACAATAGGCGGCAGGACATGAATCGACAGGGAGTCTGGATCTGCTTAGGGCTCCGCCTCTTAGAGCTTGGATTTGATAGAGGCACAGCAGGGAGGGCGGCCACCTGGATTTGCAAGAAAGGAGGGCGCCGCCGACTGGAGATGCAGGGCATCTTGCGGCATGGATCTAGAGATCATGCAAAGTGGACGAAGATTTTCCAGAAAGTCGAGAACAAGGTTTCCAGGAAACCCAAACCCAAAATATAAAACCTAAAATCACATCTCGAATCTCGAATACAAAAATAAAGAATTGAAAACTCCTCGAGAATCGAACCCGCTCTGATACCATGTTATAAAATATGAAGCGGAAGCAAAAACATGGAAAAGAATAAGAACAAGAAAGAACGCGGGATTTTAACGTGGAACCCTACTCCGTGAGGAGCGGGATGAAACCACGGGAGAAGCCCCTGAATTGGGCGTGTTTGTCTATTGATTTTCTCAATGAGTACAGGAGGTCTGGGGCTCCTTATATAGCCTTCCCAGAGCCTCCAAGTCCCACCACTGGTCCATGTGGGACTAAACACTGGATGGGGTAAATGGATCTTCTCCAGGATCCATTTACCTTGCTACAACTCAATGGGCGCACAACCAAATACTCCAACAGATTATGCCCAACTTGGAAATTAACCTAGAGATGCATTTCTTCGGTAGTGCCTTCACGAATATATTTGCAAGCTGAAGATCTGTGGAGATATGAGTTGTGGTGATCTCCTCTCTTTGTATTGCATCTCGAATGAAGTGACAATCGGCTTCAACGTACTTAGTCCACTCATGAAATATAGGATTGGTGGCAATGCATGTAGCAGACTTGTGAGTTGTTGTCACATTACAAAGGTATCTAGGGCTGAGTAGTACTAGGAAGTCCAATCTCTTGCAGAAAGAGACTAGCCAGGTAATCTCATAAGTGGCTTGAGTCATCGTCCTGTATTCAGCCTTTGCACTTGATCTTGAAGTCACTGTTTACTTCTTGCTCCACCATGTAACTAGGTTGCCACCAACAAACGTGTATTGGAGTGTGTAATAGATGAGTAATTGGATCTCTCCAAGATTCACTTACCCTCACTCATGTTTAGTCCCACGTCTAATAATCGAGGGACTTGATTTATCTGTGGGGCTATATAAGGAATCCCATCCCCCCTGTACTCATTGAGAAACTTCTTGAGGCATTCTCCCGTGGTTTTATCCCCATGTAAGACGGGAGGGGAACCCCTATATCCCTTACACAATGCTATTTCTATTTAGCCAAACATACTATTCTATAAAAAAGAGAGGGGAGGGGCTGGTGCTTTATATTCAAAAGAGAGAGGAGGAGCATAACTATTTGGGCATGGATTAGGCCATATATATTTCAAAAAAAGGAGAGGGGCTGAATGTTTTGGGCCCGAAGTGGGTTGATTTGAAAAATAATGATGATTTAAAAAAGAAGAGAAAAGTCGAGAAAAAAAGGTGAACGACTTGAAAAAAGAAAAAGAGTTTTTGAGTAAAAAAAGTGGTCGTACAAAAAGTAGCCTTACAAGAAAAAAAAAGAATAGTCGAAAAAAGAGACGGCTACAAAAAATCATTTGTGAAAAGCGCAAAAAGAAGAAAAATAATGCATGTTTTATTTTGATTTCTCCAAACTTAATGATCCATGCTCTTATTCTATCAAGTATGGTAGAAAGGGGGAATTAGATATGGTATATATTCTTCTTCTTGAGATGTATCTACATGACTTCTGTTGCCTGTCCACTACTGACAGACCAACACTCCAGACTATTACTTCTATCAACCGTCTTCAGCGAGCATCAACTATTTTGTCGTAATGTCTCTATCAAGAAAGGCCGTATCGATATCGATATCATTTCGGTCCGCACGGAAATAGATATATCGGGATATATTGCCGATATATCGACGAAATTAGTGGAAATGTTGGAACTGGTTCAAAAAAGCCATTTTTTGTCATTTTTTTCAGAAATTAAAATCATCCAAGATATTAAAACAACAAATAACCTACAAATACACACTTATGCCACACATATCGGTCATTTATAGCCCATTTATCGCACATATCGGTCATCATATCGAACATATCGCTGTTAATGTTTATTCGTGACCTTTAGATATTGGAAATGGATTTCATTCAAATTCTTATAATATTAAATAACTTACAAATATACACTTAGATAACACATATAGATCATTTGTGAGGACTACATCCTTATATTGCACATATTGGTCATATCGAACATATCACTGATACTGTTAGTTGTTGACCTATATATATTGAAAATGGAGTTCATACAAGTTCTTAGATCACTAAATAGCTTACAAATATACTCTTAGATAACACATATCGATCAATCTATGAAGCTTATATCGCATATATCGATAATTTTGAACATATCGATATTAGTGTTTGATTCTTGACTTATAGATATTTTTGTTTTGACAAAAAAAAGAACTGACTTATAGATATTGGAAATCAATTTCATTCAAGTCTTACAATATGAAATAACTTGTAATTTGTAAACATACACCAAGTTGAAGAACCAATGTATGCGCCCTCCTGTCGCACCATACCCTACTAGTACGAGGGTCTCGTTGCACGGTCAGCGAGCCTGGGAGGGCTAGGGGGGCCAGGTTGGTCCCCCCTTGTGGGGGTGCGGGGGCAGCGCCCTCGACCCGAAATAAAATATATATAAACCATTGTGTTTTTTAATACTAGGTGTAGGTAGATATATGTGTTTTAATACTGGGAAGCTAGATAAGCAGTTGAATCAATCCTGCATGAATAATAGCATTGATATATAGAGATATCGGCGAAATATCGACGATATCGATCGATATCCAGGATTGTTTCTACTGAATCCAGACATTTTTGACCGATATGAGCCGATATGGCGATATATCGTCGATATATCGCCGATATCCCTATAAAAGAAATACTGGGTAATATCGAAACCCCTACTATGTCGAAACCGATATATCGGCGATATATCGTAGATACGGCCTTCCATGGTCTCTATCCTCGACTACTAGTACGCACTGGATTTTCTTTCTTTATAATGACTTTATTCCAGACACGATCCGGTTATCACATCGACTACTACATATATGACTGATGTTCTTTCCAGGTAACCTGATCGTCGCAGACCCATCCTTGAGCGAGGTCTTCTATCAACAACGATTACATCGAACGGGGTGTCTTTATCCCCATTCGATCGGGGTGTCTCTATCCCTGTCTCTCTCAGATATATCGAGTGAAGATGTGTTATATATTTTCTTTTGTTGCAAGCTACAATTTTCTCAGCTCCAGCTTTCGGGGAGTGTTGGAGTATGTAATAGATGGATAATTGGATCTCTCCAAGATCCAATTACCCTCACTCATGTTTAGTCCCACATCTACTATTTGAGGGACTTGGTCCGTCTGTGAGGCTATATGAGGAGCCTTCTACTCATTAGGAAACTTCAATAGAATATCCGACCCTTTGTTGCCTTCTCCTATGGTTTCATCTTGCTCTTTAGAGAGTAGGGTTCCAAGTAAAAACAAGATGTTTATGTTTGATTTTTTATCTCTGATTATCGATTCGCTTCCGTTTTTATATTTCAACACATAGTAGAGCATGTAGTCAATCGTATGTCCTAAAAAATGACATAATCCGCATTTGTATAAGCAATAACATTAGTGTGGCCATTAACCCCGTAGGGAAGAATGATAGTGAATGCGGATGAGATGCATGAGTCAAGTCCAAGGATAGTCTAAGATTCCAAACATAGCTGCCCCCTCAACCATAACGATTTTGGAGGGGGCCAACTTTGGAGCTATACCTCTCTCTGACCTTCAGAAGGAGATCGCCTCCCTGCCTTGCTCTATAAGCATGCCCTTTCTTTTGCAATACTGGAAAGGTATGTCCATCTTCTTCTCCTATTCTCCTACGACTAAGCTCCTCTTCTGTTTTTCCTTTCACCTTTTTATCGAGCCCCAACATCTTTGACCTCTTGAACTTTGACCTCAGATTCACTTACGCTACTCCCCATCCCCATTACTACTCTATCGTACGGCTAGTCCCCTTCCCCATATCATCAACATAGACTGTTGGGAAAAAGAAAAGAGTTGTTTATTCCATGAACCCTAGGCTCTCTTATATAGGAGAGTAGCCTGTAGGTAAATTACATAAGACATTCATAAGAACACAGAATTAAGAAATAGTACAGGAACAAGAAATAAATACTGTAAACAAATATATCTCTACATTCCCCCTCCATATGGAGGCTTGGAGAATAGATGTCGATCATGCTCAGCTTGGACGAGCACTTCTGAAAGGTCCTCTGAGTAAGGCTTTGGTGAAGATATCTGGAGTCTGATCCTCTGAGCTGACATGAGATGTGGAAATAAACCCCTTCTGAATCATATCTCGTATATAGTGACAATCAACCTCGATGTGCTTGGTGCACTCATGAAATGTTGGATTATTTGCAATAAATATGACAATCTGATTGTCACATTCCAGTACCATAGGAATGGGAACCTCTATACATAGGTTTGTAATAACAACTTGAATCCACATCATTTCTGTACTAACCTGGACCATAACCCTGTATTCAGACTCAACACTAGATCTGGCTACAACAGTTTGCTTCTTACTCCTCCATGAGACAAGGGAATCTCCAACATATACAATAAATTCAGTGGTGGACTTCCTATCCTTTGGACACCCTGCATAATATGTATCTTCACATGGTGAGATGGTGATCTCCTTGCCTATTATAAATAGTAGACTTGCACCTAGAGATGATTTAAGATACCTGAGTATCATCTGTATAGCATCCATATGGACCTGATGTGGTTGCTCCATGAACTGGCTCAGCCGACTAATAACAAAAGAAATATCGGGTCTAGTAATGGTAACATAAAGGAGCTTTCCTGCCAGTTCTCTGTATCTCCTCTTATCAACCTCATCGGTATCATCACCATATAGTTTCATGCTTGGATCCATGGGTGTGGTGACAGGTCGACATCCAAGCATTCCCGTGTCACTTAGCAAGTTAGTGACGCATTTCCTCTTGGTCATCACAAGCCCTTGTTGATTTCTGGCAAACTTCAATCCCAAAAAATATCTAAGAGCTACAAGATCCTTTGTGACAAATTCACGACCCAGAAGTTCTTTGGCCCTCTTGATTCCTTAGATGTCATCTCCTGTAATAAGAATATCATTAACATACACCATAATAGCGATCATACCTCTGGATGTTTTCTGTATAAAAAAAGGAATGATCTGCATTCGAACGTTTGTACCCTTGTTTCTCAAACAAGTCCGACAGCTTCTGGACCCAAGCTCTAGGGCTCTGCTTAAGGCCATAGATCGCCTTATGAAGTCTACACACCTGTGAACACTCCCCCCTCAACAGCAAATCCAGGTAGCTGTTGAATGTAGACTTCCTCTTGAAGATCACCATACAAAATACATTCTTGACATCTAACTGAAACAACGACCAATCTCGAATTACGAAAATGGAGAGAAGAATCCGTAGGGTGGAATGACGAGCAACTGGTGAGAATGTGTCGAGATAATCCACCCCGCATGTGTGTGTAAGCCCTCACGCAACCAGTCATGCCTTGTATCTGTCGATGCTACTATCTGCACTGTGCTTAACTGTAAACACCCGTTTACAGCTTACTGTAGACACGCCATCGGGAGCTAGGACCAGGCTCCAAGTTCCTCTCGACTGAAGAGCAACCATCTCTTCTTTCATAGCAAAACACCATCGACTGTCCTTCAGAGCCTCTTGATAATTCCGTGGAATGGCCACGACTGATAAAGCAACTGTAAAATTCCTGAAATCACTAGTCATGCAATCAAAGGAGACCATGAACGCTATAGGATATGACGCGCAGCTACGCTTCTGCTTCCGAAGTGCAATAGGGAGAACCAAATCTGGAGCTTCTACATCTACGCCTTGTAAAGAATCCTTCTCAGGTAGACCATTAGACTCATCATTCGAAATTGTATTATCAGAACATACCTCATGCGTGCTAGATGATGAGCGGTGGCCATGAGCAGAAGCAGGTCGGTGGGTATAATGGTGTGGCTATGGTGGAATTGGGACCGGTACAGTAGGTGTAGGAGGTGATGGTGGTGGTGAAAGAAGTGGTGGTGGTGGTGGAGGTGTGCGAGGTAATGGTGGTGGTGGTAGCTCTTCTCTGAACTGATCACTGTGCAGCTTTGCTCGTGCCAGTCTCGCTAAGATATCCCTCAGTACATCACCGTCTCCCTCTTCATCAATGTTTTTTTGGGAGGCATCTTACTCACTTGTTATTCTTCATCTTTAGAATCAAAGGGATTGGAATTAGTATACGTAGAAGAAGTCGATCTAGAAACATCGAGGTGAGGGTCTTCCTCGGTGTGAGAAGGGAAAGGAGGAGAGGTATGGGTCTGACCTTCCTCAGGAAAAGAAGAGACTCATTGGCCTCGGCTTCTAGAAAAGAATTGCCTTGAAGCCAAGGGGGTTCAGGAAGAGAGTCATCCTTAGCCCATGAGGACAGTCGGTTTGGAGTGTTCAGTGAGAGGCTCGTACCAAAATCTGCCGTTCTCTATGTCAAGAGATTCGAGGAAAGAGCATGATATCAAACAAGAAGTGATCAGAAAGGCGCTAAGTGCATGGTCTTTGAACACCCCCTGAATGCAAACACAAAGCAAACCCTAAGTTCACCAACTACACACAGTGAAGGCCGCAAAGGTTCGGCCAGTTATCTTTTCAATTTTAATTTCGTGATAAAACAATCTTGTATGTCTTTTACACACAATGGAGTAGTCTTACGCCTAGCAGTTCTTCTGATAACTCCCACTGAAAGGGGTGATCTTCCCGGACTGCTGGGTTTCAGTATAACACCCCTAAGAAGACTACCATGCTTACACAACCGAAACATATTTCTAAAGTCGAAGGCATGCCCTTACAACTCCTAAATCTGCAAGAGTCAGAAATGGAGACTTAGAGGGCAAGTCTAGGGATTTGAGCTCTAACCTTAGTGGTTGTGTCCTCACCCTCTCTGTCTGGGGGTAACTACATGCACTCAAGAACGGGGTTGCTCTCCCAAATACAATTTCAGTTTTATGCATTTTTTGGGTCAACCGTCCCGGTTTTAAGTTGATTACCACTTTAAATTAATCCACCACTCAATATGCCTATCAACAACCCTAATTCCTTTGATTTCCTAAGCTATAAAACAGAAGAAGGAGATCGAAAAAGCTGACACAATAAAAAATAATGATGGATGCTAAGTTAGGAGACTTACAGTGCTTCCAAGCTCTCTACATGTGAGATGCAATACAAAATTGAAATTTTTATACTATATGCAAATGCAAGCGATGAAACCACACCTAGAAGGACCTTCTATTAGCCGGGAAGAATTTGAATTTAATTTGACTAAGTAGAACATTCCAAGATGCGTATTATTAAGTGAAGTGTCGTCCTAGATTACACGAGCACAATTAGATGATAATTGACCTATGTAAAACTCTTAGAGCCGCGAGTGCTGGTGTAACCTACGAGCCACTCAAGTCAAGCCTCACCCTCAATACGAGAGTAAAGTAGGTCTCGACACACCACCAGAATAAAAATATCCAAGTTCGATTTACACATGCAAGATCCTAAACGGTTCCCCAATAAATATGCAATTATTACAAATTATTACAACTACACTCTCTCAATAATAGACTCAATCTTAATTTTTAATGCATCCTTTCAGTAGGTTTGCTTCCAAAGAGCTAATCTCCAATGCACCTGTCCTGAAAAGTCGCTCCAGATGCATCAGGTCCCTCACAAAAAAATAAGATGATGTTCAGAGAGACGACTCAAATAAAACAAAGAAATAAATAAGGAAATAAAATGCTGGAAAATAAATACAACAATAATAGAAAGCCCGGGGATCAGACTACCTCGGAGGTGGAAAATCTAATTTCTAAATTGTCTAAATATCAATATAAGCAATGCCTCTCCGACAACGATGCCATCTGAAAAACCTGAGGATTCCCTTTGCTAATTATGTGAAATTAAAGCACATTCATTGTAGGTGAGCAAATTTGAATTAATCAAAACATCCACTTAGTTAATGTTTAATTAAATACGAAGGTAGTCAAATTTATTTTACTTCGGCAAGCTCAAGGTTGAACTCAGGGAAGCCGCTGTCTCCTTACGATGATTGCCAGATTATTTAGATGCTAGCTTTTCGAGAAGATTTTTTTAGAAAATTTTTATGCAAATAATGATGTTATGCACATGCAGAGAGACAAGATGCGAGTCAAATTAGCCTAGGATATAAAATATGATTTAATGTGAAAATATGCTCAAAAATCTAGAAGGATAATTTTTCTTAATTATTTATGCAATGACTAATCCAAGACACATTTTTTATATGTTTATGACATAAAATGCATGCTTGAAAAATGAACAATTTTAGGGGTTTTTGCAACTATTCGTGTAAATGAGATGCAAAAGTTATGAAAATTTGTTAGGAGGTTAAAAATGATGAAAATTGACTTGCGAATTTTAGATGCAAAATGAATTTCTTGAAATTATACAATGTAGACTGTGTGATTTTCAACAATTTAATTTTAATAATGATCAAACTTAATTATATTCCAGAAACAAAATTATCTTAGATGTATCTAATTAACATCTATCCAGAAAAAAAATACAACTCCTCAAAATATTAAGTTTACATAGAATTAAAAATTAATTATTTGAATCACAAGACTATTTATTTTAAAGAAAATATGTGTAAATTACTTGATTTTTGAAGGCATTATAGAGCACAAATAATTTCACATGTGATTTCTCTACAATTTTTGAGGCAAAGAATATTTAATTATGAATTATTGGAGCTCAAATAGGTAAAATGTGGAATTTTTCACAACAAATAAAATAATAAATAATTCCAAGCTCACAAAAATATGAATAAATCACATCTTAGAGGATTAATTGAACACAATACTGTATTTTTTGGAATTTAAAAATGATACCATATGAAGGTTCAAATTAAAGTTCAAATACATGACGCAGAATGCAAAATTACTAAACTAAATTTCTAAAATAAATGTATAAAAGGGCCTAAATGAGATTACCAAAATCCGATGGATCCTTTTTGCAAGTTCCACGTGCCTCTGATGGGTGGGGGTCCCTACGAGATTATGGAGAAGAACAACGACGCGGGTAAAAAAAGTGTTGCATCCATGTGCGGGGCTCGAGGCTCGAAGATAGCTTCAGACGGCGAGAGCTTCAAGTGGAGTCACGAGCTCCCAAGGAGGGATGTGGTTGGCGGAGGGAGGCTCAGGTCTACCCAATGATGTGGGCTTTGGGTAGCGTCTCTGTGGAAGTGGCGCCTTGGTGATCGTTGGATCTAGAAGAGGGTGCTCGATCTGACGACTGCTGTACGTCGAGGGCTCGAGTGGCGGATGTGGTGCACATGGTGTAAGTCGGTGGAGCTGTGGTAGCGTGGCTGCGAAGGGCGAGGTGATGCCAATGGCGTACGGTGCGGGTTGTTGGAGTTGCGGTACCGTGGCTGTAAAGGGCATGGCGGCGACAATGGCGCGCAAAGGGCGGGGGTGGTCGAAAGCGAGCGACGAAACACAGGTACATGATCAACTTCGGATGGTTTTGCTTGTCTCGCTTCAAGTGAATACTCAACCTCTAGATCTCGTGCGATGGATCGGATTATGCGGTAAAGCTCCAGATCGTTCATGATGCTCTTGTGATGATGTTTACAATGCCTCTAGGCGAAGCTTGAGGGTCCAAGTTACATGGCTCGATGTTCGTCTGACACATGATCTACATGTGGTAATATCGACGATGCATGGCGGTGCTTCTCTTCGGATATCTGATGCTTACACTTGCTTGTGATTTGTGTGTCCAGATGATCTCCGATCAACATGAGGACACGCGAGTCGTCCGATGGCTCGAGATAATTGTCTCAATCCAAATCCAAACAGGAGAAGGGTTGAACGATGGAGCTAACGGCGACGGAGGACAAAGCTATATTACACCGATCATCGTGAGTGGTCGAAGTTGCCGGGTCGTTTAAGACAAAAGTATAAATGCCGAGGTACTCGATGATGAGGTGATGCGTCGAGAAGATTTCCGTATTGATTTAGAAGAGAAAATTGAAGGATTGAGGAGAGAATGAAGAGATTGAGAGGAATAGGAAGGAAGAGAAATGGAGGAAGCAATCTAACATGGAATGTAGGAGGTTTTATGGGTGGATGTAGTCTCCTGATGAACAGAGGTTGAAACTCTTCGCCAAAGGCAGCGACGATCTCGCCGAACTCTCTCCCCTGTTCTTACTTGATGAAGAGGAGGCCCTGTCATCGTCTCACTCTCCGGAACTGAAGGTAGAAGGAGCTCTAATGGCGGATGGATTGCGAACGACGAGGTGGAGGAGGTTTTATGGGCCGTTAGGGTGTGGCCGACGAGTGCGAAGCGTGGGCAAGGGGTACAGAGAGCGTTGGGATGAGGGAGAGACGGGTGAGGTGGAAGTCATCGATCGAAGCTTGCGGGTAGAGGTGGAGGTGCCTTTGCCAGAGGCGAAGGCACACGAGAGCATGGGGGAGAGGGCCATGTCCGTAGTCGTTCGATCAATCGAAATCGAATGGCTACAAGCATGCCACATGGTGTAGGATTAAAAAAAATAATAAATAAAATAATAAGGTCAAAATCGAACAATATGCACAATATACAATGAGGTCCTAAAATTCAAGTTTCAAATATGAACTCCGATTCTTTTGAATTTGGTCTTATTTTGTAGATAGTTAAATGCATATTAATTAAAAAGTGGTAGAGGTTCATGGGAGACCGTATGAGAGAGATATTCACATTTATGCCTTTTTGTCTCCAAACTAGGGTTTGAGTTTATCGAGCATATACAGAAGTTGGTATTTTTTGATATTTTTCTTTGTTAATGTTAGTAATATGTATGTAATAAAGTTGATTTTACTTTAGTTGGAGTTAGTGAAAAATAATTAAAACTAAGGGAAGTTATAGTAATATGCATGTGATATTGTACCGGATTTTTTTGGCTTCTCTAAAATATGAATATTATTACATATGCATGAATGGTAAAATGCAATATAGATGAATAAATGCAATTAATTACTTGGGAACAAAGTTCTATTTTCATCTTTTAGAGTGATGAGTCGCGGATTCATCAGCTTTCTAGATACCAAAGCCTTCCTCAAGAAGGTGTTTGTCACCGAGGGCCTTGGTCAACTTAGATATTTCCTTGGCATTAAGGTGATACACACTGTAAAGGGACTGCACTTATCACAATAGAAGTATTACCTAGACATTCTTACATAGATTGTCTTACTTGGATGCAAGCCATCTGACATCCTGACTGAGTTGTAGAAACATGGTACGTCTATTGAGCCTGAGTTTGAGGATACTACACCGTATAGAAGCTAGTGGGGAAGCTGCTTTACCTTACTGTCACTAGACCAGATATATCTTATGTTGTGAACTGAGCCAACCAATACAATGAGAAGCCTTACTACAATCATTATCAGGATGTTCTCTTGATCCTTTGATACTTGCCGGAATATCCAAGAAAAGACCTCTTTTGCAAGGTCAATGACCACACTGACATTACCTTTTCTAGATCGAGTGCAGTGGCCGAATATGTTAGACTTATGAGCCCCATAATCATTTCCACAGTAAATGTTTTTATAAATTATTTATCAATAAAAATTATTGATTTATTCACTCTTTTTCTTAGATTATAATATACATGCACTTATTGGATCCCTCAGTACAAATTTGGTTATGTACCTTGGTCATCTTGATATCATGCAATTGTTAATCCAATTATTGGACCATAGAGGCTGGTGCTAGATTGATGACTCAACCACACTGTCAAGTGATTATTAAGAAGAGATCTCTAGTTTGAGAAGGAGATGACGATCCTTACTCGAAAGGTTGAAGTCCAACCAACCTCTTTATACGTGTTCTCTGCATAGGATTATAGATTCAGAGGTTTTGGGTGAGTTAAATCAAAGAGTTGACTTAGTGAGATTGAGATAACAAAGACCCGTCTCATGAATTATCACAATATAGACATGCATCCTTTGATCAGAGACGTGTTACTATATGTGAGTATGTACATTTGACAGACTATTAGGTTGATGACTTAATCGAAGTCTATACACCGGTGCGCTAGTGTACACATACAAGCATATGACCAATACCATCTATCAAAGGAATCATGCATGTTTCGCCACTGAATCGGAAGACAAGAAGTCGCTCATGAGATATTGGGATAAATCAAATTCCATAAATGTTCATCTTGTTTTGGAAACAAGACAAGATTTGTTGGTATAATATATGTTTTTCGAAAATATGTGATCTGTACCAACTCCCAATGATCGAATGAGAAACTTAACGATACAACTATGGAGGAGACAATTATAGTGAGATCACAACTTCATGTTTTTAACGGTCTTTCAGTATGCATGATGTATGGGTATTAGCAATACTCGAGGGTGATGTTTGTATACCATGACATTCTATTTCGAGGGAGTGATGAAATATATTTGGATTTTAGTTACTCTGCTCAGTGAACTAGTTATCCAATCTTTGTTCAAATGTTGGACAATTTATTGAATTTGATTTTCATGCAATGAGAGGAATACTTTATCTGATATGATCAAACAACATTGACAGTACTTTTAGACCTGAATATGAGATTTGATCTCAATACCCAATTCACTATACATGGAATATACGATTACCCTGACCTTTTCTCCAAGTATCCGTGGAGAAGGCACACTATCTATGAAAGAGTTCGTGGATTGTTCCGAAAGAAACAAAACACAATCATTATGAAAAGAGAGAAATTTGAGATAATTAAATTGAATTTAATTATTCAAGATAAATTTTATGTAGATAGTGATATCCACAATAATCTTGAAGTAGTGTGGATAAGATCCACATTATTATTTGGAGACTTATTTGTGAATATGATTCGCAAATTATATTATATATATGAATTGGATTCACATTCCAATGTAAATGTAAATATGTTTTATATTTTTATCTGGGTCAATGAACATGATTCCTAATTAAGCAACAATCAATTTGTAAATATTGCAAATCGATTTTAATTAAGTAAATTTCAAGATACACATGTGAATTAAGATTTGGTGATAATAGAGATAACCATCAAATTTAAATAAAGGAGATAAAAGGATTATCCCCTCTTTTAGGGGGATGTCTTGGTGGGATCCACCATGGTGGACTTCCACTTAAGAAGAGGATAATCCTCTCTTTTATTTTTATCTCTTATTTATTAGTTGATAATGTCATGCAATTATTAATTAAGATAATTGTAGTTGATAATTATTATCAATCCTAATCCTAAGTGAAGTTGGTAATCTCTTTCAATTTTAACCATTGATTGATGATTAGGAATCAAACCTAACGCTCCCAATCTAAATAAAAGGAGAGGAAGGGCTTATTCTCCAAGCATCAATTCAACGGAAGTCTGTACTCTCATCTGGACGTCTATCTCGCCCTCTCTCCTTCCTTGTGGCCGTCCCTTGCCTCAAGGCTGACGAGGAAGGAAGGAGGATCGTTTCTCTGAATTGTGGGAGCAACACGATTCATCCTCACACCCACAAGTGCTGTCTCTGTCGGATCGAACTTCAGACATGAGATCTCTTGCTTTAGAAGCTAGATGATCACAAACATACTTCAAGTGGTACTTTTATACTAATGAAAACATGATGAAATAAATTAGACTAGATTCCCAATTCATGTGGTTTCATTTTTTGATTTTTTTAAAATCCCGTTGCTATCTGGATTCGTATGACGAATCTCTTTGTTTGATCGGATGTGATCTGATTTTCACGCTTCCATGATGCGTGAGACCTAAAAATCTCTCTTCAGAATACATGATGACGTCTCAAGCTACTTGTGAGATCACTTAGTTAGTTTCCTTTTATAGGAGTTTGGACTTCCTGTTGTTACTCTTGTCCCTCTGTATGGTGACAAAAAAATCGCTACATATATTGGCACAAATTATGTATTCCATGATCAAACTAAGCACATTGAAGTTGATTGCCATTTCATTCGAGATGCCTTACTAGGAGGAAAGATCATTACTCCACATATCTCCAGAGACCTATAGCTTGCAGATATATTTGTGAAGGTGTTACTGAAGAAACACATATCATAGTTAATTTCGAAGTTGGGCATGATCGATGGATATGATCCAACTTGAGAGAGATTGTTGAAATTATTTCGATTATTTCCTCTTTATTTTATTTATCGAGTCATGTAGCCCATACAAGGTCTATTATGTAATTATCTCCACTTGGGTTCTGGGATTTCACACCATACTAGAAACCCCATACCCCTTAAATAAAATCATTTTCCATTCATTCTCAATTGTTCGGAATGAACAACTTATTTGTTTTATTCCGCATGGTATCTGTTGGAGTATAAGTTGTATGCGCCTATTGTGCTGTAGCAGGGTAAATGGATCCTGGAGGAGATCCATTTACCCCATCCAGTGTTTAGTCCCACATGGACCAGTGGTGGGACTTGGAGGTTCTGGGAAGGCTATATAAGGAGCCCTAGACTTCCTGTATCCGATGAGAAAAGCAATAGAGAAACACGCCCCTTTGAGGGCTTCTCCCGTGGTTTCATCCCGCTCCTCACGGAGTAGGGTTCCACGTAAAATCATTGGTGTTCTATGTTTATCTTTCTTGTTTATGCTCTGTTTATATCAATCGCTTCCGCATTCTTCATATTTTATAACATGGTATCAGAGCGGGTCGATTCTCGAGGTTTTTCTTTTATGTAATATGTTCGAGATTCATTTTGAAGATCTGTTGTTCTTGTTCGAGATTTTTCATATTCTATGGCTGGATTTATGTTCTAGGGTTTCATTTTTGAAACTCTATTTCTGCCATCGAAGCTCTCAACATCCAGGCGATTTCTCCGTTGCACGGTTTTGAAGACCTGCGCCACGATTTGATGTTCTGCTATGTTTGTGGTTCCTTCCTTGGAACCCTAAAATCAAGGCTCGGTCATGGATTCAAAGCCCTATTCTCTGGCCTACTCACATGTTCGGAGATCTGTGCTTGAAAGATTTTTGCTGCAGATCACTTTTTTTTTCCGAAGATTGGTAATGATCCAGGGTTTCTAAACCCTAGATCAGCCGTTCTCCATGTAGCGGCAGCACTAGCGCGACAACACATAACTTCCAGGGCCACGGAACTGGATTTCTCCCCAGGCCCTCATGATGCGGTTAGGCGGCGCGCTCCTTCCCTTCAAACCCAACAGGACCTGTACCAGGCCACATCTCACGTGCCCCAGTCGAGACCTAATCCTCTAGGGCTCCGCATAGATGGCGTCGACAACAGGGTCGTTTCCATGCACTCAAGCATCTTCTCCAAAACGGCATGGAGGCTTCATGCAGCGAGCTCCTCCATCGGCGCATCCTCCTCCAACTTCCAATCGCCCTTGCGCACCGCGCAAGAACTCCGAAAACATAGAGCACAGGCGGCGCGACGCAGATCCGTGCGTCCCCGCGCAGCCCTTCAGGAAGCACGAGTCATCCCCCCCCGTCGTGCGACGCCCCTTCCTCGGCGACACTCCAGATCGAGCGGCGCGCTGCTCCGCCACCCTCGAACACCCCAGGTGGGAGCCCCCTCTAGCACCAGCAGATGGCGTAGACCCAGAACGCGCAAGCGCGCGCAAGCAGCAAGGCGGCGACGCACCCCTGCTCTCCGGCCTCGCGAATCTCCATCCCAGAACGCGCAAGCATGCGCAAGTAGAGCTCGCACAACTCCCAGATGGAGCTTCAGGGGGTATCGCTCCATTCGACCCCCAGGCGCGACGACAACTTCAGGGAGGGTTCCCACGAGGGGGAACCCTAGGCCCACTGGCGTCCTTTTAAAAATGTTGGGGATATTCGTTTAAAGAGTCCAAGGGGCTGGAGTGCACAGAATGAAAAGGCTCGATGGCCTATTGTTGGAAAAAAAGGGGGTTTTGTTTTGAGGGCTATTTTGAGCCCACGTGAAAAAAAGGGAGGGAAATTATAAAAAAAGGTGAAGGCATCTTAAAAAAAACAAAAAAAGAGAACAAAGAAAGAAAAGGCGCGTACATCTCAAAAGCCATACGCAAAATGAAAATAAAAAAAAGGATTTCCAAAGCCGTGAAAAAAAGAAGTTGAAACGGCTTTAAAACATGTTTGATGAAAAGCCGAAAAAATTTGTCAGCGGCTTACAAAAAAATGTTTCAAAAAAAATGATGAATGTTTGAAAAGCCGACAAATGTTTGATCGGTTAAGTGGTTTTGTTTTGTACCCCAATTTATCTTGTCTTCTCCCAACTTTGTCGATGTCATTTTTCCGACAAGTATGGGAGAAAGGGGGAGTATGTAGAGTCACAGGTCTATATTTGTCATACCAGCCGGATTGTTCAGACTCTACAGTTGATGATCAGACTCGACGTCAGACGTTTCTGAGTCTCCAGATTCAGACACACACATGGATGCGGTCTCCCTTTCAGATGAGCAGATGTTTTGCCATCAGTTTGAGGTCCCCATCATTATTCTTGTTGTTTGGCCAGAGTTTTAATTAGAGCCATAGGGACTCCAGAGTAGAGGACCATTCCCTATGCCATTGATGGCAAGGGTTTTCATGTGGTATCATAGGTACACCAGAGCAGTGCACCATTCTCGGGGCCAGATGGGAGAGACCCAGTTCTCCGACGAGGAGACTTCAGGCGCAGTTTCAGACTCGATGGTCAGATTCCGAGTCTTCAGTTGACTCACACTTCAGCCCGTTCGTCCTCCTCACCTGCACGGCATGAGAAGAAACGTCCTCAACTGCAGCAATGTGCGCGTTGGGTTGATATTGTTCGTAGTGTCCTGTAGTGTTGAGTTGACTATCTTTCTGTTTGTCCAAGCTGAGCATTGCATGCTCCAGCTTGAGGGGGAGTGTTGGAGTATAAGTTGTATGCGCCTATTGTGTTGTAGCAAGGTAAATGGATCCTGGAGGAGATGCTTAGACCCACATGGACCAGTGGTGGGACTTGGAGGCTTTGGGAAGGCTATATAAAGAGCCCCAGACCTCCTGTATCCGATGAGAAAAGCAATAGAGAAACACACCCTTTTGAGGGCTTCTCCCGTGGTTTCATCCTGCTCCTCACGGAGTAGGGTTCCACGTAAAATCATGGTGTTCAATGTTTATCTTTCTTGTTTATGCTCTGTTTATCAATCGCTTCCGCATTCTTCATATTTTATAACAGTATCAAAGTGCTGAACCTAGGCTAGAACCATGGTATTCCCATGATATCATAAATCCCCACCTCAGGATGCATGTTTCAATTCATTGTTTTCTGCTTGTAGCCCGGGGCAATATTGTTCATTGGCCAATTGCTTTATTTGTTTCATTGGTTTGGCATTTGTAGCGATCATATGAATGGAAACTGGGGCAAACTTGTCATTTCAATATATTTTCATTTCGAGCTTGTTCTTGAGATTTTCACTTTTGTATAATATTTATGGTTGGATTAATTTGGCTTGTTTATTGTGATAAGAGCTCTTTTTTCTATATGCACCGTTAATTAGATCTGAATTCAGTCATTAACAATGACAATAATGCTCCTTGGTAATTTAAATATAAAAATTGGTGACGGAAAACAATATTTTGCTTGCAGTTAGCTAATCATTCTGATTATCTTTCACGTGGCAACTCATTAGCCAAGCAAAACACAACTTCAGGCTCGAATTTGTCTAGCTTGGGAATTCGCAGGCCATCGTCTTCTGGAGGTTCTGGTTCAGTGTCGACCAGACATTCTGGTGGTTCAGTATCTTCCAGACTCTCCGGAGGGTCAGGTTCTGTTTCAAGTAGGCCTCCTGGAGGCTTAAGTAGATCTTCTGGAAGAGTATCTGGAGGGCCAGGTACTTCCTCTAGACCTTCCTCCAGGCCACAAACTCCAACCGGCCGCTCTACAGTTGTTGCCACTTCGAAATCATCTAGACCTTCAACTCCTACTTCTCGACCATCCTTGTCTGCAAAACCTGTCGCTGCACCAAGAGCTGTGACACCCTCGAGATCCTCCACACCGAGTTCAAGGCCTTCTTTAGCACCACCTAGCAAACCCTCATCCAGGGCATCAACTCCAACCAGAAGACCTTCAACGCCATCCAGCATTTCCAGCAATTCAGTTCCACCTAGTCGACCTTCTCCTGTGAACAAGGCAGCTTCTGCAGTTTCTAAGGCTGCAGCGGTACCACCACACAGTAGTTCTCCATCTGTAAGATCCAGGTCATGGAAGCCATCAGAGATGCCAGGTTTCTCACTTGATGCACCCCCTAATTTAAGGACCACACTTCCCGAACGGGCCAATTCAGCAGCCCGAGGTAGGCCTGGTGCGCCTAGCTCTCGTTCATCTTCTGTTGATCCTGGTCCTGTAACCAGACCAAGACGGCAATCGTGCTCTCCTTCCAGGAGCAGAGCTCCGAATGGTAGTTTTCACAGCGGGAGTTCTGTTCCTGCAGTTAATCGCTCTCGCATCAATGGTGGGGACCATGTGAGTGCAGTTTTGATGGGAAGCAAGATGGTTGAAAGGGTCGTCAACTCACGGAGACTTGCTCCTCCCCCAAGGCAAGATGGTCTTAGATCCTCCCGTAACAACTCCACAGGGAAATCAGTATCCTCACCAGATAGCGCTGGATTTGGAAGAACACTTTCCAAGAAATCCTTAGACATGGCTCTGCGGCATATGGTACGTACAGATGAATCTCTTTCTATTGATCTACCGCACTCGTACTTAACCATGTCCACGTTTATGTGTATGCAGGACATCCGACAGAGTATACCGAATAGTCTTCGGCCTCTGATGACGAATATTCCGGCATCCTCGATGTATAGTGTCAGGTCTGGTCCTGCAAGAAGCAGAGCAATCAGTGCATCTGATTCTCCACTTGCCACAAGCAGCAACTGCAGTTCCGAGCAGAGTGTTAGTAACGCCAACTTCTTCTTAGAGGGGAGTGAACTGGGAGACGAAGATATTCGAAGCGTAAGGTAACACTTGACCATTTTGATGAAATAATTTAGAGTTAATTTGCATTAATATGGAATTATGGTTGCTATATTGCCCTTGTATATGATTCGCTTGCGGAGAAATACTGCAGAGCATGCTGGCAAATCACCGGCAAAAATATTCGAAGCTGATTAATTTCTGTTCCATTGTAAGTTCGGGTGCTGATCACATCTGGTGGCCTGTTGTATGATGGGCAGTCGACGTTATCATGGAATGCATGTACGGTATTAAACTACTTGGAGCATAATGTCTTACGTGGACTTTTAATGTACCCTTAGTGTTTACAACCGATGATCCAAATATATTTTTTTGCAAAGAAAGTTCACCAAATTTCAAATAGTTCCGTAGCAGTCATTTGTGCTCATGGTAGTTTTGGGTAGCACAGAAATGATGGGATGCCCGTTTTGTACTTCATAGTGTGGAATTTTTCAGGGCATGCCCATGGAAGCCTACGTTATATTTGTTGCGAATAGTAGAAGCAATTATGCAAAAACACGATCAATCAAGAAAGACGGAAATAAACGGATTTACAAGGTTCACTTGTAATTGAGATACATCCTTGGATGGCGGCAATTAGATTTCAATATTGGAGAAAGAACGCGTATGATACGGAGAGACCTAACCTTAGGGTATTTATATACTACACATGATATAGATGGCTCTTTGATACAAGTGGATTCGTTGAGTGGCTGTTTTAATGTGGTCTCGTAGTACGACCACTCATCGATCTATAGAGACCGAGCCTTAAATATCTCTACGAGGGCGAGCTCGGTCTAATAAAATATTGTTAACCTGGGAAGTTCAGGGTTGAATTCAGGGACACAGGCTGCCTAATGATTAATTAGATCCTAATATCTGCATTATGCGATATATATTCAATCTAGGTCAACAATGCATAAACACGTTGCAAATCATGATGAATGAATAGAACACATTTTTAATGGATTTTATGCAAGTTGTTTTAAGGACTTAATGTAATATAATGTAATCTAAATAAAGTGATAATGCACATATGCGCAATTATAGTACCTGAACTGAGGAATAATTAGAGTTTTAATTCCATAAAAATATGATGCTTCAAAATAAATCCAGTTTAATCTGATGACATTTAAATACATGGTAATGTGATACTAAGCATTATAGATTGATTCATACCGTTTCATTTGTCAAATTAAGGAATAAAATATGCTATTAGAAAGTGGATCAACCAAAAATTAAAAAGAAATAGAAATCACTGACAATGGATTATATGCTCAAGTTATAAAAGAAGTAGTCCAGGAGCGTAATTGAAAGAAAATATGAGAAATATATACAAAAAATCATCACAAACAGGTCCTCGAAGAGGTATTTCGCAAATATGTGAACTCGGTGGAAATCCTTGTAAATTTGCCAGTGCACGGTGACCATTTCGTAACTATCCAAAGCTATCGGGTCTGTGCAATTTTTCCAAGAGCGCCACGTCAGCTGCATGCATTTTGGACCCGTTTGCAAAATGGAGAATTGTTGGTGTATGGTAGCAATTGACCCGTACCTCATGCGCTAGGCACACAGGTAGGGTCTACCGATCGTAGGTGGAGGCCCCATGGGCGACCTCCGTGCTTTGAAGTGGGCTCGGTCCCATCGAGCCTCCTAGACCGACGTCGATGTTGGGGTGAGATTAGGGCCGCCCAATCAGAGAGATTTGACGGTGCCTGCTATCTGGTGCTTTGTCGTCATCTCACTCTTTTGCGATGGTGAAGGTAGGGCTCCAGTGAGCCTCTGGGATCTCCTCCTTGCTCCTCATCGAACTCTGAAGGTCAGAGAAGATCCCTTAGATCCTGATGAAGACCTCGGAAGAGACAATGAGCTTTGGATGTGGCTAGATCGGTGAATCAATCCCCCATCGTCGGTGCAAGAGCTCTATAATGGAGCTACTTTGAGGCGTCCGGCCATCGAAGGCTTGCGGGACATGTGAGGTTAGGGAGTGAAATGGATTCATGTATATGTGAGGAAGTAGAGGGCTTGATAGGTTCTGGGACCTTGAAGAAGAACACAGAGGTAGTCGAAGCGGCTTGGCTGAGATCCAAGGGGAGTTTCGATCATTGCTCGACCTGGGCAGCTGCACCACAGTGCTTGAATGGCTGCAAGGTGATCGTGGCATGCCCCATCGATCATGGGTCATCACCGAGGGCTGCATCCCATCCTCGCACTTCAATCCACCTCACTCTGTCACGGGGAGGGGAAGAAGGCTAGGGCGGAGCCCCTCATGAAGGTGGACAGATGCGAATGTAGACAAAGGAAGTGGCTTTGAAGAGGTGGGTGGCGGTTCCCAGGTGATGGATGGTGAGTTTTCAACTTCCACTCCACCTCAGATCATGGGGTAGAAGGTTTTGTCAACACTCGAGCATGGAAGAGGGTGATGTTGGATACGTCGCGGAGGTGGAATGACTTGAATAGGAGGCATGTGGCAGTCGGGAGAAATGGACGAAGTCGAGCAGTTGGTGAAGTGATCATGTAAGAGAGAAGAGGTGCTGGAGGTGGGAGACGAGTGCGGGCATAACACGACTGGGTGGTGATGATGGCATTTGATCTAATCGATCATACAGATGAGAAGTAATGCGGGCGTAGACGAAGGAAGGTCATCAGATCAAAGAAGATATGACGGCTGGAAATGGCAACGACAAGGAAAGAAAAGCAGACCACGTGGTGTCTCCAGGGAGAGCCACATGGCCCAATGGGATAAAGATAAAAGAGAAAATAAAGAAAAATACAAAACGAATAATTACAAGCTTTAAATTAAAAAGTATAAAACATGAAAGTTGTAGATCTCACAAGTTTCATGTTGAATAAAAGTCAAAATTGGTCATATGTACGCACTTACATTTTTATAAGTATTTTTTAGGAGTAAACATACTTTTTTTAATTTCTTTTGAGTTTTTTTGCATTAGTAAATAATTTCAAAACAAATATCTATAACATTAATATAATTTTATGTGATTTTTGATTATTAATAAAACACATAAAATAATCACATTAATAGGTTTATTTATATACATTAATTATGGTTAATTATATACATAGGGTCAAATGTTAATTAATGTTATACTTTATTGAAAGTTTAAGTAAAATGGATAATAAATGAGAATTATGATGATAAATCATGGATTTACCGTCCCCTATACTTAAACCTCTCTCATCCTCGAGCAAATAAATAATGAATAAGTTGGATTACTCCCTGACTGTGCATGTAAAATACAGGACTTGATCCATTAAGAACTCTCGATTTTAATAATCCTAAGGGTTCGTTTGGTTGCAGGATTGGGCAGGGTTGGGTTGGGTTGGGGTACTATTCACAGGGGCACCCCCTTCTCACAGTTTACTATTCACCCAGCCCAGACCAACCCAACCCAACCCTACCCAACCCTCCCCAACCCTGCAACCAAACGAACCCTAAGATTTTAAGCTGATCCAGGCTCTAGTCAAAATGTATCCAACATCCCTAATCATGAGACTTTCTTTGCATACAAATATAAAAGGATATGATCTTGAGTGTGGAGTGCAGTTACAATAGTAGAATTAATGCGTCACCCAAAGTTCTACTCTAAGAGACTCTCCTAAGAATCCAATCCTCAACACTAGAGAATAAATCGTTTCTTACAACCAATTCACCATCTCTTTAGCTGTCAGCCTTAAAAGTGAATATGGAAGGCCAGTTGATGGAGTGCATGATGAATCTCGTATTCATCATGTTAAAATTGGTCAATTAGGCTCCATTCCTCAAAATTCATATACATTTAATAATTAACAAATCATCATTAGCATTCACACATGTGTAAATAATATTTTCATTTCATCACACATAATTGTATAATGTGTAAATTGGCCTAAAAAGCTGTTAACTTTCCATTTTTTTAATTAATTCATCCTATTTCTGATTGACATGAAACAACCTCTATTGTGTAGATATTACTAACAAGAATAAATAAAAAATACAAAAAATTGCTAACTCAAATAAGTGTCAAATAATCCCAAAGTCTAATTTCACATCTGACATACTAAAACACATATATCTTCCGCATACAGTGTACGATTTTGGTTTACTCACTTTTAAACTCCATTTTCAAATACCTTCAAAACAAAACCAATTTCATAAAATTTGAAGCTCATATGTGAAAGTTGGGTTTTGGGACTCTTTTGCACACTTTAGCTTTTTGCGATTTTTGACCTAAGTTTTTATGTACATAATTAACCCTTTTAATTTTATTCCTTTTTCATTTGTATTCTTTGATTAAAGTTTTATCAAACATCATAAAAATCCAAATATAGTTCAAGACTGAAATCAAAGAAATTGACTGTGTTCGAGTGTCATCTGTGAGTCTATACAAAAAACTCGTATTTCGTACTTCTATTTTATTTCTCTATTTTCTTAGTTACTAAGAATTCAAAAAATAGATTAATGTGCGATTAATTTTCTTGTATTTCATAGTATTTTTTCTATATTTGTATCATCTTATAAAACCACCGAAAAAATTGCAAAACTTCAAAAATTCGATTTTCTAAACACTTGGAGACCATAAAAAATACCACTTTGTACAATTGACCTCTTTTGCTCTCGGATCTTTCATGAAAGTTGCAGAGCTCATCGAGACGAACAATTTTGTGAAGAATTTTTTTGATCTGATGACTCCTTCTATTTCTTCTCTATTTTTCTTTCCTTTTAAATTTTGAATATATTTTGGGGGTGACACGTGGTAGCCCCTAGGCATGCCACGTGGCACCCTCGCTTCTCTCTCCGACCACCCACTCCTGGTCACGTGCCAAGCACATGACCGTCTTCCTCCAGCCGTTTCTTCCCCCAAGTATGCAACGTCCCTCCCCGTCCTTGCAAAATGCCAAGCCCTCCCTCGACTCCTCCACGACTCTTTACCTCCGCCGTTACTCGCCTTCGCCGCTCCTCTCTAACGTAACGCCGACCTTCTCCTCCTCCTATACAGTGTACCTGAGACCGACCATCTCCCCCATCCTCCATACAACGTCATAGAGACCTCCATCTTTGAGGTGGTGACAACACTCAAGACTCGGCGAGACCTCCTCCATGCTAGGCCTGATCCGATCCCTTCCCTCCACATTGCAGCGCCTCCTCACGTCTGCTCACTTCGATGTCAGTAACCGTTTCTTTAGTTTGTCAGACTTGAAATGTAGATGGACGACCATATAATGGAGGGCACATCCCTCACATTCGAATGAGGGGTTCTCGAGTACCTTATTACTCAACACTTGTATATTTTTATTTTGTTGATCAATGTGTCCATCAAGAGAATTCGAAGTCGTATGCACTTGTTTTTCTGAGAGTCCACCGGGATTTGTCACTTTTGCGTATCTAAGATACCTTCGATACCCAAACTTATATCACTATACAATGTAGAGCCCTTTTATGATGCTAGCCCGACTCCTTGGACCTAAGAGCATTTGGTCTAAGTGGACACTTTGAAAATGATTGGGAGCGCTCGCCATTGGTGGAAGCTCTTTGTAATTTGACTTTGAAGGATAGTGCTTTTCTTTGAATATATTTTTTATTTTCTTTTTGCCTAGCTTTACTACTTTTACCAAAGGTTGGCGTACGCTGATCAACAATTATTTAAGTTTCATCACACCCTGGCAAATAGGTCAATATCAAACGATAGCATATGAACTTGTTCACATATTGGCTAGGGTTTTGCTGACACTCAGGTTTCTTGATGCCTTCATTAACTTTATCCCATCCTCGAGCATCATTAGATCGAGTGTTAACTCAAATATCCAATCCCAGTTCCTCAAGTGATAACTCAACTCATCTCATCAATCATGCCGTTGTAAAAGTGAAGTGCTGATCATAGCAGTGGTGGAATTAATGTTGGTACCTGATTCATTTAGGATCAAGATTGTGGAATTAATGTTGGTACTTGATTCATTTAGGATCGAGATTTATTAGCCTTTCCTTCTGATCCATCATCTGAATATGTAGATGCTTCAGATATGAGATAAGAAAGCATGTCAAGCTTCCTCGACCCAACTCAATTCAAGAATCCAAGGCCCAGTTGTGCATTCATCATCTTCATCATCTGCAGCAAACTAGTGCCTTGCAATAACTGAGCAGTCTCCTTTCCACTGAACGAGCTAAGGTTGAGGACCTATGCCAAGATTCAACAATCTTCGCCCCCAATTTGATCTTGCTATGGAGCCTCCATTAGGATGAATTCGAGGACAGAATATCACCTAGCCCTTACCCTCTGTCTAATCGAATCACCTCCATCCATAGCATTTCTCTGTCCAAGCCCTCCAACCCCTTCGTTTGCCCCTCCTCTGTCCACATCCTCCTCCTCATCCGCCCAATCCTTCCAGTGCCCTCCTCTACCGCCCCCACCTCCTCTACACCGGACCACCCAATCCCCTACTCCTTCTTCCCCACCTCCATTTTAGGGTGTTCATTCTTCTTTCTTAAAATGAATGGCATCTTTAGAGGATACAGATGAAGAGAGAAATATAGCGTTCAAATCTTTCAAACTAGGGAATTGTGGATTATTAAGTTCAAAATCCTAATGACTAAGGCTGACTAACTCAGACTCTCAAGATCTCAGAATTCAAGTGTCCTCAAAATCCTTAAGCCTTGAGTGAAAGTGAAACGTGTCAGGAATACACCAACCATGGAATGCATAAATGCATGAGATGCTTAATGAAATGCAAGACCATGATTAATTTTTTTATGCAAAATGTTTTTTTTTGTTTTTGTTGTTTTTTTGTTTTGAAAAGCCAGTATTATTTACAGAAAGAATTTAGTATAATATATATAATATATACTACTTGTACCCATACCTGATATTAGATGAGAACAATTAAAGAACGAGCTATGGATAAAGTAAGTATAATATATATACAAACACACCCCCTATACTTAGCTTGTGCCATGTCCTCATGGTATAAAGTGAAATGTAGACATAGCTCGTACTAAGTATAGATGAGTCAAAAAGAATAGAAGGTGACATGCCCCCCTATACTTAGACATTTGAGGGACTAAGCATAGCAGAAAAGCATGAAATGAGGCAGTCGAGGGTGAGGAGAAAAGAATAAAAGTGATGTAAACACAATGGTATTGGTCCCCCTATACTTAGCCTCAGGTCAACCTAAGTATGATCGGATAAATACAAGTGGGGAACCGGGTAGATCCACTGAAGTATGATGAATACCCATTCATCACTCTTTATTCTTTCATTTTAGCTACAAAACCTATGCAAAACACATGTAGATAGGTATAAATAGCAATAATTACCATTCAGCATGTATTGTGCAAAAACGAATAATTAGCATGTTTTTGTGCATAAATAAAAGAATAAAGAAATAAAAGAAAAAAGAGGGAGATATTTAGAATAAATATTGAGCGACCTAATCCCAAGGGAGGGCTCAGCATGGGCCTGACCGCAAAAGAACCCAAGTAGAGAGAGACAGGGAAGCTCATTTGTGTACATATACCTATGTTTATAAATAAAACTATTTTCCTCTAAATAAAAATAAAATTGTGTGACTATTTATCTGTATATATTTGTAAATATCAAACTAAAATAAAATGGGAGAAACAAACAAAAACAAAAATAAATAAAAATGCCCTTCACCATTGTATATTTACCATGTATGTATATAAATAAAAGTATTTATTTCACCCCTGTAAATGAATAATAAAAATCAAATAAAAATACCCTTTTATTCCAAATTTTATTTTATAAATAAATAAAATATAAAATTGGAATAAATTGTATAAAAATAAATAATTAAAAATCAAAAAGTAAAAATACATATTGTATATACCTATATATAATAATAATACTATATTGTAAATACATTATTTTTATTTCAAAAAAATAAATAAAAATCACAAAAAAAATAATTTCAAAAAAATAAACAATTTTCATGTTTTAAGTTTTTCAAAATTAATTCATTTATTATTTTTTATTGAACTATCAAGTATTTAATAAAAGCTGGATTCCCATTGGTCCAAGGGGGATTATTGACCCCCGGTCAACTCTCCCCCGCGGACCTTCTTCTCGCGGATCTGGGCGCCTGATCCGATTTCTCCAAATTTTAGCGCCCTGATCCGAGCTCCATTTACCCTAAACCCCATGTCCTAATCCTCCTTGATATATCCGAGATCCACGCCGATGCATCTGCTTAGGGATCCGTGCTTCGCGGAACCCTGCCCGACCCCATCTTCTCAGGTCAGCAGTGGTATAAAGCTGAACCTCCGACCGCAATTTCACTCCATCTTTGGCATTGCTTCTTCCACCCAGGACCTCCACCTAATCCCTAGAGTGACAGCTTTGGATTGGCGTGTTGCAGAGAGGAGGAGGAGCTCTCCGCCACTGATCCGGCGTCATCTGACCGCCGTGTGCCACCGTGAGCAGCACCCGAGCCTCGGGTTGTCGACGACCCTCAAGGCGACGACCAGAGCTTCTTTAGCTTATCCCCATTTGACTCCCGCCATCAGGTAAACCTAATTCTTCCTATTTTTCTCTAATTTCCGATTATCCCCAAATCGACCCATCGCCGTCTCCGACTGATTCCGTTCACTCCACCCATCGATTCGATCATCGGACGACGTCGTCATCTTCACGAGACCTCTCTTCACGTTCTGCACCCACTCACACCTCCTGTCTCGCCCCGGAGCAGGTCCTCCAC
This sequence comes from Ottelia alismoides, assembly GCA_037367405.1. Taxonomy (NCBI): domain Eukaryota; kingdom Viridiplantae; phylum Streptophyta; class Magnoliopsida; order Alismatales; family Hydrocharitaceae; genus Ottelia; species Ottelia alismoides. The sequence goes on from JAZKJV010000996.1 coordinate 2,141,298, forward strand.
CCTCCTCCGCCGTCGCCTCGCCGGAGAGTGTCGCCCCGACGCACATACTCGCCCATTTCACTCCTAACTTGGTCGAGGCAATTTGCCCTCGACCAAGGAGCTGTTCTGTGCACCTTGCAGGTCGAAGGAGGCCCATCTGAAGGCCCGGACGTTCATCCACAGCATCTCCAGTCCTCCTTCGTCGCCGGAGCTCCTCGGAGCTTCCCGGTGTCATCGGAGGTAGTCAGTCGCTGCGGACCATCGAGGCGAATCTTTTCCACATCTCAGCAGCAGCAGCAGAGGTCCAGCGTGCCCGTGGTGCTCCGGCGAACTTCTCCGGAGTCGAGTTCTTCCAGGACCTTAAGTAGCCGTCCGTTCTTTCCCGACGTTCTAGATTTAATCCGGACCGCTCGATCAGGTGAAGAGGAGGCCGATATCCACCACCGTCCGATCGACACGTGGCCTCCTCAGCGCCATCCATCCAGACGAGGGTTGCCTGAGATAAAGCACCGTCAGATCCTCTACGTGGCAGGCCCTCAACCGTCAGATCCGAGCCAGAGTTCTTCTTAGAGGCGTAGCGCCCATCAGCCGTCAGATCCGAGCCAGAGTTCTTCGCAGAGGCGCAGCACCCCTCAGCCGTCAGATCTACACGTGGCGCGCCTCCAGCCCTCGGATAATAAGTGGGGTAATTTATACTTAGACCCCTCTTGTTTTTGCACTTCTTATTTAGTCCCGTAATATTAGATATAGTTGTTTTTATTTTGGTTAAATTGCATTAGGAACCTGGATGTTTATTGTATTTGCATATCAGTCCCTATAAGTGTGGACCACGTGCTTCGACACGTGAGGACCTGGAATATTTGCAATATCTACCTTACAGTTTCTATGTGATATCGTTTGAATGTTTTAAAATAGGAATTGCATTTAAGTCCTTCCGTGCCTGGTTCACGTGCCCCGCGCGTGCAATTTGGGCTTTTTGCATGTTTGGACCCTAATTTTCTTGCACGTGTTATTGTTTGGTCCCTAAAAATTATTTTTCTTACATTTAGGTCCCTGTGCACTGTGGGTCTTTGTTGTATTTAAATAAAATATCAAACTTAACCCAAATTGTGTGAAAATTGAACACATGGCTCCTGCCACTGTGTAAAATTTTCCCTAATTTTTGGGTACATTTTTGAGCTTTTTATTATTTTTAAAAATTCAAAAACAGTTGATTTTGTATCTGTCCAAATTAGAAACCCATAAAAAATATAAAAGCTCTTTCAAAAATTCTAAAAAAATAGGTTTTGTTAATTTTGTTGTGTTTGATTTTCTATGCATTTTTGGCTATTTTTGGATATATAAAAAAAACTAACAATTGAAAAACAATTAAAAACTTATAAAAATTCTGTAAAATGGAAGAAAACTCAAAATTTAATAAACTCTTTTTCTGAATTTTCCTTGTTGTCTATATTTGTCATAAAAATTACCTTCAGGCTTTTATAGATCAATTTGATATTTTAAATTGACCTTTCAAGCCTGACTGGACAGTCTACTTGTGTTTTTCTTTTCTTTGATTTTTAGAAAATTATATAAAAGTCATAAAAATCTCAAAAATTCACCAAAAACATTAAAAAACCTAAAAAACAAAAAAATTTTGTTTGAATTTTTGGAGCTTTTTAGAGTGTTTAAATAATTTGTTGTTTGAGCTTGTTTTTGTCTTTCTATTATTTTCTTCCATTATTAAAATTCCAAAAAAATATAAAAATATTTAAAAACCACCAAAAATACTTGTTTTTGCTTGATTTTTGATTTGACTACTTCGTAGGCCGCAAGGTTAATTCGTGCTCCTTGAGTCCGACCCTGGGTGCTACACCAGGCTAATCTCATAGCCAGGGCCACTATTTTTGCTTTTATTGATTTATATCTCCGTTTGGTGGTCTGCTCTTTATTTTTCTTGATTGACTGATTTTCTCTCTCGATCCGGGTCGCAACGACCCGAGTGTGATTTTTATTAGATCCGGATTGTAGAGAATTTTCGATCCATCAATGTACAAGGTCAACTAAGTTTGCGATGGACCTTCTTGTAGGAGTGTGACAAGAGATAGTATGGAGATGGGGAGGGTGGTGAAGAGGGGCGGATGAAGAAGACCAGTCGTCATCAGAGTCGTCCTTAGGAGAATAGTAGTCGTACACAGAGGATTTCCAACTATTATCAATCAGAGTTAAGTGCCCTTGGATCTGAGCTGTACTTATTGTACTTACCTGATGAACTACTTCAGGACCGGACAAGGACTCTTTAGAAATCACCTGGCGTCTTACATCAAAGGTGACTTTATTGGTCAGTTTGTTTCCTTGAGAAGCGTTGGGAGCAGGATAAACATGCATCATCTCCCTATCTTGAGTAACCGATGCCGCATTTATGAGTTCCTCATCAGAGGAATCCCCGTAAAAGTCGACCAATTCTTGAAGGGTCATACACAACTTTGGGCGAGGGAGCATGTTCCTGGTGGCTTTGTGAATATTGGCTGTGTATGTTGATTTCACCTCATGATAATCGTGAGTTTTGGTGACATCAGAGGTTTCGTGAGTCGGTTTCTTATATCGTTCAAGTATCTCGTGAACTACTACCGACTCAAAGATTGGTTCACTTAAATAATCATGACGCTCCTCAAAAATATGGTCCAATTCTTCATAAGCTACAAAATCTTGATTCCTCCTAGGAGCAGTGTTAGGGCGGTGAGAATCCAAATACAACTCAACAATCGATTTCTCATGCATTTCTCCTAGGATTTGTGTATGTAAGTGTTTGTCTTCTGATCACGATTGTCGGTCTCAAGTTGGGTTCCCTCAGAGCGGGTCATGTTACTAAGGTTTTGTGCATTGTGGTCAGAGTTCGGAAACTTTATTTCTTGAGTCTCACAATCGACAATTGCCTTAGCAGATGCTAAGAACGGTTTTCCCAAAATGAGAGGAGACTCAGACAACGTTTCGGGGTGCTCAAAGTGGAGGACAATAAAGTCCACTTTGTGTTTGTCACCTCATAAATTTACGATGACAGAAACAATCCCCCATGATCTTTTGGTAGATCGATCTGGCAATTGAACAATCATCCTAGTATTTTTGAGTTGTTCGAGTTTTAGTCGGTCAAAGACGGACTTGGGGAGGATGTTTAATGTAGTTCTAACCGAACATGAGTAAATAAGGTATCCTCTATTTCACATGTGATCCAAGTCAATCGCTTGACTTTGCGGCTTTTGGTTTTCCGATTCATCGCCAAAGAACTATCTATAGATATGACATAATATTCAATCCTTGATCGTTTCTTGCCTGTCTTTTTAGCATTTAGTAGACTCTTCACAAATCGCTTAAGATCGGGCACATATTCTATGACCTTGATCAATGGAAGCTCTAAGATCTGACTATTGCAAAATGCTTCCATTTCAGAACTGTCTAATATTTTTGAATTTTTATTTTTTCATTTTTTGGTATTTTCTGTGATATGGTCAGTAGGGGGTCAGAGTTCAGCAATGGTTGTGCCTGATTGTGAGTCACATGATTTTTTTGTGGTTCGCAAGATGGTGTCCTCACTTCTTTTGAATTCTCCATAGATTGGATGAGATTATAAATTTTCTCAGTTAAAGTGTCTTCTCTATAATTAATCCGAGCAATCTCATCCTCAAATATCTCATGACTTGTGATTGAACAATCATTCTCTATATGTTGTGATTCTAGCATGTAACCTCGAATAGAGTATTTGTTATTTATAGTCATTACGGTCTGGTCATAAATCATATTTCCTTTACTCTGGTTTTCTCGTGAATTGTCAAAGGAAAATTGATCGTACTCAGGAAGAGAGTCAACCTGAGTAAGGGATGGTTCAAGAGGTTGGGAGTCCATAGTAATTGGAAATCGTATTTCTCTATCAATATTGGTTACCCTATTTTCTATCCTCAATTTTGCTTGCTCTCTCGTGTCGATAAGATTGTTAGAATGTGAGAGACATCTATTCCATGAAGAAGTGTGGTAATATGGTGGGATGTATGGGAGGGAAGAGAATGATGGTTGAGGGAGACCTGATTTGTAGAGGAGGTTTCCCTGAAATGAGTGAGAAGAACGATATCGGGACATGGTCGTAGAGACATGGTAGGAAGACTAGTGTGCCGACATCATCTCAAGGGAGGGATGGAGTGATTCACGAACCACGATTTGCTTGCGATTGCAAGGTCTTTGACGCACACAAGTTAAACACAAATAAACACGTAGATTTACCCACTCGATACTTGTGAAGGCCCGTAAGGGTTCAACCGTTTATCTTTCTATTTTAATTTTAGTGATAAAGCAATCTTGAAAATTAAGTGGAGCTGTTAGGTGTACAACTAGTTGCATCTACTTTCAGCCAGTATGGGTGTAAGTATGGACCGTTAGACGGCTACCTATGTTACTTGAGGACGAAGCCTTTAGTGGTGTCCTCTAAACCACCCACTCTGCTAAGGGAAGTCGGACCGAAAAACAGCTATTCGAATCCCTCGCTGAGAAGTAGCTAATTGTTTTGAAAAATAGTAGTCTGAATGAAAATTTCGGATTTTTGGCTCTACCCTAAGTGTGCGATCTTATCCTAACAAACAATGAGTGGGTTTCTCTCCACTAGACACAAGGGTAAATTTTATGTTAGTTTTATTTACAGTCACCTTGATTAACAGTCCCAGTTTAAAACTAAGGTTATCATTGAAGTTTTAGGTGAGCACAGAAATTCACGCCTAAGGAGCAGTCCCAATTCCTTTAATTCCTAAGTTGTAAAACCGAGGAGGGAGAATCGAAAAATCCAATGCAAGCATAAATCAATGACTCATGCTTAAGAATAAGACTTATAGTGATTCCTCACATTTTTCATGCGGGATGCAATACAAGAAATTTTAAATTACACTAAATGATATGCACAATGAAATCACCCTAAGCAGATAGTTCGATAAGCGAGAAAGAATTGATTAAAAATTTGGCTAAGTTGAACGATATACCAATGCATATATTTAGTGTAAGTGTGACCTAAGGATTATGAGCACAATCAAGAATAAATAAGCAAGCGTATTTGTGCTTAATTCCTACGCCACTCAAGTCGGGTCCCAACCACACAGAAGGGGTTGAAACAGACCCAACACACCACATAGAAGTCCAATCCTGAATATTACAAATGAACGTGGTTCAAAGAGAGGGGGACCCTGTGAATAATGCAGAAAAATTAAATCTAAACTAGCTCTCTCAGACAAAATTAAAAATTCAATCTTCATTTTCGTAGATCCTTGATTTATATCAAGAAATAGCTCCGAGTAATCTGCGAAGAGAGAAATTGCGGTTAGTATTAGAAGTGAGAGAAAAATGCAAAATGAAATTAAAAAAATGACACATGAATTGTTTTCACAAAAAATATAAAAAATAATTTAAAACTCTAAAAATTCACCGTTCCCCGGAAACGACGTCATTTGATGAACATCAAATTTTGCCTCTTTATAATAGAGAATTGTAGTATAGGAGGTGAAAAAATAAAGACCACAATCTTTGAATGTTGTGGAGTATTTTACTTGGCAAGTCTACCAAGGTCGAACACAAGGAACGACGATTTTTAGTTGCGTGGTTTTAAATAAAATTAAATAATTAAGTAAATGTTTGATTAATTTTTATACCATGAAATAAAGAGAAAATGGGATGAAAATGCAAAGAAAATAAACATAGAAAGTAAAGCACCAGATTTGTGAATACGATCTTTAATCCAATAAAAAATGATTAATAAACCACCTATAAATTCACAGATCTGAGGTAAGTCCAAGAAATATTTATCAATTAGATCTCAAGATAGCATGTGAACATAATGTATCAATTTAGATCTCAATCTTTATTCCCTGTAATATTATTCCACAAATAAATGATTCTTAAAGCATACAGAATACACTATTCAAGCCTCCTCTATATAGTCCTTGCAAAAAGATCAAATTCCTTGAAATATAACTGCAAAATTATATTTGATAATCCTGCAATCAACTCAAGAATCTACAAAATATTTGACAATCACAGATCTATTCCGATAGTGATGATGTGATCACAATAGAAATACCGTTTAATTTCAAATCAAGCACAAAAATTTACAATATCATTAAAAATATGGTGCTCAATTTTATCCTCGATTATCCCTTGTAATAAAATGATTCAACGGATATTCAATAAATCAAATCATGCTTTTAATATCTTCCATTAAATCCCTGCAGATAAAGTCAAAATTTTCTCAATATAAAATAGCACAAATATGTCAAGAACTGTCCTGCATAGATCAAATCACTTCTCAAATAATAAACAATAATAAATTTCTTCAAATCCAATCACAAGATATAAAATGTGAAAGAGCACAGAATAAGCTTCAAAAAGACTTATAATATGCTAAAATTGGGGTTCAAATGAGCAAGATATGATAAATTGAAATGTCAAGGCCTAAAGGCAATAAAAATAAATATTTCTCCTTCAAATGGATCCCTGAGGGCTTGTCTGCAATTTCATAGAGTCAGAGGGGTGGCTAGTGGGGGTATATATGTAATTTCCTTAGAAACCAAGGGCTTGTTCTACAAATTCTTCAAAGAGGCATGTACGTCGTGTGCCTTGACTGGGAGGGACCTTTTTGTAATATACGTTGATCTCGGGGGCTTGTGTCCAATTTTCCCATCCATCACATGCACGGCACGTGATGCTGACGTCAGTAGGAGGAGTGTCTTAATGTAATATCAAGAACTATCGTTGTTGCGGGTGAAATTTTCCCACCAAACACGTGAGTATCACGTCAAGATTTGGTTTGGTGGAAGAGGTGGAGGCTCGGGGTGTCGAGTCTGAGGTCCGAGGTAAGCGAACCTCCATGCGGTTGTTTGGCAGCTTTGGAGGGCTCGAGCCTCAAGGTTGGGGCCAAGGATCGAAAGGGGGATTTCATGGAGGATCACAGGCCGTTGGATCCCCCAATCCAACGGTTGGACATCGACGGAGCGGGCGGTTGTCGGCTGGAGTGGGGAGGGGTCGACGGGGGAACGCGAGAAAGCACAAGGGGGCGCGGCTGGAGAGATAGATCGACAAGGAGAGAGGTGCTTGAGCTCGGTCGACACACGGACAAGCGGTTGTAGCGCAGAGGTGATGAGGGTAGAGCCGTTGCGGATGGCGAGGGCGACGTATCTCGGAGCGCGGTCAAGGATGGAGGCGATCGTCGATGGAGTGCCCTAGGCATGCAAGGTTAGCATAAGCAAGAGGGAAGGGGGGGGGAGGGCTGCGCGTGCGGGCGAAGATTTGGAGCTAAGCTCTGACCACTGATTAAGCCGGAGGTGGAGGGCTATGGAAGGGAGAATAGTAGCGGAGAGGGAGGCCGACAAGGTGGTAGTTCTGTGAGGCGACGGGGGTCGGTGAGCGAACGCGGGGAGCAGGCCCGATGGTGAAGGTGGCATCGAATCACGGGTATGGAGGAGGAATAAATGGAGAGAGGGAGGAGAGGGCCGCCAAGAAATGGAGTGGGGGTGGCTCCGACAATCGTCTCAGAGGAGCGGTGAGAGCTCCTCTAAGCTCATCCGCTTGTGAAATGAGCAGCACCGAGGTTTGAAGACCTCTGGATCGCGTCGAGGCAGAAGCGACCGCTGTCACCAACGCTTGAGGGGAGAAGGGTCGATGTCGATGAAGGCCGGTGATGGCTAGGCTTTATAGGAGGGAGAGAGTGCAACGACTGATGGGGGAGTGAAGCGGTCGGGGGTTACGCGCAGGTGGAGGAGGCGCAACGACCGGTGGAGGTGCGATGCGTTACTCGACGAGTAATTGTGGCGCATGGCAGCACCGTCGGTTACAGGGGAAGGTGGGCGGGCATTGCTGGGAAAGGGAGGGGGGATGGGTCACGTACCGCATGTGACCTGGGAGGAGGAAAGATCACGTGCGAGGCATGTGACCAGGCTGGAGGAGAGAGGAAATGGGATGACACGTGGCATACCTAAGAGCTGCCACTTGTTATCCTAAAAAATTTCAAAATTTTACAAGGGAAGAAAAATAGAAAATAAATAGAAGGAAACTCAGATCTAAAAATTTCCTTCATGAAAGTTGTTTTTCTCGTCAAGATCTACAACTTTCATGAAGGACCCGGGAGCAAAAGAGGTCATCTATGCGAAGTGGTATTTCTGGTGGTCTCCAAGTGTATAGAAAACCTATTTTTTAGAGTTTTGTAATTCTTGGTGGTTTTTAAAGAGGATAAAATTATAAAAAATACGCTAAAATACAATATAATTAATTACACGCTAGACTATTTTTTTGGATTTTTAGTAAATAAGAAAACATGGAAATAAAATAGAAGTACGAAATACGAGAATTTTGTACAGACTCACAACGGACACTCGGACACAGTCAGTTTCTTTTATTTCAATCTTGATATAGATTTGGATTTTTATGTTGTTTAATAAAACTATCATAACAAAACACAAATGAAAAAGAAATAAAATTAAAAGGATTAATCATGTACATAAAAACTCAGGTCAAAAATCACAAAAGCTAAAGTACGTAAAAGAGGCACAGAACCCAACTTTCACATATGAGCTCCAAATTTATGAAATTTGTCTTCTTTTGAACGTATTTGAAAATGGAGTGTTTTAAAAGTGAGTAGACCAAAATCAGACACTCTATGAGGAAGATACACTCATTTTAGTCTGTTAAATGTGAAATTAGACTTTGGGATTATTTGACACTTATTTGAGTTAGTATTTTTTTGTATTTTTTTTGTTATTGTTAGCAATATCTACACAATAAATGTTATTTCAAGTCAATTGGAGTTAGGATGAATTGATTAGAAATATGAGAAGTTGGCAACTTTTTAGGCTAATTTACACATTATGCAATAATGCATGATGAAATGCGAATATTATTTACACATGTATAAATGCTAATAATACTATATTAATTATTAAATGCAAATGGATTTTTGGGAACATAGCTTAATTGACCAATTTTTGCATGGCGAATACAAGATTCATCAATAATAAATGTGAATCATATTTAATAAAATATTACATATAATCCTTGATATTGTTAATGCCTTCTATTAGGCCTTGCAGTAAGTCATTAATTATCCTTGATATAATTAATAAAAGTAATTTAATATATGTTCACATATCACATATGTTCACAATGTGAAGTCATATATATCTCAGGATATGCAATTCCAAGATAATAGCCGCACCATAATGATATTGGCCATTATATATTAATACAATATTTATATCTTTTAATCCCTTAAACAACCCAAACAAAACAAAAATGACGAATAAATCTCACTTAACCGTTATCCCATTTAATTCCTCAACCCCATCTGAATTGGATCATGTGGATTGCAATGTAATTTGATGAATAAAAATGAATGACAAAGGTCAATGTTGTAAAAGAGATCAAATGTTAATTGATTGCGATGTAAAATTTGAGGTAACCGGAAGTTATGGCATAGTTGGAGAAGATTTAGAGTTTTTAATGTAAAAGTCCCTCTCCCCAGGGTAAGGGATGTTTATCAAATCAGAACGATACTACTTGGACTCAAACTTGATAACAAAACTCGAACTCAATGATCTTCGAGCTCATGAATGCTAACATAAATTCGAACTCGTTGAGTTCGAGTTGGTTCATGAGCCTCTTAATGAGTTTTTTTGTAGGTTGATTCAATATTTCATGGCTGAGAACTTTCATTGAAGAAGTAATTGAACTCACTATTATTTATTAATAGTAACAATGTTTGAGTTTTCACAGTAAATACAAATGTAATTCTTCATGTGTATATGATAAAATTATAATCATTTGACATATAATGTAAGTAGAATAGCAAAAAAGTAAAGAAAGATACTAGATATATAACATGTTTCCCATGGTTGTGTTGCTTGTGCACAAAGGAGAATATGAAGTTGTAGAGTCGCGCTTGTCGCTAGGAGGTGATTGTGCTGCTTGTGTATAAAGGAGAAAACCAATGGGAGATAATGGAAGAGATGTGAGAGGAGCCCTAATATTGCGCATAGGGAGAGGGACTAGTATGGCAACTTTTGTTGCTTGTGCATGAAGAAAAAGCCAGGAGTTGTAGAGACATGCTGGTTGTGTTGCAAACAGGATCAACAATGCATATATTAAACAGTAACTACACGGATTCAAATGATTTAACAGAAAAGCATCACATATTAACACCATTTTAATCATGTATTTCCCATTCGTTATCCGATTACGTAACGCAAACATAAACTGATTAAATAAGTGGAAACAAGAATTAGGGTGTGATCTAGAGAAAGTAAAGCAATAAACAAATTGCGGCAAACAAAGTAAAAGAAAAAGATTAGAGATCACCGAAGCATCCATGAAATGGACTGCCCTTAGAGAGGATACCGCCCCCACAATATCGGTGCGTAGGATACCGGCGATCCGCTCCCAAGATACGACTGTATACGGTCTTCGTTTCCACACACCGACGAGATCGTCCTCGAAAGTACCTTCGAGAACTTGCAGCTGAGAAGAACAGGTCGCAGATGCGGTGGTAGATCAGAGAACAAAGAAGGCGACGGGTGAGTTTTTCTTGAGAGTGAAGAAAAATAACGTCGGGGGGAGAGGTATAAAAAGAGGTTCGTGTACCCTAACGCACGATACCTTTTGATTTCCGAAACGCCCCTCAATGGACGTGTCTTTTCGAATTCCGAAACTGCAGCCACAACGAGCCGTTTGTGTCGAGTTGAATTCCCATTTCAGTCGAATCCAAATTAATCCGTGTGATTAATTTAATTGACCTGCCAAATGAAATCCGTAGCAAAAGTATCGAGATCCGAGATCCGAATTGACTTTCGCGGACCCTAGCCCGAGTGGAGCGGAGCGCGCACACGCGTGTGGTCCTCCATTCCTCCTCTATATTATTGCTACAAGATCTTCGGATGTGAACTCATATATAAGCCTACAAAAAGTTTAGAGATAATAGGTATGGTACTAAACTTTCACCCAAGCTTTTCCATGTTTCAAATTTGAGAATTCCCAACTTTCCCTCCAAGCCATTTGATTTCCTAATTAAACCAAATTGACTCTTATAGTAATTTTATAGATTTTGCAATTAAAACCTAAATTACTTACTTTAAATACAACAATCCTCCACAAATTCATCAATTTGAAAAAGAGATTCGAAGAGAGTTAAAACACATCTTTTAGCTGCCACACTTTGCTTTTAATAAAGATACCTTCCAGTTTGAACATCTATCTGAGTTTATACTTTCACTTTAACAGGAACGAAGTCAACTACGTCTTGAACTTCAGACCTTGGTGTTAAAGTATACGGTAGAAACAACAAAGTGTTGTTCTTGGTACAATCTTCAGGGTTGGTGCTCTTAAAGGCCATACACCCTTATCTTATTTCATGAGTGTGTCAATAAAGACCCTCTTCCTTTAACTGCAGCCCACAGTAACACTCACTTAGGTGGCGTTCTCCAAGGATACACTGCTAACATCCTGCCCAAAGGCTTGAACCCATTCAGAGCCTATGTTCTTCCTAAATTTGCAGCTTAAATGACACTCAAGCTTTCAGGGATAAGACACTCATGCATAAACATTAAACTAAGAGTGTCAACCAGTTCTCCAAACTGCTTGTTATTACCATAATGAACCTACTTTGTGGGATCTACACTCAGATAGATTGGGTTGCTACTGTAGAGGAACTCCCATTGGGTTTCAGTCTCATCCCAAGCCTAGACTTTAGGACTAAAGATCTATCAAGTCCCTTAGTCAACGGATCTGCCATGTTGTCTTTGGATCTAACAGAATCCACAACCAACATTCCTCGAGACACCAAATCTCTTAACATCCTAAGTCTGATTTGTAAGTGTCTCCTCGTTTTCTGATTAAACTTTGAACTCTTGATCTTGGCAATTGTGGTCATATTATCACAATGTACAGAGATCGCAGGAACTGGCTGACCTACCATAGGAATTCAGACATAAGTTCCATTGGCCATTCAACCTCAATTCCAGTGGTATCAAAGCACACAGCTCGACCTCAAAGGTGGAATGAGATAGAATGGTCTACTTCACAGACCTCCAGGAGATTGTATCGCCTCCAATGGTAAAGACATATCCAGTAACACCATTACTCCCTGACTCCTCTATTTTTCCTATCCAGCTTGCATCACTGTATCCTTTTAGAACACATAGATATCTACCGTAATGCAAACTAAGGGAAATAGTTCCCTTTAAGTACTTTAGTACTTGATCCAGAGGCTCCCAGTGAGTACGATCAGGACAACTAGTGTATCTACTCAGCTTTGCAATTGAGAATGAAATATCAGGTCTCTGCAACTTGCAAGATACATTAAACTTCCGATTACTTGTGAATACCTTTAATAAGCTACAGTTTCTCCACTTTCGATCTTAAATAGTATTTTGGATGAATAAGAAGGAGTGCTTACAGCTTTGCAATCTTGATATCCAAATTTCTCAAGTACCTTCTCAACATAGTGAGATTGAGAAACTACAATCCCATCAATTAAGCTTGTCTGTTTCATACTCAAAATCACATCAGCAACACCCATGTCCTTCATCTCAAACTTGCTACTTAAGAATGTCTTAGTCTCATTAATAATCCTTGCATGTGATCCACATAAAAGTATGACATCAACATACATGCACAAGACAATACATTCATCATCTTTTACCTTGGAATAGACACACTTATTGGATTCATGAACCTTAAAGTAACGTGACAAAATGGTTGTCACATTTTTCGTGCCACTGCTTTGGTGCTTGTTTCAATCTGTATAGGTATTTAACAAGCTTGCAAACCTTTCCCTCATTCCCAGGAGTCATGAGCCCATCAGCTTGATCCATATAGATCTCCTCCTCAAGATCGCCATGCAAGAAGACGGTCTTCACATTCATCTGGTGGATAGAGAGATCATATACAGATGCCAATGCTATGAGCATCTGGTTATGGTCATCCTAGTCACAGGAGAATAAGTATCAAAGTAATCGATACCTTCTTTTTCCCTAAAGCCCTTGGTAACTAATCTGGCTTTATACTTTTCAATTGATCCGTCAAGCCTAAGCTTTCTTTTAAACACCCACTTGCACCCAATGGTAGAGCATCCTTTAATCAACCAACTCCCAAGTTCCATTAGTCATAATGGAATCCATCTCAGATTTGTTAACTTCCTTCCATTATTTTTCTTCAGATGAAGCGATGCTTCCTTGTAACTTGGTGGATCACCCTCGATCTGGTAGACAACAAAGTCGTTACCTAGATCCTTGTCTATATGAGGTCTTTTACTCCTCCTTGGCTCAATCTCTTCTGAAAGGTCATTAGGTTCAGGTTGAGTCTCAACCCCCACAATCGTTATCCTTTCTACTTGATCTGGAATAGATCCTGATGTGGAGGCGCTATCAATGGTCAGATTCTGAGGAATCCCAGTCTTCACAGGGAAGACATCCTTAAAGAAGGTAGCATCATGAAGTTCAACAATATTATTAACATCTATGCCGGGTATCTCAGACCGAATTACCAAGAACCTATACGCAAAACTATTTTCCAAGTAACCTAAGAAGACAACATCAATACTTTTAGGACCAAGCTTCTTTCTCTCGTGTTCTGGGACTAAAACCTTAGCGAGACAGCCCCACATTTTGAGATATCTTAAGCTTGATTTTCTATTTCTCCAAAATTCAAAAGGACACTTTTCCATATGCCTTGGAGGAACCCTATTCAGAATATGGCAAGCCGTATTCAAGGCTTCTCCCCACATATAGGTTGGAAGTCCAGAACTCTGTAGGAGAGCATTGATTATGTCAGCTAAGGTTCTATTTTTCCGTCCTACTATCCCATTTTATTTTGGTGAATATGGGGCCGTAACTTCTACACCGAATGATTTGCATTGTTCATCAAACAAGTTAAAGGTATATTCACCTCCTCTATCTGACTTAAGGTATTTAAGCGCTTTCCCTGTTTGTGTCTCAACCTCATTCTTAGATATAAGAAAATTTTCTAAGGCTTCATCATTGGTTTTCATTAGATATAAATAACAGTATCTATTGCCATCATCTATAAAGGTGATAAAGTATTTCTTATTGTCTCGGGTCAACATACCATTAAATTCATAGATATCCGTGTGTACTAGATCCAAGATCTCACTATCTCTAGAGACGTACTGAAAAGACTTCCTATGTGTCTTAGCTTGCACACAGATTTCACATTTTCGATTTTTATCAATAGTGTGTTTAGGGATCAACTCTAAATTCATCATTTTTAAAGGGATATTTACACCCATAACCCTGAGTAGTAGGGGTGTAAACGAGCCGAACCTGAGCGAACCAACCCGTGCTCGGTTCGGCTCATTTAGCATATTTTCAGGCTCGGGCTCGGTTCGGCTCAACTGTAATCAGGTTCGGTTCAGCTCGAGTAAGGTTCATAAAGGTTCGGATCGGCTCATTAAAGGTTCGTTTAAGAATAAATGCTGTGCAAACATATCTGTTCAGAGGGAAAAACCGCAGATCCAGGGGAGGGTTTTGTGGGATTTCAGGAATAGAGAATAGGGACTTAAGGAGTGGATGACCGGATGGGTTAGGGAAAATAAGTGAATGCCCTTACGTTAATATAAAATGTATTTTTCTTTATATATGCAATGTTTATGTATATATACTTTTATGTATGTATGTGTGTGTATATAATGGAACTTTTAACGAACCGAACCTGAGCGAACCTATGTTTTTGAGGTTCGGTTCGTTTATTTAATCGAGCCCAAACTCATGTTCAGGTTCGGTTCGTTTATATTCGAATCGAATCTGAATTGAACTTTTAGCAAGCCGAATCTGAGCGAATATCGAACCTGAGATTTTTCTGACAACCTTCCTGAGTAGTTCCGTAATTACCCCGGATACCCTCAATAATCACGAATGACATGAGAAACCCCGAGTAATTATTCCGTCTCACATCCATAACCCTCTGTTAGTTTCAACCATTAACCCAACCATACCGTCGAGTTAATCTAACCAAGCATGGATCCAATGGCTAAAAATAAACAAAAAAAAGAAAGACTTTGCTGGACGGCAACCTTCGTCGGGAAACTGGGGGGCGGGGTGAGGGGGGGAGGTCAGGGATTGCGGGCGATGGAGGCAGGGGGAGGGGGCTTCAAGATTGTAAGCTGCGGGGGGAGGAGGGGGGTGGTGGGGGCTGGGTTTCAGGGATTGCAGGCGATGGAGGCCGGGGGGTGGGGGGCGGCCACGACCTGGTAGGGGATGGCAGGCGGTGGAGGCAGGGGGTCTGGGATTATAGGCACGGTGCGGGGGTGGGGGAACTTTCGGGAGTTGCAGCCGGTGGTGGGTGGGAGGCGATTGCAGGCGATGGACGGGGGGTTGGGGGGCTTCGTCAGGTGATTGCGCAGGAGAGGAGGGGGGCGCTTCGTCGGGCGATTGTGAGGGAGAGCCTGTGCAGGGAGCTTCGTCAGGGGCTTGCAAGTGGTTCTGGAGGATGTCGGCAGGAGATGAAGGGGAGGAGGAATTGGTTGCCGGAGGACGAAGAAGAGGACGCGGTGGTCAGAGGAGGTGGGTGGTGGAGGATGAAGGGGAGGAGGAGGTCGTCTGGTGGGGGGTTGCAGGAGGAAGAGGAGGAGGAGGTCGTCCGGTGGGGGGTTGCAGGAGGAAGGGGGAGGTGGTATCATTTGTAAATAATAGGAATATAAAGGGTATAAAATGTAAAATAGTCAATGGATACCGTTCTAGTTAACGATAAATTGCATGGAAGTTAATACGAGGTTATGGGTATAAGAGGCAATATTCAGGGTCTTGAGTGTAATTCGTGATTATTGAGGGTATCCAGAGTAATTACAGAACTACTCAGCGTTATGGGTGTAAATATCCCTTTTTTTAATTGAATTTAAGTTTACATGTCCCAAACTACCATGACACAAATCACAAGATTCTAGATTACTAACTACATGAGATAAAGAATTAGAACATTCAGAACTTAAAATATTTATTTCATCAATGTTTACTGAATCACATCTAAATCTAAACAACTAATCAAAATCGGCAAAATAACCTTTTCCATAAAAAATACCATGTCTCAGAATGACAACTTTATTACATTTAAAGTTCAATTCAAAACTGTTTCTAACTAAGATAGAGTCAGATAGAACATTCTTCTTGATGTCAAGAACATGCAGCATCCTGTGCAATGTCTAGAGGAGAACCTCAAGTTGACTTGTCCCGACCCTAGCACCCTGGCTGCAGAATCGTTCCCCATCTTCACAATCTCACCATTGCCGGTCTGATAAGAAGAAAATAAAGTTCTGTCAGAATAAATATTTACATTGGCTCCCGTATCTATGAGCTACTCATTTGTATCATGAATATGGTATAGTTCAGGTTTTACGAAGACATACCCCTCGCTAGCCCCAAGTCCCATAATGATCATATTTACTTGTAGACTCCTGTCTGTAGCCTTAGGTTGAGCCTTTAAGGACAGGCAGTCCTTCTTCTAATGGCCAACCTTATTACAATGCCAATAGGGTTTATTCTTTAGTTTTTTTTCTAGATCTTGTCCTTTGATTTTATTTTATTCTTGTTGGTACCCTTTACCTTCTTATCCTTGCCCTTCGAGGTCATGAAATTGACCTTACCTTGAATATTGACAGGAACCACATGCTTTTGTTTCTTGAGTTCCTCCTCTATGGCAATTGCCACCATCAAGTCATCTATAGAAATCTTTCCCTTCCTTTGTTTTATGGTCATATCGAAGTCTTTCCAAGACTTGGGATTTTTTCTATGACATGAAACTTCTCTGGAAGTTTCCTTTCAACATCTTCTAAACCATGGAGCAGGAGTAAAAACTCGTGTGCCTGTTCTGAAACCGACTTCCCTTCGGCATGGAAAATTTCAAAAACTTCGCCATGGAGTATTTTTCAATACCGAGATCTTCGATATTATACTTCCGATCCAAATCTTCCCATAGCCCCTTCGCAGTCTACGTGGACGAACAATATACGTCAAACAACATGCTAGATTGGGTCAACAGGAAGCAACCATGACATATATGATCACATTCTTTCTATGCAGATTGCGCCTTCTGGCTATTGGGTGGGAGATTTTCCTTTTCCATTGTAGGACAATCGGTTTCAAGCATGGAGATTAGTCTTATGGTGGTTAACCAGATCCTCATGTGTTGTTACCAACACTTAAAGTTCTGACTACCGAATTTTTCAGGCATACCCGTCATATCCACCCTCGGTTTAAACATTGTTTTCAACATGATTTTAAAATCGATTCCCGATATCCTCTCTAAGATTGTTGTAAACAAGATCAACAATGCATATATTAAACAGTAATTGCAAGCCATTTGATTTTCCAATTGAAACTAAATTGACTCTTATAATAATTACATAGGTTTTTCAATTAAAATCTAAAATTACTTTAAATACAACAGGTTCTTGGGTGCGTTTGTGCTGCTTGTGCACGCAAGGGAAGTCTAGCGGGAGATAACAGAGTAGATGAGAGAGGAGGAGCTGTGATGTTGCACGTGGGGAGAATGATGGGTATGACATGTGCAGGTTCCGTAACTTTTGTTACATTTTAAATCATATTCATAATCGTACATATGAAATCGAAAACTACAGATAAGTCATGTATTGAAAGAGAGAGAATGTACTGACATCATACGACTCCAAATATTATGTTGGCACCGCACTATTTCCTCATCATCTTCATACATCATGTCTACACATATGGAACGGAAAATGTATAAGAACTAACAAAATAGTTATCAAGTCGAGTTAACGAGTTGAACACATATATCTCGAACTTCTCTCGATTATCTTAATGAATCATTTATCCTATTCAGATTCGGATCGAATAACTTTTCAAGCTTGATTCACGAGCTTTTTATGGAGTTGAGTGCAAATTACACCATTTAATTATTTCCGGACCCTCCCACCGAGGATCACTACACAAATTTACCCAAAAAAATCCCGAAACTAATAAATAAAAAAAGTAGAAAAAAAGAGATTATATCCGACGACGCGGACGACCACAAGACCTCCCGGCTCACTCCCCCCACAAAGACCATCCGCGCAAGGCAAGCGAAGACCTTGCCTGAGAAGGAGGAGACCGCCGCCGCCCTCCGATGACCACTCAACAACACCTTCAAACCACCACCACCACCACACCATAACCCTCCAACCCTTGTTGTTGACTTGAGATGACGTCGGACCTCCCCCTCTCTCTGTTTCTCCTCCTCCTCTCCCTGCCCTCCCTCCTCGCCCTCCCCTCCGACCTTGACGTCCTCCTCCGCCTCGAGTTCCTCGCCTCCTCCGAGCCCTCATCGTGGAACCCAAACCACCACTGCTCGTGGCGCGGCGTCTCCTGCGACTCCAGATCCAGAGTCACCTCCATCCGTCTCCCCTCCTCCGTCCGATTCCGCGGAAAGCTCTCCCCCTCCATCGGACGGCTCGATGCTCTTCGCGTCCTCGCGCTCCCGTTCCTTGGCCTCCGAGGCGTGCTCCCCCCTGAGGTTGCCGAGATGGAGAGCCTCGAGGTTCTCGATCTCCGCGGGAATTCCCTCCAAGGGCCGCTCCCCGCGAGGTTCGGCCGGAGGCTCCGGATTTTGAAGTTGGGATTCAATAGGTTCCATGGAGTGATCCCGTTGGGCTTGCGGGAGTGCTCGGAGCTGGAGCTGCTGGATCTGTCACACAACCGGCTCGGCGGGGGCATCCCACCGTGGTTGGGGGGGATGTGTAAGCTGAGAGAGCTGCACCTGTCATTCAATAGGTTCGGGGGACGGATACCGCCGGAGATCGGGGAGCACTGCGGTAGTTTGGAGCATTTGGAGCTTGCTGGGAATGGATTAATTGGTAGAATCCCTGGGGAGATAGGCCAGTTGCGGAAGCTTCAGAGCCTGGATGTGTCGAGGAACCAGTTGGATGGTCCTGTCCCCCCTGAGCTTGGTGATTGCGTGCATTTGGCTGTGATTGTCCTCTCGGATATGGACGGCGTTGTGCGAAGTCGCTGGAGTGGCGAGCTTAATCACTTCGAAGGTGGGATAGATGGGAGGATTACTGGTCTTCCGAAGCTTAGAGTGCTTTGGGCACCGGGGGCTTCGTTGTCGGGGATGATCCCTGCAAATTGGGAATCTTGCGGGAGCTTGGAAGTGGTTAATTTAGGGGGTAATCAGCTCAGTGGAGAACTGCCACTGGCTTTTGTCAATTGTAGGCAGCTTAAGCATCTTAATCTGAGTCGGAACAAACTGACGGGTGAGCTTGATCCGATGCTTCCCGTGCCCTGTTTGGATGTGTTCGATGTTAGTGGCAATCAACTTTCGGGAGCCATACCCAACTTCACTTTTAATGGATGCCGTCCGTTGAATGTTCCAGCTGATGATTCTTCCTCTGCATATGATTCATTCTTCAGCAGGAAGTTGCAGGTAGAAGAATCATTGCGTCGGTTGGGAATGGGGTCTGAAGTTGCAATCCTTCATGATTTTGGAAGAAACAATTTCAGTGGTAGTATTCCATATTTGCCCGTTGCAAAGGAAAGATTGCACAGGCAGACTGTTTACGCATTGCTTCTGAATGGCAACAAACTCTCTGGACCATTTCCGCAGCACCTACTTCGCGGAGGCAAGTACATGGGTGGGTTGGTTCTTGATATCAGTGACAATCTTTTGTCAGGTTCAATTTCTGCGGGAATTGGTTCGGTCTGTGGTTCTCTTATGGTTCTTGATGCATCTGGGAATCAGCTCACTGGGACTCTCCCTTTCCATCTGGGTCTTTGTAATGCTCTCAGGCATCTCGATTTTAGCAGAAACCAATTGCAGGGCCGGATTCCTGAAAGCCTTAGTCTCCTTAAACACTTGAAGCATTTTTCCTTGGCTGGCAATAATATTACCGGCAGTATTCCCACAAGTCTTCATTGTCTGCTATCATCTGATGTGTTAGATCATTCTTCAAATACTCCTTTTGGTGGAGCTCCCAGTGAAATTATTGCATTGGGCAATCTCTCTGTCCTCAATCATAATACGCTCTTGACCAAGATTCCCATGTTCGGAGCAAAAAAAACTTCAATCTCTATGTTTAGTGAGCCAAATAATACTTCCGAGCCTGCACCATCAAGTGCCTTCAAAGGGAGTTCCGGTACCATTCTTGGCAGAGTGATGCTTAAGCCCTCTCTGGTATTATCTGCACTCATTCCATCTGGAAATATCCGAGGCCGCAGTTTGGAATCCACAGAAGAAGTTCCTCCATCAGGGAAGGGTAGTGGGTTCAGCTCTATTGAAATTGCCTCTATATCGTCCGCAGCAGCCATTGTTTCAGTTCTTTTAGCTCTGGTTGTTATCTACATATACACAAGAAAGTGTGCTCCAAAGGCCAAAGTTCAGTCAGCAGGGAAAAAGGAAGTTACTGTTTTTGTGAATATCGGGGCCCCCCTGACTTATGAAATTGTTGTCCGTGCGACTGGAAATTTTAGTGCAAGCAACTGTATTGGGAGCGGAGGATTTGGAGCTACTTACAAAGCCGAGATTGCCCCAGGTGTAATTGTTGCGATAAAGAGATTGTTTGTGGGGAAAATTCAGGGAGTACAGCAGTTCCATGCTGAAATAAAGACACTTGGAAGATGGCGTCATCCTAATCTTGTTACCCTGATAGGCTTTCATGTAAGTGAAGTGGAAATGTTTCTGATATATAATTATCTCCCTGGAGGTAACCTAGAAAAGTTTATAAGCACCAGGAACAGAAGACCTGTGGATTGGAGGGTCCTTCACAAAATTGCACTAAATGTTGCTTGTGCACTTGCCTATCTGCATGACCAATGTGTCCCCCGTATCCTTCATCGCGATGTAAAACCAAGCAATATATTGCTGGACAATGATTTTAATGCTTATTTGTCCGATTTTGGACTGGCCAGGCTTCTTGGCAACTCAGAGACTCATGCCACCACAGGTGTTGCAGGAACTTTTGGATATGTTGCTCCTGAATATGCTATGACGTGCCGTGTTTCTGATAAAGCAGATGTCTATAGTTATGGTGTCGTGCTACTGGAGTTGCTTTCAGATAAGAAAGCATTGGATCCTTCATTCTCTCCATATGGGAATGGATTTAACATTGTTAATTGGGCAACTATGTTACTCAAGAAAGGCAGGGCACGCGAGTTTTTCATAGAAGGTTTGTGGGGTGCTGGTCCTTCTGACGACTTGATTGATACTCTGCATCTGGCTCTGAAATGTACTGTGGATTCCCTCACTAATAGGCCTACCATAAAACAAGTAGTTCAGCATCTCAAGAAAATTCAGCCCTAACATGTTATCCCACCATGCACATATGCAACTAATGCATTTGTCAGATAGAAGAGGTAAGAGACCTGTTAGTGTTTTTGTGTCTGTTGTAGCTTTTTTTCTTGTGATATATCCTGAATATAATTTACATCTTCCGCCTGAGCTAAGCCTCTTGTTGTATTTAAGCTTGTGATAATTTAATTCAAGTTAGAAGTTTGATTATTTAAAATTGGCTTCTAGTGTTCTACCATTCATTTGATTGATTGTGTTGTTTTGAAATGTAAATCATGACCACCCTCGGTGGTTGTCCACCCAAAGTATATTATTCCCCGATCAGAAATAAGTCACTTGAGCGTTTGTTCCGTGGTTAAAATTAGTTATATTTGCGTGCATCCACATTGGGATTTCAACTTGATATATGGCATTTTGCATCTTATTTTCTCTAATAATTTTACTTCGGGTGTGCTGTAAACCCGCCAGTTGTCTTGATTTATTTCTAATTATATACATTACTTTGTTAGTGTCAAATGCTGTTTGTTTAGCTAGTTCTGCTAATATGACCTCTGAGTTTATATGGTTTGTGGATTTTGAGAGTTTATAGGATGCAGTATCTCGTGTCCCTTTTTTAGAAATTTCACGTTGCAAATTTGCAATCATGTCATTTTTTTTGCAGTTTTAGCTATTTGAAGTTCTGAACTCCGGATACTAATTCCACTTGTATATCCACTATCCAATAAAAACAAACCAAGGCTTTTCTCTTGGCTATCCACAAGAACATGAAATGCAGTGCTATCTGAAGACTGGTGCCTTACATAAAAATGTTCCGTACATGATTTCTCTTGCCGCCAGTCCGACTTCTTGGTCTCATTTTTCTTGCATTGTTATTGCCTGGTACAATCTTTCTTGAGAAACACAAGTTGAAACAATCTTCTTTGGTTGTTGCTTTCCGTAAAAGTTTGCTTGTCTAGATGCTGGAACGTTTAAAACAGAAGGATATCTGAAAAATTACTGCACAGCCAATAGGATGCATTGATCTTCATATGTTATTTTGCAATTTTTTAACCTTTTATCTCTTGGCTGTAAATTTAATGTGTGTAGATTTTCTGTAGTGAAAAGCTGTAAAGCATACCACTGATAAAGCAGCTGATAATCCTTCAGAACTCTTTCTTTGGTTCTTCTTAGTAGATTCATGTGCTAACCTTCTTAGAGGAAAGTGGCATTGGGATTCTGAACTTTATTCTCAACAGTGAATCCCTTTCAGTGTATTAATGCAACTTTTATTCAACTTTCTATCTTGTTTGCATCTATCTGCAAAAAAGACACTGGCTTGTGAGGTTTATTTGACAGATAAATTGTTTTTTTTTTCACGAATGAAAAAAAAGACTTACGGATGACTGCTACGGCTTTTTGGTTACTACGCACTCGATAGCTACATCTTTGTTAGTGCATAGTAGTGATTTTGGTATTTAGGAAAATAATATATCTCAAGGGGAATACAGCATGAGAGACTCCTTCAAGAAAATACCCTGCATAGCCAAAATCACTGATAAGCTGAAAGAACCACATGAACCCATTGAGTAACTGAAAATGCTGAGTAACTCATGAAAGCAACTACATCTATGATGATGCATGGTGTCTGGAATGACTTAAAAAAGATCCAGATTTGAGTCAGTGGTGGAGGCCACTGAGGAGTTGGTGAGAAGAAGGATGCCGCAAAAGACGGCAACGTGTTGGAATGGACTGGGACCTTGACCCCCGCTTGGGTTTGCTGGTCTCTGTGGTCAATGGTCAGACCAGCGAGTGGGATAACGTCGATGCGGGTGGGGACAGAGTCAAGGAAAATGTTATGCTGGTCTTCTTTTGGATGTTACATCTTCTTGCAAGTTTTCTTGATCTACATGTATGTGCATTCCTGTTATTTTTCGCCATTCCTGTATTGGAAATAGCTACTGCAGTGTAGTTGTCCTTTCTCCTTCAGAAATAATCTTTAACAGGTTTTGGGTTGTCTTCTCCCTATATTTCTCCATCCCTTTTGGTTTCCTGTAAGCATTTCATTCACATTCTGCAGTTTTTTTGTTAAAAAAGTAGCATTATGAAGATTAATATGTATAGAAGAATGCCTGTATCCCTATGTATGCCACTAGGATGAAAATGGTTGCTGGTCTATAGATGAAAAATATTTAAATACTGCGCCAAAGTATACCATCGCCATATACTTTCTATATCTAGCTTTTCAACTCACCATATTTAGTAGTAGAAAATTTCTGCAGAATTTGGAAACATGTAAATTTTGCTACCTATACTTATAGCAAAATTTACATGTTTCCAAATTCTGCAGAAATTTTCTACTACTAAATATGGTGATGCACTTGTGAGGAGATGTAAGTTTTGGAATGTTGAGCCGGTCAAAAGAGTGTGTGGAAGGTCCAAGAAATGTTGGAATGAGACTATACGAAGGGATTTTAGTTTTTTGGATCTAAGCCCGAGAATGGCATACTATAGATCTGAATGGAGGCAAAAATTCTATGTAACCGACCTTACTTAAAGTGGAAAAGGCTTTGTTGTTGTATAGGTAGCAGGTGCACTATATATTGATTCAAAGACTTTGTTGGTCGAAACTCCCTTTTGTTACAATGTGTTTTTATGCCTATGTGAAAGTATGGATTATGCATGCACTTATGTTTAGAAAAGTTGGTCCCATCTAACTTACTGATAACAAGTTCATGTCGATATACCTATTAGTATTGTATAGAAAAGAGGCTTTGAAAATTGGGACCACGCCTCAAGAGGATGTCATATATCAAATTTAGATCGGCTCAACACTTGTAACCTTTAAGCAAGTTTTCAACATACTAAACATTAGGGAAAACTGATCCTTCTTGATGAAGGTGTTATAAGTATCCAGTTTGGTTATAATATCTCCAAATCTCCGTTTTAAAAAAATACTCTTAATTATTTTTCTATAGTGTATCTGTTGAGACATAAACATGATGTGCAATCAACTATCACAATGGAAGCATATGAAGAAGATAACACGATATATATAATGGTTGGTCTCCTCTCACGGTCACCGGAGAAGAAAATTCACTAAGAAAAAGTGCAAGTATAATGTTCTCCGTTCACTTACTCTCTTCTCTCCTTCTCATATTGTTGCCTTAGATGTGGTATGGAGATAATGTCCTCACCTCAAGACATAGTCAAGTACAAGATCTATATAGAATAAAACTCGATTTTTATTAGGATTTGGAGCCAATTTTTTTTAGGATTTATAAACCTAATATTACTCATAATCCTAACAAACTCTCTGTTGAGTTCAATTCCATCATGATCTTCACATCTTCTTGAGTTTGCACTACTCTATCCTCGTCACTTGCACGAATTCGTCGTCTTTTAGTATCTATTGGGTGCCTTTGGTGTGCCTCCTCCTGGGCATGTTCATACAATTTAGAGTTGTGCTTTCTAACACTACATGGCACATCTCTCATGACTAGAGAATGTGTCATCGTCCTTTGGCGAAGTGAATCACATTCGCTTCTTGTTGTCACACGCTTCTCCAGTGATGACCTAAGAACTCCTCCAATGGTGAGTTGACATCTTTGTGGCTTGATCATTCCCAATTAAAATAGATTTTTTTTGTAAGAACATGTTTGACACCTATCAAAATTCACATTTCTCCAAAAAAACTCAAAATTGCATCGATATGACTTCTTCATATAGCGAACCTCTCCACCTATCATTTTAGCCATGTCATCATCACATGTATGACATGTTTTGAACTGTTCCTTAGCTGAGCACATCTGATCTGAATATGCTTAGTTCAAAAGCCATCTCGAATCTTCTTCATCTCCCTTGAGAATGCTTGAAAGTCTTAAGCACATACTATAGTGGAATCTTCTTGGTTTTACTTTGATTAATATGTTAATTCTTTGTTTCTCTATTTACAGAACTTGCCTTGCATGCATACTGATTGTTACAAGCACTTTCAAAGATCAAGGGATTTTAATCCCATAAACTTTGTAAATTACCTTCTCGACCTTTGAAACAACATAATTCCTCCCTCGACCCCGTAAACTTGCTAACTCTTACCCATGAACCATGTGGTTAATCTGTTTGAAGCTTGTGGGGGTTCTTGGGGTAATTTACGGAGTCAATGTTGTAATTAAATTGTGTAAAAGGTCGCAGAGGAATTTTAACATTATAAGGTTTGTGAGGTAAAAATCCCAAGAATCAAGTGTCAATTCAAGAAGTTTTATTGTTGTTTTAACTTGATGCAATTTGATTATGAACTTATTATATTGTATTTCTTATATCAAGTTGTAAGCTCAAGTGTATCAACACAACTTGGCAAATTGGGAACAACTCAGAACTTGACTTAAACGATCACCTTCAGCATTTGATCAACCACACCATGATCAACAAACTTTAAAATCTGATCGAGCAGACCCTGATCGGGAAAATTTGACATCTGGTCAACCATTTGATGTTTGCTTATATCGCAGAATTGGTCAGCTAACAGCTTGTACTTGATCAATTATTTCCTGATCGATTATTTGAGAGCCTTGATCGATCACTTTTGAAATCAACTCAATTGTTCTTTAACAACTAGTTTTGACCAATCAACATATGTTGATATGATCGATCAACCTCGCATGGTCGATAAACTGATATGAATTGATTGGTCGACTAAGTAGAATCTTCATGATTATTTATTGTCATATTTGTTTCCAATGATCATATTTTCAAAAGTCTGATTATACCAATATATAAAGGACCACATATCCATTATTGGAAGAGACATCACAACTATCACTGTCTACCTGTTTGTTTGTTCTACAAGATATATATCATTATTAGACAGATTTCAATCTTTTGAGAGTTATTCTGATTCACAAGAGCTCTCGACAACAATGTTTGATTGCTTCTAGGTTTTCAAGTTTCTTTGCATCTAGTCAAAGACCTTTTTCGCATGCGTCAATACTATTTGTGATAATTTTCCAAGTGATATTATAGTATTCACATGTGCTATATTTGTCATATATTATAGTATTCACATGTGCTATATTTGTCAGAATTATTAGAAATTTTCTTGTGCTTATATATATATATGAAGTTATCGCTTAGCAATATAACTCTAGTAGTGATATAAAAGAGTATTACTCTACTTTTCGAGATAATTCTTTCTGTAGGAAATTTTGGTGTTATATCCAATTATGTAGGTTGTTTCTTGGACCCTTATCATCTCTCCGAATCCAAGAATTCCAAAGGTACTCGGACTCTGGCCAATTGCCGACATCGCCAACAATGTGATCCGTTGATGTTGACTTTGATGTTTGATCCCATGTTGTAAGCAGTTGGTATATGATCTAAGAAATTTGTAAACAGTTGAGTCATCTATGCTAATAACTTGAAATAGTTAAACAATATCTAGTGGTTCACGCCATTCTTAAAAAATCTAGAAAAACATTATTCCCAATTCCTGGAATGGAAAGACCTACGCCTTATTCTTCTGTTGCGAGAGAGAATAAGAATAGAGATGGAGAGAGAGGAATGGATGGGGGCCTCCCGTACTCGAGGCGTTGCCTTGGATGGCTTCTCCTCCCGTCGGGAGGTCTATTTATAGGGCGTGAGCCCCTCGAGCCATCCGCCCCCATTATCCGCGCCCGCACGTTGTAGCTCCGCCGGATCCGATCCACCCGTAACCGTCGGCCGCGAAACGGCCGGGGTACGGTTATTGACCACTTAAGGTCATGGTCGGAATTATTCAAACATCTCCCACTTGACCGAAGTGGTCAAAACATATATGCTCCCACTATTCGTGTAGCATATACATAGAGATTTATCATGTGAGGATCATTATCTATGAAACCTCTTCCTTGACTCAAACATTCCTGAGTCCCATTAAACCAACATATTTAATGTATGTTCCTGCTGCTATTCCCTTCGTTAGGGAATCAGCCAACATATCACTGGTAGGTATGTAGGTTACCGTGATTTCTTGATCACCACTATATCTTGTATATAGTGATATTGGATCTCAATGTGTTTTCCTTTAGAACTATTAGCCCCACTATTGATCAAGATTATCGCAGCTTGATTGTCACAATACATTTCAATTGGCCCTTTGACCAATTCGAGGCTTACGTTCTCTAGAAAACGCCTGATCCATACAGCATGAGTGGTGGCCATGCTACATGCAATGTACTCAGCCTCCTATGTATGTCGAGATACACATCCTTGTTTCTTGCTACCCCAAGAAACGACTGCACCACCAAACATGAACAGGTAACCTGATGTGGATTTTCTATCATCTACATCCCCTCCGAAATCGGCATTGGAGTAGCCTACCACTTCAAGCAATTCTACTTGATACACAAGTTTCAGATGTACTGTTCCTTTCAGATATCGAAGAATCCTCTTTACAGCTTCCCAATTTGCTGGACCAGGATTGCTTTGATATCTACTGACTAAGCTTACTGGATAAGCTAAATCAGGTCGAGTACACATCATTGCATACATTAAACTTCCTACCGCTTATGCGTATGGTACATCTAAAGGTTTCTGCCCCTTTTCGGGACACTGACTCTTGCTGAGTCTCTCTCTCTTTCCCATCACAAGTGGTGTTGGAGCTGAAGTGCTATTCTGCATTCCAAATCTCCTTAATACAATATGCAAATATCTTTCCTGACTAAGGTTCAATGTCCTTGAGTCCATGTCTCTTGTTATTTGAATTCCAAGAACATAGGATGCTTCGCCCATGTCCTTTATCTCAAATTCATTGCTCAAATTCTGTTTGATTTCATTGAGCATTTGTATGTCATTACCTGCGAGCAGAATGTCATCTACATACAATGACATGATTGCAAACCTGCTCCCACTCTTCATGACATACACACAGTTATCCAATTTATTTGAAGCAAATCCAAATTTAATAACTTTCTCATGAAATTTGAGATACCATTCTTGTGAAGACTGCTTTAAGCCATATAATGACTTTCTTAACTTGTAAACCTTTTTCTCCTGACCTTCAACCTGAGATCCATCAGGTTGTCGCATATAAATCTCCCCCTTTAATTCTCCATTAAGGAAGGCTGTCTTCACATCCATTTGGAATAATTCCAAATACATATATGCGACTATGGCTAAGATCATCCGAATGGATGCAAACTTAGCCACTGGAGAGCAGGTTTCCTGGAAATCTATTCCAGCTTGCTGAGTATAACCCTTGGCAACTAATCTGGCTTTGTATTTGTCAACAGTACCGTCAACTCGGTATTTTTTCTTGAATACCCACTTACATCCTATGGATTGCCTACCTTCTGGCAAATCACATAATTCCCAAACATCGTTTCGCTCGATTAAGTCCAACTCATCTCTCATGGCGGTCGACCATGATTCCGACTCATACGAAGCCATAGCTTCATCAAAGGATATGAGATCTGTACAATCCGCGACATCCTCATCTACGGTGTAACACGACGCCTCGCATCCACAGAAATAGTAATCTTCCATCCATGTGGGACGTGTTCTGGGTCTCTTGTTGCCGATTATACTCATGGGTTGTGTGGGTCCACCCACTTCCGCTAAAGGATCATCATGTTCCATAGGTTCATTCTCTATATTTGGATGATCGATATCATCCTCAAGTTCTTGTCTAATGCTCAAGTCGTCTTCATTGTCTTGTAAGACAATAAGAGGATCTGATTCCTCTACTTCATGCTCCTTTTCTTGATAAATTTCAAGGAACGTAGAATCGCGACTTTCGATCAGACCTTTAGTTTCATGGAAGAACCTATATCCTTTAGAATTCTCACTATACCCGATAAACTTGCACTTTAATGTCCTGAAGTCTAGCTTGTCTCTAAGCTGACTCGGTACCAGAACATGTGCTACATATCCCCATTTCCGGAGATGGTCCAACTCAGGCTTTCTGCCATTCCATATTTCATATGGCATTGATTCTACGGACTTGGTGGGAATCCTATTCTGTATATAGTTCGTAGTTAACACTGTTTCTCCCCGAATTTCTTGGAGAGTCCTGAGTGTGAAAGCATACACCTTACTGCATTCATCAAAATTAGATTCTTTCTTTCTGCTACACCATTCTGCTGTGGTGTATAGGGCATTGTAGTCTGCCTACGAATGCCTGCCTGAATACAGTAATCCTCAAACTCCTTTGAGGTATATTCCCCACCTCTATCTGTCCTAAGAGTCTTGATTGGTTTTCCCAATCTTGTCTCCACTTCTGTCTTATATCTCTTAAATGTTTCAAGTGCTTCCGACTTTATTCCTAAGAGATAGACATAGGAGAACGTCGAATAGTCATCAATGAATGTTATAAAATATTCCTTATTTATACGTGTGCTGACGCTCAGTGGTCCACATATGTTTGAATGGATCAAACCTAGTAACTCTGTTGACCGAATTCCGGTTGAGAAGGGTCTTCTCGTCATTTTACCGGTCAGACAGTGTTCGCAGGACAATGTCCTTGCACCCGTGATCTTAAGCAATAAATTTGCCTTAATCATTTGATCCATCTTAGAGTTTCCTAGATGACCCAGTCGCATGTGCTACAAGTCATAATCAGACAAAAAAACACAAGGAATAATCAGAAGCGACATTCATTGATTCACTAAAATTTATTACAGGAAGACAGAATATGTCATGCTCGGGCAAAAACTCTCCCATCGCATAGACCTTCTTATTCTTGCATATGAATACACGCTTATTATAAAACCTAACTTCGAAGTCTTTCTTGAGCAGCACTGGGACAGATATCAGGTTCCGACGTATCCCTGGGGCATATAGTACATCGTTCAGTACCATAATGCTATCTCCCAGGTCAAGTCTGTATGTCCCAACACCTTCCACGTCCAGGTAGGTGTTGTTCCCCATGAAGATCCTCTATTCTCCTTTGCTCAGCTCCTTGAAGTCCACCAGGCCCTCCTTCGTCTTGACGATGTGTCTGGTTGCTCCAGAGTCGATCCACCATCCGTCACTGTCCGTGATGACAGAGTTGCATTCCATGATAGCCGCGAATTTTATCTTCTTCTTGCCTTTATTTTCAGACATTTTAGAATTTCCCGGCTTCTTCTTGTTGGGGCAATTGACCTTGAAATGGCCATATTTTCCACAATCGTAGCAAGAGCCGCGTGGGTATTTCCCACTCTTTCCCTTGAAATTCGCTTTGGAAGGGCCCAACCTTTTCTTCACGTGCACGACATTTGCTTCTTCTTCTTCTTCCTCGACCTCAAAGATCTCAGCTTTCGATCTTTGTTTGGAGAGGTCCTGCTCAATTGTCAACTGTGCAGGTAGGTCCTCACAGACTTAATATTGCCGTTCATCCTCAGAGACGTGGCAACCATGTCGAATGACGGAGGGAGACTTCCTAGTATGGTTGCGATCTGCATCCTCTCTAGAATTGCGCAATCAGCAGCCACCAGATCTTTGGCCATCACGATCATTTTGTTCACGTGCTCGAGGACGCTTTCAGATTCCTTCATTCTACACGAGTTGTATTTGTGTAGAAGAAGCTGGGCGCTCACTTCGAATTTGGAGTGATATTTCTCCTTAACCGCGGTCTAGAGCTCGTAAGCTGATTCGTAGCCTCAAAGACCCGAATCAGGTTCAGATCCATGTGGGTCAGCATAAAACTCCTAGCCCTATTATCTGTTTTCTTTCACTGTTCGCGGGATCTAATTTCCTCCATAGTTGGATTCTCAGATAAGGTTGGGTCAGGTTTATCTATGATGGAGTGTATGCTATCATGCAATAGGCCATAGTAGATCTTCCTACTCCACAATTCATAATTAGTACCGTTAAGGTACTCTATTTTCCCAACCTCAGTGGCAATTATCTTGCTTGTCATTTTGAATCTTAAACCCTAGGGTTAGATGTCTCCTGCGACAAAAGAAAAGGAGTCGGCGACACTTCTTCTTCCTGGTCGATATCGGCAGCACACGCAAGAGTCCTCACGCATGAGACTTCGACGACGATGGGAGGGGACGAGCGTGATCTGGGATCGGTTGCTCTGATACCAGTCAAGGAATATTGTCGAGGTACGCCTTATTCTTCCGTTGCGAGAGAGAACAAGAATAGAGATGGAGAGAGAGGGATGGATGGGGGGCTCCCGTACTTGAGGTGTTGCCTTGGATGGCTTCTCCTCCCGTCGGGAGGTCTATTTATAGGGCGCGAGCCCCTCGAGCCATCCGCCCCCATTATCCGTGCCCACACGTTGTAGCTCCGCCGGATCCGGTCCACCCGTAACCGCCGGCCGTGAAACGGCCGGGGTACGGTTATTGACCACTTAAGGTCATGGCCGGAATTATTCAAACACCTAGTCCTACATCTCAACCTCTTTTGACAGAAGTCGACCTACCAAAATAGTTTCTAGAGCAAAATTTCATTTTATGAGTAACTAAAAGGATAAAAAGATAGGATTCGAGCTTCTACCGAATGATTTTTAGTAACTTATAAAAAACATAAACGTTCAACCAACAACTAGGGATGCCCCATGGCAGGCTTTTGGGGAAAGGGAGAGGTTGGTGTGGGCTCGCCTGACTCCCCCCTAGGGCTCCTTGAATTAGAAATGAACAACCAACCCTCACCTAGTCTCACCATTGATGTAATATTAAATATAGTTGAAAGGAGAAGTTGTTCTCTATAACTATGCAAGACAACTATGATATCTAAGGGGTGAACAAAATAAAGATAATAAATAAAGATATCTAAAAAAGTCCTGATTATAATGAGATCTATTTATAAGATGATGTCTCTCTCTTCCAATCCACTTTTTAGAAGAGACCCAGAAATAGCATGCACATCATGCCAAGTGTCGACTACATGGCGACCGAAGTGATATTCTATGATCTATAATTCACATGCCCTACTTTCTGAAGTAAATTCCATTAAAAACTAATTCAAAAAAAAGCTCTTTTGCATCAATCAAACTGAGCAAGGTCGACAACGATAAGAGGGAGCCCTAGATCAAAACTACAATTTGAAATCCCTAAGTCAAAATAAGATGAATGCAAGTAAAGTCAAATGGGAAACTTTCCATTCTCATTCTCATAGTACTGTTAATTTTCCAATCTTCAAAGAAAGACAGATAAGGAGGTTCCTAGGATGTAGCAAACCAAGTCTTCAGGCCCTTAATTGTGAATCCACCAATTCGCTACTTATTTATTAGATAAATATGTTCTCAAAAGTCTGAGATGCATCACGTCTAGGATAAATGCTTTGATGATTGTCGTACAAAAAGCATGGCAATTGATATGTGGTAGAACCCATCAATGAGGAGTAGTAAGACAGTTCTTGTAGATGGTAGGGTATAAAGCCCCACAAAAATGGCTAAAATTATATCAAATTAGTAGATTCTTGGCAAAAAAATAAGAGGTGAATTGTTTGTCAGCAAAGTCTGAAAGAAATAGCATAGACATCAAATCCGGGAGTAGTATGTGGTTATCCCCACTGATGCGATGAATGTTGCTGCTAAGGGAGGACTCCTTCCTTGAACTTGAATCACCCTTTACTCCTAGTTATGATGTTCGTTGCTGCAAAATTTATACATACATCCCCCATGTTTTATGATTGGCGACTTTTGTGTTGACTTTAGAAAAAGTCAACAGATCACTTCATGTCTCTTCCATGCTAGACTAGAAAGAGAAATAGCTCTATATCGAGATATTGCTACTATGATGTTGGCATCGAGTGTTAAAGAAGTGTGAAATATCAACATATTTCTATTCCCAGGATAATGATGACTCATCAAAGGTAGAATGGTCATGCATATATTTATTTTCATAGTAGTATAGCATCGAAAACTCGCATTTTCCCTCTTGCAGTATGTTATCCTGCCCAAATAACTAACTCTGCTTGGGTGTGATATCTTTAATTTCTCTCATGTAGTACGGAATCTTTTAATAATCTAGTTGTTGACAATGCCATTATTAAAATCCTAAGTTGATCTCAACGCCCCTGACCTATTGTTCGGATGGGGGTATGTGTAGTTTCTCTAGTAAGAATCATCTCAGGTCTTGGGATATACCAATAGGCCTTAATGATCATCCATTTATGGGAACTCGTGCAAGAAACTAACCCCTTATATATTCTAGGTCTTGACCCTAAAAAATCTTGGTACGGAATCTCTTTTTTTGGAAGAAAATAATCGCATGTGGACTATGGAAGCTGACACCACTTTAATGAACCCTACTTCGCCGAACCTTTGCTTTGACCCTTTATCATTACTTGATATTTCTTTATGATACATCTTTGAACCTCTTCTTAGACAATCCATATGCACATTAGCCACATCGATGTTCTTCCCCCAGTAAGATGCTTCTAAAAGATTAGATCAAATATCATCTTCTTCAATAAATGTTGAGCTTTAAATGCAAACAATAAAAATCATTTGAAAATATCTAATTGCAAGTCCTAAGTCGGAGGACTTGAGTCATCATTTTACCTAGTTGGGTTTCCATGATAACGCCAATGTGTAATGTGACTAATTATTTGCTTTGCTTGCTTCATTCTCTTTAAAATTTTCAAATTATCTTGAATTATCATACTTATTAGATACTACTAATCACCCCCTCTAGTAATGTTGTAAAATGCACATGCACTCTCATTCAGTATTAGAGCTCATATTCAGGTGCATACGAAGTAATGATCCTCTACATGCATGGCAACAACCGTCGGAAGTAGCATCAACAACAACAATTTGTTCGAGAGTGAGCCCACCATCAAGCCCCCTCCCTTTGATAATGCAGGTTGTTAAAATGCATACTTTCTTTAAATCCGTTTACTTTGAAATATGAAACATAAAGACCAAGTATGCATGATCGATCATTAGAGAGACAACCATATTGATAACTCGACAAGAAAAATGCCATATTCAACTCAAAGGCAATGAATGCTAACTTTTATGCTATTACAAAAGAGCTCAACTGATTTTCAGTATCCAAGACTGTGTATGGGATCTGAAACAAGCTAAGTTTCACATAGTAAGGCATAATCAAGTTCAACGAAACCTAGATCAGCCTCCTACAATACAGATACCATCTATTCAAAATGGAAGATAGAGAATCTATTAAAGACATATACACCTGATTGTCATGTATCATCAATAGCCTCTTAAATCTTTATATAAAGATAGAGGAATCTACACAAGTTAAGAAGATTCTTAGATCATACACATTTAATTGGAGGACTACGACAACAATAAGGAAGCTAACGACTCCAACACACTTCCAGTGGAAGATATAATTTGTAAGATCCTCTCCTACAAAGTTGAGAATCAACAAGAGAAGGAAGCCAAGACAAGGATCAAGAGAAAGAGTTTGACCCCTAAAAGCAGGAGAAATCACCTAATCTGACGACAACTCGGAAGATGATATCGTTACACTTACTACGGGCTTTTGGACATTAATGAAAAGATGTGCTCATAAGGACACATAGACATTATAATCAAATTGTAAAAAGAAGGGACATTTAATGAAAGAATATCCCATACTCAAAATGAGCCACAATAAGCATCACAAGACTAGGTAACACGAGTCACACATGAAGAAGGAAGATGATAATGACAAGAAGAAAGGTTACCTCAGACATCACCACAAGCCCTCTATGAAGAAACCCCTTTAATCCACATGGGATTTTTTAGACTCCTCAAACTCCTTCAAAAATCAACTCAGATAACTTAGACAAAGAAGAATCTCTACTATAACTTATAGCCATCTACAACCGGGTAACCTCCGATGAATCTATTGTAGATAAATGAAATGATTCTATAACTGATTTGCATGATTTAGTTATTAAATTGAAAAGGAAAAAAAGTTTTTCAAAGCCAACACACAAACTACACAAATAGAACATAACGCCAAAGTGGAACTGCTTATCAGGAATATTCATGTGGTAAATAAGTGTCTTGTATCTTCTAACAAATATTTTGAAAAAGAAATTAGTCTCCTCCAAATCAACATAGACTGTTATTAGATGTTGTTTTTGAATTGAAAAATAAAACTAAAATCATTGTAGATAATATTACTAGATTCACTAAAGGCAATATGCACAAAAGTATCTATACACTTATGGTTGATTATTACTGATTATTAGACTGCCTTTTTCCCTCACAAGGCGATCTTTTCCACGAGCATAAAAGATTAGGTCACATTTACATAAAATAATTAACATGATTAGTAAACTTAACTAAGTCAGAGAACTTCCCAAATTATCTATAAGAAAGTTGATATGTGTTCAATATGTGAACTGGAAAGTTACATAAAACCATATTTAAAAGCAAGATTCATTTGTACAGCCAGACTATTAGATTTCTTACACTTAGACCTCATTGGAACAACGAAATTCGAAAGTTTAGCTGGTTGTTGTTATTATTCTGTTATAGTAGATGGTGTTGGATTGTAAGACCTTGGTGACCCATTAATGTAATAAAAGTTATTATTTTTCATCCAAATTAAATGTTTGCATTTGCACTTAATTAGAGGGCCTTCTATATAATTAGGGATATTTTCCATGGCCATCATGAATACGATGCAATTGAAAGGAAAGATTTGACTTCATCAAGTGATATTCAAGAATGATACCAAGTCTGCGAAAGAGATGACAATCTTCCTCTAAAGACCAATTTCCGGTCGACCTATTTATGCATGCCTTGAGCATAGGAGTAGATATAGGAAGATATCAGAATAGTCAAGTTAAAAGTATTGATTAGAAAATCAAAGTGTTGACTTTTTGGTCAAAGATTTGACTTGACAAGATCGAGATAAATTAAGAAATGAGTTGTAACTTTCACGATCAGGAATACATCATTTGATTTGAGATAGATATGCATCTGTATGCCCATGTATGCGCATTAGACAAATCATCAGGTTAAAGACCTAGCCAAGGTCCATACACCTGTTAGTGTGCATATGAGAACATATGTTGTATGCTCTCGCAAAGGGATTATACAATTTCATACTTGATGAACCGAGAGATAGAGCTCACTCATGAGATATTTGAGGTCAAATAGAATTCAATGCATGGTTGTCTTATTTATGATATAAGACATGAATTTGAAATATTAATATATGCTTTTGGAAACTATATGATTAATATTATCACCCAATTATCTATTGAGAAATCTAATGATATACCCTAGAAGGAGACAATCAAATAAGGTTTGAATTTCAGGTGTATCGAAGTATTCTAGTATGTGGGATGACGGTGTACTGGAATACTCTATGTTGATGCGTTCATAATACACAATATACCATGACACTTCTATTCCGAGGGAGTTATGAAACCAGATGGATATTACTGACTCCATTTTATGGCTTAATGATATGAGAAACAATTGGATTAACTCTTACATCATATGATCCAATTTTGATGCCCATTTTCAATGTCCAGTTCTATGTCCAAATGTTGGAAATAGAGATGAACTCACTTCCATAGCTCATTTGTGAGCTCCAAAAATGCGTTAGAAAATGATTATAAATGGAAATGAAAGTTGATCTCATCATTGCGATCCATTTCTAAGCTCAAATAGAGTGTGATGTGTTTTTTCATAAATGGTTTAAACCTTGAAATTTGATGGATATTTAAATTTCAAGTCACAATACATGGATAGTATGATCTCATCGACATTATCGCCAAGTACATGTGACAACTAATAACAAGTCCTAGTTGGATTAGGACTTGTACGCTATGATATCAATAGTAGAATAATAAATATTATTATCATGGATATAATTATCCTAGGTCAGTGTGAATACGATTCACATTTTTAGTCATCAGTTAACGTGAATAATGATTTATGTGAATTAATATTTATATGATTCATAGATTATGTCAAGGTATGTATAAATATGATTCACAATTGAAAATTAAATGTAAAGCAGATTTACATTTTATATTGGGTTTGTGATTTAAATTCACAAATAGGGAGATTGTTTTTATTAACAACCCAATTGTGATATTTATAATTTAATTCATCCAAGATAATGAAATTATAATATCGTGGTGATTATGGAATATATAAAATAATAAAAAGGACAAGTGTCCCATGTGGATTTGAGAGCATGATGAGATTAGGACTCTCTTTTATTGTGTTTATTTTGGATAGTAATTTTGGGATAATAGTAGTCCTATTACTTGAATGTCAAGGATTTGAATCTAGCATTTGATCCATTATTCAATGTACCACATAGGTGGATGTCCACAAAGAGAGTTGGACTCTACATAGTCGTCCATCACAAGCTTAAAAGAGAGGCCTTGGTCTCTCTCTTAGGCACATTATAATTACATACCACTTAGGCACATTATAATAACAAAGAGAGTTTAGATCAAGACTCTCTTTCTTGGTCGTCCGCCCTCTTGCCAAGACCCCTTGGTCGTCCACCTTGTTGGCATCTACCTTCTCTCGGTTGGCTTGTTCCATCGCATGAGAAGAACATCGTCTTCATGGTGCTTTGTGTACGTGAAGAGGGGTGTGAAGTTGTAAGACAAGATTAGGATATAAATATATTATTTATCTCTATTCTTTCGAGTACAACTACGTGGAGAAGTTTATATCAAAGTTTGCAGTAGACAACGTGATTGTGAGGTCTCTTACTTAGAGAGTCATACTTCAAAGGTAACTGTAATATCGACGTTCATACGATGAATACCCTTTTATTCAAACTTAATTTCCCATATTCACATTTTTTGTGATGTACGAGTTGCAAACTCCTTTCAAGTGGTATCAGAGGTATCATTTAGAGGATTCTGATTCCATCTGGTTCTTCTGAACAATCAGCTATATTTTCCCGATTATCAGTTACATTATTTTTCTGATCGTTTTCCTATTTCAAGTGATTAAGTGATATATGATGTTAATATTATTATTCCCTCTTTATAAAAAAATTTGAGATAAAAATAATGTTTAGATGATATAGTTGATGCTCAAAAGATTCAACAATGGTTGATCAGGAGATGATTTGAATGTCGAATGCTCTCTTAGATGTCGATTTCAATCAAATATCGTAGAAATGAGTTATAGAATTTTTTCTACTAATTTTGAGTCATATAATATTATAAAATACTAATAAGTAGTTCATTAATCAAGTTTCCAATCAGTGTGAAAATGTTTCATGCGATTCCGACCATGTAGCCTCAATAAATTAGATGTCTTCATAGGCGGAGTTGAAAGAGTTTCCAGTTCAGACAGATAACCAAACATTTTGATTACGTGTTCTCGAATGGAAGTACCTTCCTGCATTTTGAGCAAATAA